>CAUYVM010000234.1:0-525242 GCA_963576515.1 Cryptocephalus primarius | reverse complement strand
ACGTCACTTCTTGTAAACTAATCTACAAGAGGCAATTAACGCCGCGCTCGTGGCCGCTCCGGAGGACCACGGCCATCCTCCATATCCATACGTGCCAAAAGGGCATTAGGTGAGCCGTGCCGAGAGGGCACTAGTAACCACCCCCCCATACGACCCCAGACGCTTTTAGCGTCCTGCCAAAAGGGCATTAGGTGAGCCGTGCCGAAAGGGCACTAGTAACCACACCCCCATACGACCCCAGACGCTTTTAGCGTCCTGCCAAAAGGGCATTAGGTGAGCCGTGCCGAAAGGGCACTGGTAACCACACCCCCATACGACCCCCGCCGGTCTGGGGTAGACTCTTCCTGCCCAAAGGGCACTAACATGCGTCGCACACGTTCGCGGGGCACCCCCTCGCATCACCCTGTCGAGCGCGGTCACACTCCACCGTCAAGAAGTAATTAGTCTTGTCGATCACTTCTTGGAAACTAATTAGGACTTCTTCGTCGTGGCACAACTGAGTGCTGGTCGGTTTGTGGTCGCTTCGGAGGACGCGGCCATCCGGAGCGACCAAAGTGTCACAGAACGATCCATCCTATACTACTTAGGGACTTTTCAAAATGTTTTGTCGCCTCTATTTCCCTTAATACTCGTCCTATCGCCATGAAACTAAGCGCGTTGGAATCAGCGTCCCCTTTTACATAAAGACATACCAACAAAAGTACTGTTTCTTGACTTTGAATTTTTCGGCAAAGTTCAATGTGGTGGTATAGGGACTTTTCAAAATGTTTTGTCGCCTCTATTTCCCTTAATACTCGTCCTATCGCCATGAAACTAAGCGCATTGGAATCAGCGTCCCCTTTTACATAAAGATATACCAACACTGGTACTGTTTCTTGACTTTGAATTTTTCGGCAAAGTTCAATGTGGTGGTATAGGGACTTTTCAAAATGTTTTGTCGCCTCTATTTCCCTTAATACTCGTCCTATCGCCATGAAACTAGGCGCGTTGGAATCAGCGTCCCCTTTTACATAAAGATATACCAACAAAGGTACTGTTTCTTGACTTTCAATTTTTCGGCAAAGTTCAATGGGGTGGTATAGGGACTTTTCAAAATGTTTTGTCGCCTCTATTTCCCTTAATACTCGTCCTATCGCCATGAAACTAAGCGCGTTGGAATCAGCGTCCCCTTTTACATAAAGATATACCAACACAGGTACTGTTTCTTGACTTTGAATTTTTCGGCAAAGTTCAATGTGGTGGTATAGGGACTTTTCAAAATGTTTTGTCGCCTCTATTTCCCTTAATACTCGTCCTATCGCCATGAAACTAAGCGCGTTGGAATCAGCGTCCCCTTTTACATAAAGATATACCAACAAAGGTACTGTTTCTTGACTTTGAATTTTTTGGCAAAGTTCAATGTGGTGATATAGGGACTTTTCAAAATGTTTTGTCGCCTCTCTTTCCCTTATTACTCGTCCTATCGCCATGAAACTAAGCGCGTTGGAATCAGCGTCCCCTTTTACATAAAGATATACCAACACAGGTACTGTTTCTTGACTTTGAATTTTTCGGCAAAGTTCAATGTGGTGGTATAGGGACTTTTCAAAATGTTTTGTCGCCTCTCGTTCCCTTAATACTCGTCCTATCGCCATGAAACTAAGCGCGTTGGAATCAGCGTCCCCTTTTACATAAAGATATACCAACAAAGGTACTGTTTCTTGACTTTGAATTTTTCGGCAAAGTTCAATGGGGTGGTATAGGGACTTTTCAAAATGTTTTATCGCCTCTATTTCCCTTAATACTCGTCCTATCGCCATGAAACTAGGCGCGTTGGAATCAGCGTCCCCTTTTACATAAAGTTATACCAACACAGGTACTGTTTCTTGACTTTGAATTTTTCGGCAAAGTTCAATGGGGTGGTATAGGGACTTTTCAAAATGTTTTATCGCCTCTATTTCCCTTAATACTCGTCCTATCGCCATGAAACTAAGCGCGTTGGAATCAGCGTCTCCTTTTACATAAAGACATACCAACAAAGGTACTGTTTCTTGACTTTGAATTTTTTGGCAAAGTTCAATGTGGTGATATAGGGACTTTTCAAAATGTTTTGTCGCCTCTCTTTCCCTTAATACTCGTCCTATCGCCATGAAACTAAGCGCGTTGGAATCAGCGTCCCCTTTTACATAAAGATATACCAACACAGGTACTGTTTCTTGACTTTGAATTTTTCGGCAAAGTTCAATGGGGTGGTATATGGACTTTTCAAAATGTTTTGTCGCCCCTATTTCCCTTAATACTCGTCCTATCGCCATGAAACTAAGCGCGTTGGAATCAGCGTCTCCTTTTACATAATGATATACCAACAAAGGTACTGTTTCTTGACTTTGAATTTTTCGGCAAAGTTCAATGTGGTGGTATAGGGACTTTTCAAAATGGTTTGTCGCCTCTCTTTCCCTTAATACTCGTCCTATCGCCATGAAACTAAGCGCGTTGGAATCAGCGTCCCCTTTTACATAAAGATATACCAACAAAGGTACTGTTTCTTGACTTTGAATTTTTCGGCAAAGTTCAATGTGGTGGTATAGGGACTTTTCAAAATGTTTTGTCGCCTCTCTTTCCCTTAATACTCGTCCTATCGCCATGAAACTAAGCGCGTTGGAATCCCCCTTTTACATAAAGATATACCAACAAAGGTACTGTTTCTTGACTTTGAATTTTTCGGCAAAGTTCAATGTGGTGGTATAGGGACTTTTCAAAATGTTTTGACGCCTCTCTTTCCCTTAATACTCGTCCTATCGCCATGAAACTAAGCGCGTTGAAATCAGCGTCCCCTTATACATAAAGATATACCAACACAGGTACTGTTTCTTGACTTTGAATTTTTCGGCAAAGTTCAATGTGGTGGTATAGGGACTTTTCAATATGTTTTGTCGCCTCTATTTCCCTTAATACTCGTCCTATCGCCATGAAACTAAGCGCGTTGGAATCAGCGTCCCCTTTTACATAATGATATACCAACAAAGGTACTGTTTCTTGACTTTGAATTTTTCGGCAAAGTTCAATGTGGTGGTATAGGGACTTTTCAAAATGTTTTGTCGCCTCTATTTCCCTTAATACTCGTCCTATCGCCATGAAACTAAGCGCGTTGGAATCAGCGTCCCCTTTTACATAAAGATATACCAACACAGGTACTGTTTCTTGACTTTGAATTTTTCGGCAAAGTTCAATGTGGTGGTATAGGGACTTTTCAAAATGTTTTGTCGCCTCTCGTTCCCTTAATACTCGTCCTATCGCCATGAAACTAAGCGCGTTGGAATCAGCGTCCCCTTTTACATAAAGATATACCAACAAAAGTACTGTTTCTTGACTTTGAATTTTTCGGCAAAGTTCAATGTGGTGGTATAGGGACTATTCAAAATGTTTTGTCGCCTCTACTTCCCTTAATACTCGTCCTATCGCCATGAAACTAAGCGCGTTGGAATCAGCGTCCCCTTTTACATAAAGATATACCAACAAAGGTACTGTTTCTTGACTTTGAATTTTTCGGCAAAGTTCAATGTGGTGGTATAGGGACTTTTCAAAATGTTTTGTCGCCTCTCTTTCCCTTAATACTCGTCCTATCGCCATGAAACTAAGCGCGTTGGAATCAGCGTCCCCTTTTACATAAAGATATACCAACAAAGGTACTGTTTCTTGACTTTGAATTTTTCGGCAAAGTTCAATGTGGTGGTATAGGGACTATTCAAAATGTTTTGTCGCCTCTATTTCCCTTAATACTCGTCCTATCGCCATGAAACTAAGCGCGTTGGAATCAGCGTCCCCTTTTACATAAAGATATACCAACAAAGGTACTGTTTCTTGACTTTGAATTTTTCGGCAAAATTCAATGGGATGTATAGGAAAGTATAGGGACTTTTCAAAATGTTTTGTCGCCTCCATTTCCCTTAATACTCGTCCTATCGCCATGAAACTAAGCGCGTTGGAATCAGCGTCTCCTTTTACAAAAAGACATACCAACAAAAGTACTGTTTCTTGACTTTGAATTTTTCGGCAAAGTTCAATGTGGTGGTATAGGGACTATTCAAAATGTTTTGTCGCCTCTATTTCCCTTAATACTCGTCCTATCGCCATGAAACAAAGCGCGTTGGAATCAGCGTCCCCTTTTACATAAAGATATACCAACACAGGTACTGTTTCTTGACTTTGAATTTTTCGGCAAAGTTCAATGTGGTGGTATAGGGACTTTTCAAAATGTTTTGTCGCCTCTCTTTCCCTTAATACTCGTCCTATCGCCATGAAACTAAGCGCGTTGGAATCAGCGTCCCCTTTTACATAAAGATATACCAACAAAGGTACTGTTTCTTGACTTTGAATTTTTCGGCAAAGTTCAATGGGGTGGTATATGGACTTTTCAAAATGTTTTGTCGCCTCTATTTCCCTTAATACTCGTCCTATCGCCATGAAACTAAGCGCGTTGGAATCAGCGTCCCCTTTTACATAAAGATATACCAACAAAGGTACTGTTTCTTGACTTTGAATTTTTCGGCAAAGTTCAATGTGGTGGTATAGGGACTTTTCAAAATGTTTTGTCGCCTCTCTTTCCCTTAATACTCGTCCTATCGCCATGAAACTAAGCGCGTTGGAATCAGCGTCCCCTTTTACATAAAAATATACCAACAAAGGTACTGTTTCTGGACTTTGAATTTTTCGGCAAAGTTCAATGTGGTGGTATAGGGACATTTCAAAATGTTTTGTCGCCTCTCTTTCCCTTAAGACTCGTCCTATCGCCATGAAACTAAGCGCGTTGGAATCAGCGTCCCCTTTTACATAAAGATATACCAACAAAGGTACTGTTTCTGGACTTTGAATTTTTCGGCAAAGTTCAATGTGGTGGTATAGGGACTATTCAAAATGTTTTGTCGCCTCTATTTCCCTTAATACTCGTCCTATCGCCATGAAACTAAGCGCGTTGGAATCAGCGTCCCCTTTTACATAAAGATATACCAACAAAGGTACTGTTTCTTGACTTTGAATTTTTCGGCAAAGTTCAATGTGGTGGTATAGGGACTTTTCAAAATGTTTTGTCGCCTCTCTTTCCCTTAATACTCGTCCTATCGCCATGAAACTAAGCGCGTTGGAATCAGCGTCCCCTTTTACATATAGATATACCAACAAAGGTACTGTTTCTGGACTTTGAATTTTTCGGCAAAGTTCAATGTGGTGGTATAGGGACTATTCAAAATGTTTTGTCGCCACTATTTCCCTTAATACTCGTCCTATCGCCATGAAACTAAGCGCGTTGGAATCAGCGTCCCCTTTTACATAAAGATATACCAACAAAGGTACTGTTTCTTGACTTTGAATTTTTCGGCAAAGTTCAATGTGGGGTATAGGGACTTTTCAAAATGGTTTGTCGCCTCTCTTTCCCTTAATACTCGTCCTATCGCCATGAAACTAAGCGCGTTGGAATCAGCGTCCCCTTTTACATAAAGATATACCAACAAAGGTACTGTTTCTTGACTTTGAATTTTTCGGCAAAGTTCAATGTGGTGGTATAGGGACTTTTCAAAATGTTTTGTCGCCTCTCTTTCCCTTAATACTCGTCCTATCGCCATGAAACTAAGCGCGTTGGAATCCCCCTTTTACATAAAGATATACCAACAAAGGTACTGTTTCTTGACTTTGAATTTTTCGGCAAAGTTCAATGTGGTGGTATAGGGACTTTTCAAAATGTTTTGACGCCTCTCTTTCCCTTAATACTCGTCCTATCGCCATGAAACTAAGCGCGTTGAAATCAGCGTCCCCTTATACATAAAGATATACCAACACAGGTACTGTTTCTTGACTTTGAATTTTTCGGCAAAGTTCAATGTGGTGGTATAGGGACTTTTCAAAATGTTTTGTCGCCTCTATTTCCCTTAATACTCGTCCTATCGCCATGAAACTAAGCGCGTTGGAATCAGCGTCCCCTTTTACATAATGATATACCAACAAAGGTACTGTTTCTTGACTTTGAATTTTTCGGCAAAGTTCAATGTGGTGGTATAGGGACTTTTCAAAATGTTTTGTCGCGTCTATTTCCCTTAATACTCGTCCTATCGCCATGAAACTAAGCGCGTTGGAATCAGCGTCCCCTTTTACATAAAGATATACCAACACAGGTACTGTTTCTTGACTTTGAATTTTTCGGCAAAGTTCAATGTGGTGGTATAGGGACTTTTCAAAATGTTTTGTCGCCTCTCGTTCCCTTAATACTCGTCCTATCGCCATGAAACTAAGCGCGTTGGAATCAGCGTCCCCTTTTACATAAAGATATACCAACAAAGGTACTGTTTCTTGACTTTGAATTTTTCGGCAAAGTTCAATGGGGTGGTATAGGGACTTTTCAAAATGTTTTATCGCCTCTATTTCCCTTAATACTCGTCCTATCGCCATGAAACTAAGCGCGTTGGAATCAGCGTCTCCTTTTACATAAAGACATACCAACAAAAGTACTGTTTCTTGACTTTGAATTTTTCGGCAAAGTTCAATGTGGTGGTATAGGGACTATTCAAAATGTTTTGTCGCCTCTATTTCCCTTAATACTCGTCCTATCGCCATGAAACTAAGCGCGTTGGAATCAGCGTCCCCTTTTACATAAAGATATACCAACAAAGGTACTGTTTCTTGACTTTGAATTTTTCGGCAAAGTTCAATGTGGTGGTATAGGGACTTTTCAAAATGTTTTGTCGCCTCTCTTTCCCTTAATACTCGTCCTATCGCCATGAAACTAAGCGCGTTGGAATCAGCGTCCCCTTTTACATAAAGATATACCAACAAAGGTACTGTTTCTTGACTTTGAATTTTTCGGCAAAGTTCAATGTGGTGGTATAGGGACTATTCAAAATGTTTTGTCGCCTCTATTTCCCTTAATACTCGTCCTATCGCCATGAAACTAAGCGCGTTGGAATCAGCGTCCCCTTTTACATAAAGATATACCAACAAAGGTACTGTTTCTTGACTTTGAATTTTTCGGCAAAATTCAATGGGATGTATAGGAAAGTGTAGGGACTTTTCAAAATGTTTTGTCGCCTCCATTTCCCTTAATACTCGTCCTATCGCCATGAAACTAAGCGCGTTGGAATCAGCGTCTCCTTTTACAAAAAGACATACCAACAAAAGTACTGTTTCTTGACTTTGAATTTTTCGGCAAAGTTCAATGTGGTGGTATAGGGACTATTCAAAATGTTTTGTCGCCTCTATTTCCCTTAATACTCGTCCTATCGCCATGAAACTAAGCGCGTTGGAATCAGCGTCCCCTTTTACATAAAGATATACCAACACAGGTACTGTTTCTTGACTTTGAATTTTTCGGCAAAGTTCAATGTGGTGGTATAGGGACTTTTAAAAATGTTTTGTCGCCTCTCTTTCCCTTAATACTCGTCCTATCGCCATGAAACTAAGCGCGTTGGAATCAGCGTCCCCTTTTACATAAAGATATACCAACAAAGGTACTGTTTCTTGACTTTGAATTTTTCGGCAAAGTTCAATGTGGTGGTATATGGACTTTTCAAAATGTTTTGTCGCCTCTATTTCCCTTAATACTCGTCCTATCGCCATGAAACTAGGCGCGTTGGAATCAGCGTCCCCTTTGACATAAAGATATACCAACACAGGTACTGTTTCTTGACTTTGAATTTTTCGGCAAAGTTCAATGGGGTGGTATAGGGACTTTTCAAAATGTTTTATCGCCTCTATTTCCCTTAATACTCGTCCTATCGCCATGAAACTAAGCGCGTTGGAATCAGCGTCCCCTTTTACATAAAGATATACCAACAAAGGTACTGTTTCTTGACTTTGAATTTTTCGGCAAAGTTCAATGTGGTGGTATAGGGACTTTTCAAAATGTTTTGTCGCCCCTATTTCCCTTAATACTAGTTCTATCGCCATGAAACTAGGCGCGTTGGAATTAGCGTCCCCTTTTACATAAAGATATACCAACAAAGGTACTGTGTCTTGACTTTGAATTTTTCGGCAAAGTTCAATGTGGTGGTATAGGGACTTTTCAAAATGTTTTGTCGCCTCTCTTTCCCTTAATACTCGTCCTATCGCCATGAAACTAAGCGCGTTGGAATCAGCGTCCCCTTTTACATAAAAATATACCAACAAAGGTACTGTTTCTGGACTTTGAATTTTTCGGCAAAGTTCAATGTGGTGGTATAGGGACTTTTCAAAATGTTTTGTCGCCTCTCTTTCCCTTAATACTCGTCCTATCGCCATGAAACTAAGCGCGTTGGAATCAGCGTCCCCTTTTACATAAAGATATACCAACAAAGGTACTGTTTCTGGACTTTGAATTTTTCGGCAAAGTTCAATGTGGTGGTATAGGGACTATTCAAAATGTTTTGTCGCCTCTATTTCCCTTAATACTCGTCCTATCGCCATGAAACTAAGCGCGTTGGAATCAGCGTCCCCTTTTACATAAAGATATACCAACAAAGGTACTGTTTCTTGACTTTGAATTTTTCGGCAAAGTTCAATGTGGTGGTATAGGGACTTTTCAAAATGTTTTGTCGCCTCTCTTTCCCTTAATACTCGTCCTATCGCCATGAAACTAAGCGCGTTGGAATCAGCGTCCCCTTTTACATAAAGATATACCAACAAAGGTACTGTTTCTGGACTTTGAATTTTTCGGCAAAGTTCAACGTGGTGGTATAGGGACTATTCAAAATGTTTTGTCGCCTCTCTTTCCCTTAATACTCGTCCTATCGCCATGAAACTAAGCGCGTTGGAATCAGCGTCCCCTTTTACATAAAGATATACCAACAAAGGTACTGTTTCTTGACTTTGAATTTTTCGGCAAAGTTCAATGTGGTGGTATATTGACTTTTCAAAATGTTTTGTCGCCTCTCTTTCCCTTAATACTCGTCCTATCGCCATGAAACTAAGCGCGTTGGAATCAGCGTCCCCTTTTACATAAAGATATACCAACAAAGGTACTGTTTCTTGACTTTGAATTTTTCGGCAAAGTTCAATGGGATGTATAGGAAAGTATAGGGACTTTTCAAAATGTTTTGTCGCCTCCATTTCCCTTAATACTCGTCCTATCGCCATGAAACTAGGCGCGTTGGAATCAGCGTCTCCTTTTACATAAAGACATACCAACAAAAGTACTGTTTCTTGACTTTGAATTTTTCGGCAAAGTTCAATGTGGTGGTATAGGGGCTATTCAAAATGTTTTGTCGCCTCTATTTCCCTTAATACTCGTCCTATCGCCATGAAACTAAGCGCGTTGGAATCAGCGTCCCCTTTTCCATAAAGATATACCAACACAGGTACTGTTTCTTGACTTTGAATTTTTCGGCAAAGTTCAATGTGGTGGTATAGGGACTTTTCAAAATGTTTTGTCGCCTCTCTTTCCCTTAATACTCGTCCTATCGCCATGAAACTAGGCGCGTTGGAATCAGCGTCTCCTTTTACATAAAGACATACCAACAAAAGTACTGTTTCTTGACTTTGAATTTTTCGGCAAAGTTCAATGTGGTGGTATAGGGACTTTTCAAAATGTTTTGTCGCCTCTCTTTCCCTTAATACTCGTCCTATCGCCATGAAACTAAGCGCGTTGGAATCCCCCTTTTACATAAAGATATACCAACAAAGGTACTGTTTCTTGACTTTGAATTTTTCGGCAAAGTTCAATGTGGTGGTATAGGGACTTTTCAAAATGTTTTGACGCCTCTCTTTCCCTTAATACTCGTCCTATCGCCATGAAACTAAGCGCGTTGAAATCAGCGTCCCCTTATACATAAAGATATACCAACACAGGTACTGTTTCTTGACTTTGAATTTTTCGGCAAAGTTCAATGTGGTGGTATAGGGACTTTTCAAAATGTTTTGTCGCCTCTATTTCCCTTAATACTCGTCCTATCGCCATGAAACTAAGCGCGTTGGAATCAGCGTCCCCTTTTACATAATGATATACCAACAAAGGTACTTTTTCTTGACTTTGAATTTTTCGGCAAAGTTCAATGTGGTGGTATAGGGACTTTTCAAAATGTTTTGTCGCCTCTATTTCCCTTAATACTCGTCCTATCGCCATGAAACTAAGCGCGTTGGAATCAGCGTCCCCTTTTACATAAAGATATACCAACACAGGTACTGTTTCTTGACTTTGAATTTTTCGGCAAAGTTCAATGTGGTGGTATAGGGACTTTTCAAAATGTTTTGTCGCCTCTCGTTCCCTTAATACTCGTCCTATCGCCATGAAACTTAGCGCGTTGGAATCAGCGTCCCCTTTTACATAAAGATATACCAACAAAAGTACTGTTTCTTGACTTTGAATTTTTCGGCAAAGTTCAATGTGGTGGTATAGGGACTATTCAAAATGTTTTGTCGCCTCTACTTCCCTTAATACTCGTCCTATCGCCATGAAACTAAGCGCGTTGGAATCAGCGTCCCCTTTTACATAAAGATATACCAACAAAGGTACTGTTTCTTGACTTTGAATTTTTCGGCAAAGTTCAATGTGGTGGTATAGGGACTTTTCAAAATGTTTTGTCGCCTCTCTTTCCCTTAATACTCGTCCTATCGCCATGAAACTAAGCGCGTTGGAATCAGCGTCCCCTTTTACATAAAGATATACCAACAAAGGTACTGTTTCTTGACTTTGAATTTTTCGGCAAAGTTCAATGTGGTGGTATAGGGACTATTCAAAATGTTTTGTCGCCTCTATTTCCCTTAATACTCGTCCTATCGCCATGAAACTAAGCGCGTTGGAATCAGCGTCCCCTTTTACATAAAGATATACCAACAAAGGTACTGTTTCTTGACTTTGAATTTTTCGGCAAAATTCAATGGGATGTATAGGAAAGTATAGGGACTTTTCAAAATGTTTTGTCGCCTCCATTTCCCTTAATACTCGTCCTATCGCCATGAAACTAAGCGCGTTGGAATCAGCGTCTCCTTTTACAAAAAGACATACCAACAAAAGTACTGTTTCTTGACTTTGAATTTTTCGGCAAAGTTCAATGTGGTGGTATAGGGACTATTCAAAATATTTTGTCGCCTCTATTTCCCTTAATACTCGTCCTATCGCCATGAAACAAAGCGCGTTGGAATCAGCGTCCCCTTTTACATAAAGATATACCAACACAGGTACTGTTTCTTGACTTTGAATTTTTCGGCAAAGTTCAATGTGGTGGTATAGGGACTTTTCAAAATGTTTTGTCGCCTCTCTTTCCCTTAATACTCGTCCTATCGCCATGAAACTAAGCGCGTTGGAATCAGCGTCCCCTTTTACATAAAGATATACCAACAAAGGTACTGTTTCTTGACTTTGAATTTTTCGGCAAAGTTCAATGGGGTGGTATATGGACTTTTCAAAATGTTTTGTCGCCTCTATTTCCCTTAATACTCGTCCTATCGCCATGAAACTAGGCGCGTTGGAATCAGCGTCCCCTTTGACATAAAGATATACCAACACAGGTACTGTTTCTTGACTTTGAATTTTTCGGCAAAGTTCAATGGGGTGGTATAGGGACTTTTCAAAATGTTTTATCGCCTCTATTTCCCTTAATACTCGTCCTATCGCCATGAAACTAAGCGCGTTGGAATCAGCGTCCCCTTTTACATAAAGATATACCAACAAAGGTACTGTTTCTTGACTTTGAATTTTTCGGCAAAGTTCAATGTGGTGGTATAGGGACTTTTCAAAATGTTTTGTCGCCCCTATTTCCCTTAATACTAGTTCTATCGCCATGAAACTAGGCGCGTTGGAATTAGCGTCCCCTTTTACATAAAGATATACCAACAAAGGTACTGTGTCTTGACTTTGAATTTTTCGGCAAAGTTCAATGTGGTGGTATAGGGACTTTTCAAAATGTTTTGTCGCCTCTCTTTCCCTTAATACTCGTCCTATCGCCATGAAACTAAGCGCGTTGGAATCAGCGTCCCCTTTTACATAAAAATATACCAACAAAGGTACTGTTTCTGGACTTTGAATTTTTCGGCAAAGTTCAATGTGGTGGTATAGGGACTTTTCAAAATGTTTTGTCGCCTCTCTTTCCCTTAATACTCGTCCTATCGCCATGAAACTAAGCGCGTTGGAATCAGCGTCCCCTTTTACATAAAGATATACCAACAAAGGTACTGTTTCTGGACTTTGAATTTTTCGGCAAAGTTCAATGTGGTGGTATAGGGACTATTCAAAATGTTTTGTCGCCTCTATTTCCCTTAATACTCGTCCTATCGCCATGAAACTAAGCGCGTTGGAATCAGCGTCCCCTTTTACATAAAGATATACCAACAAAGGTACTGTTTCTTGACTTTGAATTTTTCGGCAAAGTTCAATGTGGTGGTATAGGGACTTTTCAAAATGTTTTGTCGCCTCTCTTTCCCTTAATACTCGTCCTATCGCCATGAAACTAAGCGCGTTGGAATCAGCGTCCCCTTTTACATAAAGATATACCAACAAAGGTACTGTTTCTGGACTTTGAATTTTTCGGCAAAGTTCAATGTGGTGGTATAGGGACTATTCAAAATGTTTTGTCGCCACTATTTCCCTTAATACTCGTCCTATCGCCATGAAACTAAGCGCGTTGGAATCAGCGTCCCCTTTTACATAAAGATATACCAACAAAGGTACTGTTTCTTGACTTTGAATTTTTCGGCAAAGTTCAATGTGGTGGTATAGGGACTTTTCAAAATGGTTTGTCGCCTCTCTTTCCCTTAATACTCGTCCTATCGCCATGAAACTAAGCGCGTTGGAATCAGCGTCCCCTTTTACATAAAGATATACCAACAAAGGTACTGTTTCTTGACTTTGAATTTTTCGGCAAAGTTCAATGTGGTGGTATAGGGACTTTTCAAAATGTTTTGTCGCCTCTCTTTCCCTTAATACTCGTCCTATCGCCATGAAACTAAGCGCGTTGGAATCCCCCTTTTACATAAAGATATACCAACAAAGGTACTGTTTCTTGACTTTGAATTTTTCGGCAAAGTTCAATGTGGTGGTATAGGGACTTTTCTAAATGTTTTGACGCCTCTCTTTCCCTTAATACTCGTCCTATCGCCATGAAACTAAGCGCGTTGAAATCAGCGTCCCCTTATACATAAAGATATACCAACACAGGTACTGTTTCTTGACTTTGAATTTTTCGGCAAAGTTCAATGTGGTGGTATAGGGACTTTTCAAAATGTTTTGTCGCCTCTATTTCCCTTAATACTCGTCCTATCGCCATGAAACTAAGCGCGTTGGAATCAGCGTCCCCTTTTACATAATGATATACCAACAAAGGTACTGTTTCTTGACTTTGAATTTTTCGGCAAAGTTCAATGTGGTGGTATAGGGACTTTTCAAAATGTTTTGTCGCGTCTATTTCCCTTAATACTCGTCCTATCGCCATGAAACTAAGCGCGTTGGAATCAGCGTCCCCTTTTACATAAAGATATACCAACACAGGTACTGTTTCTTGACTTTGAATTTTTCGGCAAAGTTCAATGTGGTGGTATAGGGACTTTTCAAAATGTTTTGTCGCCTCTCGTTCCCTTAATACTCGTCCTATCGCCATGAAACTAAGCGCGTTGGAATCAGCGTCCCCTTTTACATAAAGATATACCAACAAAGGTACTGTTTCTTGACTTTGAATTTTTCGGCAAAGTTCAATGGGGTGGTATAGGGACTTTTCAAAATGTTTTATCGCCTCTATTTCCCTTAATACTCGTCCTATCGCCATGAAACTAAGCGCGTTGGAATCAGCGTCTCCTTTTACATAAAGACATACCAACAAAAGTACTGTTTCTTGACTTTGAATTTTTCGGCAAAGTTCAATGGGATGTATAGGAAAGTATAGGGACTTTTCAAAATGTTTTGTCGCCTCCATTTCCCTTAATACTCGTCCTATCGCCATGAAACTAGGCGCGTTGGAATCAGCGTCTCCTTTTACATAAAGACATACCAACAAAAGTACTGTTTCTTGACTTTGAATTTTTCGGCAAAGTTCAATGTGGTGGTATAGGGGCTATTCAAAATGTTTTGTCGCCTCTATTTCCCTTAATACTCGTCCTATCGCCATGAAACTAAGCGCGTTGGAATCAGCGTCCCCTTTTCCATAAAGATATACCAACACAGGTACTGTTTCTTGACTTTGAATTTTTCGGCAAAGTTCAATGTGGTGGTATAGGGACTTTTCAAAATGTTTTGTCGCCTCTCTTTCCCTTAATACTCGTCCTATCGCCATGAAACTAGGCGCGTTGGAATCAGCGTCTCCTTTTACATAAAGACATACCAACAAAAGTACTGTTTCTTGACTTTGAATTTTTCGGCAAAGTTCAATGTGGTGGTATAGGGACTTTTCAAAATGTTTTGTCGCCTCTCTTTCCCTTAATACTCGTCCTATCGCCATGAAACTAAGCGCGTTGGAATCCCCCTTTTACATAAAGATATACCAACAAAGGTACTGTTTCTTGACTTTGAATTTTTCGGCAAAGTTCAATGTGGTGGTATAGGGACTTTTCAAAATGTTTTGACGCCTCTCTTTCCCTTAATACTCGTCCTATCGCCATGAAACTAAGCGCGTTGAAATCAGCGTCCCCTTATACATAAAGATATACCAACACAGGTACTGTTTCTTGACTTTGAATTTTTCGGCAAAGTTCAATGTGGTGGTATAGGGACTTTTCAAAATGTTTTGTCGCCTCTATTTCCCTTAATACTCGTCCTATCGCCATGAAACTAAGCGCGTTGGAATCAGCGTCCCCTTTTACATAATGATATACCAACAAAGGTACTGTTTCTTGACTTTGAATTTTTCGGCAAAGTTCAATGTGGTGGTATAGGGACTTTTCAAAATGTTTTGTCGCCTCTATTTCCCTTAATACTCGTCCTATCGCCATGAAACTAAGCGCGTTGGAATCAGCGTCCCCTTTTACATAAAGATATACCAACACAGGTACTGTTTCTTGACTTTGAATTTTTCGGCAAAGTTCAATGTGGTGGTATAGGGACTTTTCAAAATGTTTTGTCGCCTCTCGTTCCCTTAATACTCGTCCTATCGCCATGAAACTAAGCGCGTTGGAATCAGCGTCCCCTTTTACATAAAGATATACCAACAAAAGTACTGTTTCTTGACTTTGAATTTTTCGGCAAAGTTCAATGTGGTGGTATAGGGACTATTCAAAATGTTTTGTCGCCTCTACTTCCCTTAATACTCGTCCTATCGCCATGAAACTAAGCGCGTTGGAATCAGCGTCCCCTTTTACATAAAGATATACCAACAAAGGTACTGTTTCTTGACTTTGAATTTTTCGGCAAAGTTCAATGTGGTGGTATAGGGACTTTTCAAAATGTTTTGTCGCCTCTCTTTCCCTTAATACTCGTCCTATCGCCATGAAACTAAGCGCGTTGGAATCAGCGTCCCCTTTTACATAAAGATATACCAACAAAGGTACTGTTTCTTGACTTTGAATTTTTCGGCAAAGTTCAATGTGGTGGTATAGGGACTATTCAAAATGTTTTGTCGCCTCTATTTCCCTTAATACTCGTCCTATCGCCATGAAACTAAGCGCGTTGGAATCAGCGTCCCCTTTTACATAAAGATATACCAACAAAGGTACTGTTTCTTGACTTTGAATTTTTCGGCAAAATTCAATGGGATGTACAGGAAAGTATAGGGACTTTTCAAAATGTTTTGTCGCCTCCATTTCCCTTAATACTCGTCCTATCGCCATGAAACTAAGCGCGTTGGAATCAGCGTCTCCTTTTACAAAAAGACATACCAACAAAAGTACTGTTTCTTGACTTTGAATTTTTCGGCAAAGTTCAATGTGGTGGTATAGGGACTATTCAAAATGTTTTGTCGCCTCTATTTCCCTTAATACTCGTCCTATCGCCATGAAACAAAGCGCGTTGGAATCAGCGTCCCCTTTTACATAAAGATATACCAACACAGGTACTGTTTCTTGACTTTGAATTTTTCGGCAAAGTTCAATGTGGTGGTATAGGGACTTTTCAAAATGTTTTGTCGCCTCTCTTTCCCTTAATACTCGTCCTATCGCCATGAAACTAAGCGCGTTGGTATCAGCGTCCCCTTTTACATAAAGATATACCAACAAAGGTACTGTTTCTTGACTTTGAATTTTTCGGCAAAGTTCAATGGGGTGGTATATGGACTTTTCAAAATGTTTTGTCGCCTCTATTTCCCTTAATACTCGTCCTATCGCCATGAAACTAGGCGCGTTGGAATCAGCGTCCCCTTTGACATAAAGATATACCAACACAGGTACTGTTTCTTGACTTTGAATTTTTCGGCAAAGTTCAATGGGGTGGTATAGGGACTTTTCAAAATGTTTTATCGCCTCTATTTCCCTTAATACTCGTCCTATAGCCATGAAACTAAGCGCGTTGGAATCAGCGTCCCCTTTTACATAAAGATATACCAACAAAGGTACTGTTTCTTGACTTTGAATTTTTCGGCAAAGTTCAATGTGGTGGTATAGGGACTTTTCAAAATGTTTTGTCGCCCCTATTTCCCTTAATACTAGTTCTATCGCCATGAAACTAGGCGCGTTGGAATTAGCGTCCCCTTTTACATAAAGATATACCAACAAAGGTACTGTGTCTTGACTTTGAATTTTTCGGCAAAGTTCAATGTGGTGGTATAGGGACTTTTCAAAATGTTTTGTCGCCTCTCTTTCCCTTAATACTCGTCCTATCGCCATGAAACTAAGCGCGTTGGAATCAGCGTCCCCTTTTACATAAAAATATACCAACAAAGGTACTGTTTCTGGACTTTGAATTTTTCGGCAAAGTTCAATGTGGTGGTATAGGGACTTTTCAAAATGTTTTGTCGCCTCTCTTTCCCTTAATACTCGTCCTATCGCCATGAAACTAAGCGCGTTGGAATCAGCGTCCCCTTTTACATAAAGATATACCAACAAAGGTACTGTTTCTGGACTTTGAATTTTTCGGCAAAGTTCAATGTGGTGGTATAGGGACTATTCAAAATGTTTTGTCGCCTCTATTTCCCTTAATACTCGTCCTATCGCCATGAAACTAAGCGCGTTGGAATCAGCGTCCCCTTTTACATAAAGATATACCAACAAAGGTACTGTTTCTTGACTTTGAATTTTTCGGCAAAGTTCAATGTGGTGGTATAGGGACTTTTCAAAATGTTTTGTCGCCTCTCTTTCCCTTAATACTCGTCCTATCGCCATGAAACTAAGCGCGTTGGAATCCCCCTTTTACATAAAGATATACCAACAAAGGTACTGTTTCTGGACTTTGAATTTTTCGGCAAAGTTCAATGTGGTGGTATAGGGACTTTTCTAAATGTTTTGACGCCTCTCTTTCCCTTAATACTCGTCCTATCGCCATGAAACTAAGCGCGTTGGAATCAGCGTCCCCTTTTACATAAAGATATACCAACAAAGGTACTGTTTCTTGACTTTGAATTTTTCGGCAAAGTTCAATGTGGTGGTATAGGGACTTTTCAAAATGTTTTGTCGCCTCTATTTCCCTTAATACTCGTCCTATCGCCATGAAACTAAGCGCGTTGGAATCAGCGTCCCCTTTTACATAATGATATACCAACAAAGGTACTGTTTCTTGACTTTGAATTTTTCGGCAAAGTTCAATGTGGTGGTATAGGGACTTTTCAAAATGTTTTGTCGCGTCTATTTCCCTTAATACTCGTCCTATCGCCATGAAACTAAGCGCGTTGGAATCAGCGTCCCCTTTTACATAAAGATATACCAACACAGGTACTGTTTCTTGACTTTGAATTTTTCGGCAAAGTTCAATGTGGTGGTATAGGGACTTTTCAAAATGTTTTGCCGCCTCTCGTTCCCTTAATACTCGTCCTATCGCCATGAAACTAAGCGCGTTGGAATCAGCGTCCCCTTTTACATAAAGATATACCAACAAAGGTACTGTTTCTTGACTTTGAATTTTTCGGCAAAGTTCAATGGGGTGGTATAGGGACTTTTCAAAATGTTTTATCGCCTCTATTTCCCTTAATACTCGTCCTATCGCCATGAAACTAAGCGCGTTGGAATCAGCGTCTCCTTTTACATAAAGACATACCAACAAAAGTACTGTTTCTTGACTTTGAATTTTTCGGCAAAGTTCAATGTGGTGGTATAGGGACTATTCAAAATGTTTTGTCGCCTCTATTTCCCTTAATACTCGTCCTATCGCCATGAAACTAAGCGCGTTGGAATCAGCGTCCCCTTTTACATAAAGATATACCAACAAAGGTACTGTTTCTTGACTTTGAATTTTTCGGCAAAGTTCAATGTGGTGGTATAGGGACTTTTCAAAATGTTTTGTCGCCTCTCTTTCCCTTAATACTCGTCCTATCGCCATGAAACTAAGCGCGTTGGAATCAGCGTCCCCTTTTACATAAAGATATACCAACAAAGGTACTGTTTCTTGACTTTGAATTTTTCGGCAAAGTTCAATGTGGTGGTATAGGGACTATTCAAAATGTTTTGTCGCCTCTATTTCCCTTAATACTCGTCCTATCGCCATGAAACTAAGCGCGTTGGAATCAGCGTCCCCTTTTACATAAAGATATACCAACAAAGGTACTGTTTCTTGACTTTGAATTTTTCGGCAAAATTCAATGGGATGTATAGGAAAGTATAGGGACTTTTCAAAATGTTTTGTCGCCTCCATTTCCCTTAATACTCGTCCTATCGCCATGAAACTAAGCGCGTTGGAATCAGCGTCTCCTTTTACAAAAAGACATACCAACAAAAGTACTGTTTCTTGACTTTGAATTTTTCGGCAAAGTTCAATGTGGTGGTATAGGGACTATTCAAAATGTTTTGTCGCCTCTATTTCCCTTAATACTCGTCCTATCGCCATGAAACTAAGCGCGTTGGAATCAGCGTCCCCTTTTACATAAAGATATACCAACACAGGTACTGTTTCTTGACTTTGAATTTTTCGGCAATGTTCAATGTGGTGGTATAGGGACTTTTCAAAATGTTTTGTCGCCTCTCTTTCCCTTAATACTCGTCCTATCGCCATGAAACTAAGCGCGTTGGAATCACCGTCCCCTTTTACATAAAGATATACCAACAAAGGTACTGTTTCTTGACTTTGAATTTTTCGGCAAAGTTCAATGGGGTGGTATATGGACTTTTCAAAATGTTTTGTCGCCTCTATTTCCCTTAATACTCGTCCTATCGCCATGAAACTAGGCGCGTTGGAATCAGCGTCCCCTTTGACATAAAGATATACCAACACAGGTACTGTTTCTTGACTTTGAATTTTTCGGCAAAGTTCAATGGGGTGGTATAGGGACTTTTCAAAATGTTTTATCGCCTCTATTTCCCTTAATACTCGTCCTATCGCCATGAAACTAAGCGCGTTGGAATCAGCGTCCCCTTTTACATAAAGATATACCAACAAAGGTACTGTTTCTTGACTTTGAATTTTTCGGCAAAGTTCAATGTGGTGGTATAGGGACTTTTCAAAATGTTTTGTCGCCCCTATTTCCCTTAATACTAGTTCTATCGCCATGAAACTAGGCGCGTTGGAATTAGCGTCCCCTTTTACATAAAGATATACCAACAAAGGTACTGTGTCTTGACTTTGAATTTTTCGGCAAAGTTCAATGTGGTGGTATAGGGACTTTTCAAAATGTTTTGTCGCCTCTCTTTCCCTTAATACTCGTCCTATCGCCATGAAACTAAGCGCGTTGGAATCAGCGTCCCCTTTTACATAAAAATATACCAACAAAGGTACTGTTTCTGGACTTTGAATTTTTCGGCAAAGTTCAATGTGGTGGTATAGGGACTTTTCAAAATGTTTTGTCGCCTCTCTTTCCCTTAATACTCGTCCTATCGCCATGAAACTAAGCGCGTTGGAATCAGCGTCCCCTTTTACATAAAGATATACCAACAAAGGTACTGTTTCTGGACTTTGAATTTTTCGGCAAAGTTCAATGTGGTGGTATATGGACTATTCAAAATGTTTTGTCGCCTCTATTTCCCTTAATACTCGTCCTATCGCCATGAAACTAAGCGCGTTGGAATCAGCGTCCCCTTTTACATAAAGATATACCAACAAAGGTACTGTTTCTTGACTTTGAATTTTTCGGCAAAGTTCAATGTGGTGGTATAGGGACTTTTCAAAATGTTTTGTCGCCTCTATTTCCCTTAATACTCGTCCTATCGAGATGAAACTAAGGGCGTTGGAATCAGCGTCCACTTTTACATAAAGATATACCAACAAAGGTACTGTTTCTTGACTTTGAATTTTTCGGCAAAGTTCAATGGGGTATAGGGACTTTTCAAAATGTTTTGTCGCCTCTATTTCCCTTAATACTCGTCCTATCGCCATGAAACTAAGCGCGTTGGAATCAGCGTCCCCTTTTACATAAAGATATACCAACACTGGTACTGTTTCTTGACTTTGAATTTTTCGGCAAAGTTCAATGGGGTATAGGGACTTTTCAAAATGTTTTGTCGCCTCTCTTTCCCTTAATACTCGTCCTATCGCCATGAAACTAAGCGCGTTGGAATCAGCGTCCCCTTTTACATAAAGATATACCAACAAAGGTACTGTTTCTTGACTTTGAATTTTTCGGCAAAGTTCAATGTGGTGGTATAGGGACTTTTCAAAATGTTTTGTCGCCTCTCTTTCCCTTAATACTCGTCCTATCGCCATGAAACTAAGCGCGTTGGAATCAGCGTCCTCTTTTACATAAAGATATACCAACAAAGGTACTGTTTCTTGACTATGAATTTTTCGGCAAAGTTCAATGTGGTGGTATAGGGACTTTTCAAAATGTTTTGTCGCCTCTATTTCCCTTAATACTCGTCCTATCGCCATGAAACTAAGCGCGTTGGAATCAGCGTCCCCTTTTACATAAAGATATATCAACAAAGGTACTGTTTCTTGACTTTGAATTTTTCGGCAAAGTTCAATGTGGTGGTATAGGGACTTTTCAAAATGTTTTATCGCCTCTATTTCCCTTAATACTCGTCCTATCGCCATGAAACTAAGCGCGTTGGAATCAGCGTCCCCTTTTACATAAAGATATACCAACAAAGGTACTGTTTCTTGACTTTGAATTTTTCGGCAAAGTTCAATGTGGTGGTATAGGGACTTTTCAAAATGTTCTGTCGCCTCTATTTCCCTTAATACTCGTCCTATTGCCATGAAACTAAGGGCGTTGGAATCAGCGTCTCCTTTTACGTAAAGATATACCAACACAAGTACTGTTTCTTGACTTTGAATTTTTCGGCAAAGTTCAATGTGGTGGTATAGGGACTTTTCAAAATGTTTTGTCGCCTCTCTTTCCCTTAATACTCGTCCTATCGCCATGAAACCAAGGGCGTTGGAATCAGCGTCCCCTTTTACATAAAGATATTCCAACAAAGGTACTGTTTCTTGACTTTGAATTTTTCGGCTAAGTTCAATGTGGTGGTATAGGGACTTTTCAAAATGTTTTGTCGCCTCTGTTTCCCTTAATACTCGTCCTATCGCCATGAAACTAAGGGCGTTGGAATCAGCGTCCCCTTTTACATAAAGATATACCAACACAAGTACTGTTTCTTGACTTTGAATTTTTCGGCAAAGTTCAATGTTGTGGTATAGGGACTTTTTAAAATGTTTTGTCGCCTCTATTTCCCTTAATACTCGTCCTATCGAGATGAAACTAAGGGCGTTGGAATCAGCGTCCACTTTTACATTAAGATATACCAACAAAGGTACTGTTTCTTGACTTTGAATTTTTCGGCAAAGTTCAATGTTGTGGTATAGGGACTTTTCAAAATGTTTTGTCGCCTCTATTTCCCTTAATACTCGTCCTATCGAGATGAAACTAAGGGCGTTGGAATCAGCGTCCACTTTTACATAAAGATATACCAACAAAGGTACTGTTTCTTGACTTTGAATTTTTCGGCAAAGTTCAATGCGGTATAGGGACTTTTCAAAATGTTTTGTCGCCTCTATTTCCCTTAATACTCGTCCTATCGCCATGAAACTAAGCGCGTTGGAATCAGCGTCCCCTTTTACATAAAGATATACCAACACTGGTACTGTTTCTTGACTTTGAATTTTTCGGCAAAGTTCAATGGGGTATAGGGACTTTTCAAAATGTTTTGTCGCCTCTCTTTCCCTTAATACTCGTTCTATCGCCATGAAACTAAGCGCGTTGGAATCAGCGTCCCCTTTTACATAAAGATATACCAACAAAGGTACTGTTTCTTGACTTTGAATTTTTCGGCAAAGTTCAATGTGGTGGTATAGGGACTTTTCAAAATGTTTTGTCGCCTCTCTTTCCCTTAATACTCGTCCTATCGCCATGAAACTAAGCGCGTTGGAATCAGCGTCCTCTTTTACATAAAGATATACCAACAAAGGTACTGTTTCTTGACTATGAATTTTTCGGCAAAGTTCAATGTGGTGGTATAGGGACTTTTCAAAATGTTTTGTCGCCTCTATTTCCCTTAATACTCGTCCTATCGCCATGAAACTAAGCGCGTTGGAATCAGCGTCCCCTTTTACATAAAGATATACCAACCAAGGTACTGTTTCTTGACTTTGAATTTTTCGGCAAAGTTCAATGTGGTGGTATAGGGACTTTTCAAAATGTTCTGTCGCCTCTATTTCCCTTAATACTCGTCCTATCGCCATGAAACTAAGCGCGTTGGAATCAGCGTCCCCTTTTACATAAAGATATACCAACAAAGGTACTGTTTCTTGACTTTGAATTTTTCGACAAAGTTCAATGTGGTATAGGGACTTTTCAAAATGTTTTGTCGCCTCTATTTCCCTTAATACTCGTCCTATCGCCATGAAACTAAGCGCGTTGGAATCAGCGCCCCTTTTACATAAAGATATACCAACAAAGGTATTGTTTCTTGACTATGAATTTTTCGGCAAAGTTCAATGTGGTGGTATAGGGACTTTTCAAAATGTTTTGTCGCCTCTATTTCCCTTAATACTCGTCCTATCGCCATTAAACTAAGCGCGTTGGAATCAGCGTCCCCTTTTACATGAAGATATACCAACAAAGGTACTGTTTATTGACTTTGAATTTTTCGACAAGGTTCAATGGGGTATAGGGACTTTTCAAAATGTTTTGTCGCCTCTAGTTCCCTTAATACTCGTCCTATCGCCATGAAACTAAGCGCGTTGGAATCAGCGTCCCGTTTTACATAAAGATATACCAACACAGGTACTGTTTCTTGACTTTGAATTTTTCGGCAAAGTTCAATGTGGTGGTATAGGGACTTTTCAAAATGTTTTGTCGCCTCTCTTTCCCTTAATACTCGTCCTATCGCCATGAAACTAAGCGCGTTGGAATCAGCGTCCCCTTTTACATAAAGATATACCAACAAAGGTATTGTTTCTTGACTATGAATTTTTCGGCAAAGTTCAATGTGGTGGTATAGGGACTTTTCAAAATGTTTTGTCGCCTCTCTTTCCTTTATTACTCGTCCTATCGCCATGAAACTAAGCGCGTTGGAATCAGCGTCCCCTTTTACATAAAGATATACCAACAAAGGTACTGTTTCTTGACTTTGAATTTTTCGGCAAAGTTCAATGTGGTGGTATAGGGACTTTTCAAAATGTTTTGTCGCCTCTCTTTCCCTTAATACTCGTCCTATCGCCATGAAACTAAGCGCGTTGGAATCAGCGTCCCCTTTTACATAAAGATATACCAACAAAGGTACTGTTTCTTGACTTTGAATTTTTCGACAAAGTTCAATGTGGTATAGGGACTTTTCAAAATGTTTTGTCGCCTCTATTTCCCTTAATACTCGTCCTATCGCCATGAAACTAAGCGCGTTGGAATCAGCGCCCCTTTTACATAAAGATATACCAACAAAGGTATTGTTTCTTGACTATGAATTTTTCGGCAAAGTTCAATGTGGTGGTATAGGGACTTTTCAAAATGTTTTGTCGCCTCTATTTCCCTTAATACTCGTCCTATCGCCATGAAACTAAGCGCGTTGGAATCAGCGTCCCCTTTTACATAAAGATATACCAACAAAGGTACTGTTTATTGACTTTGAATTTTTCGACAAGGTTCAATGGGGTATAGGGACTTTTCAAAATGTTTTGTCGCCTCTAGTTCCCTTAATACTCGTCCTATCGCCATGAAACTAAGCGCGTTGGAATCAGCGTCCCGTTTTACATGAAGATATACCAACACAGGTACTGTTTCTTGACTTTGAATTTTTCGGCAAAGTTCAATGTGGTGGTATAGGGACTTTTCAAAATGTTTTGTCGCCTCTCTTTCCCTTAATACTCGTCCTATCGCCATGAAACTAAGCGCGTTGGAATCAGCGTCCCCTTTTACAAAAAGATATACCAACAAAGGTATTGTTTCTTGACTATGAATTTTTCGGCAAAGTTCAATGTGGTGGTATAGGGACTTTTCAAAATGTTTTGTCGCCTCTCTTTCCTTTAATACTCGTCCTATCGCCATGAAACTAAGGGCGTTGGAATCAGCGTCCACTTTTACATACAGATATACCAACAAAGGTACTGTTTATTGACTTTGAATTTTTCGACAAAGTTCAATGGGGTATAGGGACTTTTCAAAATGATTTGTCGCCTCTAGTTCCCTTAATACTCGTCCTATCGTCATGAAACTAAGCGCGTTGGAATCAGCGTCCCCTTTTACATAAAGATATACCAACAAAGGTACTGTTTATTGACTTTGAATTTTTCGACAAAGTTCAATGGGGTATAGGGACTTTTCAAAATGTTTTGCCGCCTCTAGTTCCCTTAATACTCGTCCTATCGCCATGAAACTAAGCGCGTTGGAATCAGCGTCCCGTTTTACATAAAGATATACCAACACAGGTACTGTTTCTTGACTTTGAATTTTTCGGCAAAGTTCAATGTGGTGGTATAGGGACTTTTCAAAATGTTTTGTCGCCTCTCTTTCCCTTAATACTCGTCCTATCGCCATGAAACTAAGCGCGTTGGAATCAGCGCCCCTTTTACATAAAGATATACCAACAAAGGTATTGTTTCTTGACTATGAATTTTTCGGCAAAGTTCAATGTGGTGGTATAGGGACTTTTCAAAATGTTTTGTCGCCTCTATTTCCCTTAATACTCGTCCTATCGCCATGAAACTAAGCGCGTTGGAATCAGCGTCCCCTTTTACATAAAGATATACCAACAAAGGTACTGTTTCTTGACTTTGAATTTTTCGGCAAAGTTCAATGTGGTGGTATAGGGACTTTTCAAAATGTTTTGTCGCCTCTCTTTCCCTTAATACTCGTCCTATCGCCATGAAACTAAGCGCGTTGGAATCAGCGTCCCCTTTTACATAAAGATATACCAACAAAGGTACTGTTTCTTGACTTTGAATTTTTCGGCAAAGTTCAATGTGGTGGTATAGGGACTTTTCAAAATGTTTTGTCGCCTCTATTTCCCTTAATACTCGTCCTATCGAGATGAAACTAAGGGCGTTGGAATCAGCGTCCACTTTTACATAAAGATATACCAACAAAGGTATTGTTTCTTGACTATGAATTTTTCGGCAAAGTTCAATGTGGTGGTATAGGGACTTTTCAAAATGTTTTGTCGCCTCTCTTTCCCTTAATACTCGTCCTATCGCCATGAAACTAAGCGCGTTGGAATCAGCGTCCCCTTTTACATAAAGATATACCAACAAAGGTACTGTTTCTTGACTTTGAATTTTTCGACAAAGTTCAATGTGGTATAGGGACTTTTCAAAATGTTTTGTCGCCTCTATTTCCCTTAATACTCGTCCTATCGCCATGAAACTAAGCGCGTTGGAATCAGCGCCCCTTTTACATAAAGATATACCAACAAAGGTATTGTTTCTTGACTATGAATTTTTCGGCAAAGTTCAATGTGGTGGTATAGGGACTTTTCAAAATGTTTTGTCGCCTCTATTTCCCTTAATACTCGTCCTATCGCCATGAAACTAAGCGCGTTGGAATCAGCGTCCCCTTTTACATAAAGATATACCAACAAAGGTACTGTTTATTGACTTTGAATTTTTCGACAAGGTTCAATGGGGTATAGGGACTTTTCAAAATGTTTTGTCGCCTCTAGTTCCCTTAATACTCGTCCTATCGCCATGAAACTAAGCGCGTTGGAATCAGCGTCCCGTTTTACATAAAGATATACCAACACAGGTACTGTTTCTTGACTTTGAATTTTTCGGCAAAGTTCAATGTGGTGGTATAGGGACTTTTCAAAATGTTTTGTCGCCTCTCTTTCCCTTAATACTCGTCCTATCGCCATGAAACTAAGCGCGTTGGAATCAGCGTCCCCTTTTACAAAAAGATATACCAACAAAGGTATTGTTTCTTGACTATGAATTTTTCGGCAAAGTTCAATGTGGTGGTATAGGGACTTTTCAAAATGTTTTGTCGCCTCTCTTTCCTTTAATACTCGTCCTATCGCCATGAAACTAAGCGCGTTGGAATCAGCGTCCCCTTTTACATAAAGATATACCAACAAAGGTACTGTTTCTTGACTTTGAATTTTTCGGCAAAGTTCAATGTGGTGGTATAGGGACTTTTCAAAATGTTCTGTCGCCTCTATTTCCCTTAATACTCGTCCTATTGCCATGAAACTAAGCGCGTTGGAATCAGCGTCCCCTTTTACATAAAGATATACCAACAAAGGTACTGTTTATTGACTTTGAATTTTTCGACAAAGTTCAATGGGGTATAGGGACTTTTCAAAATGATTTGTCGCCTCTAGTTCCCTTAATACTCGTCCTATCGCCATGAAACTAAGCGCGTTGGAATCAGCGTCCCCTTTTACATAAAGATATACCAACAAAGGTACTGTTTATTGACTTTGAATTTTTCGACAAAGTTCAATGGGGTATAGGGACTTTTCAAAATGTTTTGCCGCCTCTAGTTCCCTTAATACTCGTCCTATCGCCATGAAACTAAGCGCGTAGGAATCAGCGTCCCGTTTTACATAAAGATATACCAACACAGGTACTGTTTCTTGACTTTGAATTTTTCGGCAAAGTTCAATGTGGTGGTATAGGGACTTTTCAAAATGTTTTGTCGCCTCTCTTTCCCTTAATACTCGTCCTATCGCCATGAAACTAAGCGCGTTGGAATCAGCGTCCCCTTTTACATAAAGATATACCAACAAAGGTACTGTTTCTTGACTTTGAATTTTTCGACAAAGTTCAATGTGGTATAGGGACTTTTCAAAATGTTTTGTCGCCTCTATTTCCCTTAATACTCGTCCTATCGCCATGAAACTAAGCGCGTTGGAATCAGCGCCCCTTTTACATAAAGATATACCAACAAAGGTATTGTTTCTTGACTATGAATTTTTCGGCAAAGTTCAATGTGGTGGTATAGGGACTTTTCAAAATGTTTTGTCGCCTCTATTTCCCTTAATACTCGTCCTATCGCCATGAAACTAAGCGCGTTGGAATCAGCGTCCCCTTTTACATAAAGATATACCAACAAAGGTACTGTTTCTTGACTTTGAATTTTTCGGCAAAGTTCAATGTGGTGGTATAGGGACTTTTCAAAATGTTTTGTCGCCTCTCTTTCCCTTAATACTCGTCCTATCGCCATGAAACTAAGCGCGTTGGAATCAGCGTCCCCTTTTACATAAAGATATACCAACAAAGGTACTGTTTCTTGACTTTGAATTTTTCGGCAAAGTTCAATGTGGTGGTATAGGGACTTTTCAAAATGTTTTGTCGCCTCTATTTCCCTTAATACTCGTCCTATCGAGATGAAACTAAGGGCGTTGGAATCAGCGTCCACTTTTACATAAAGATATACCAACAAAGGTATTGTTTCTTGACTATGAATTTTTCGGCAAAGTTCAATGTGGTGGTATAGGGACTTTTCAAAATGTTTTGTCGCCTCTATTTCCCTTAATACTCGTCCTATCGCCATGAAACTAAGCGCGTTGGAATCAGCGTCCCCTTTTACATAAAGATATACCAACAAAGGTACTGTTTCTTGACTTTGAATTTTTCGGCAAAGTTCAATGTGGTGGTATAGGGACTTTTCAAAATGTTTTGTCGCCTCTAGTTCCCTTAATACTCGTCCTATCGCCATGAAACTAAGCGCGTTGGAATCAGCGTCCCGTTTTACATAAAGATATACCAACACAGGTACTGTTTCTTGACTTTGAATTTTTCGGCAAAGTTCAATGTGGTGGTATAGGGACTTTTCAAAATGTTTTGTCGCCTCTCTTTCCCTTAATACTCGTCCTATCGCCATGAAACTAAGCGCGTTGGAATCAGCGTCCCCTTTTACATAAAGAGATACCAACAAAGGTATTGTTTCTTGACTATGAATTTTTCGGCAAAGTTCAATGTGGTGGTATAGGGACTTTTCAAAATGTTTTGTCGCCTCTCTTTCCTTTAATACTCGTCCTATCGCCATGAAACTAAGCGCGTTGGAATCAGCGTCCCCTTTTACATAAAGATATACCAACAAAGGTACTGTTTCTTGACTTTGAATTTTTCGGCAAAGTTCAATGTGGTGGTATAGGGACTTTTCAAAATGTTTTGTCGCCTCTCTTTCCTTTAATACTCGTCCTATCGCCATGAAACTAAGCGCGTTGGAATCAGCGTCCCCTTTTACATAAAGATATACCAACAAAGGTACTGTTTATTGACTGAATTTTTCGACAAAGTTCAATGGGGTATACGGACTTTTCAAAATGTTTTGTCGCCTCTCTTTCCCTTAATACTCGTCCTATCGCCATGAAACTAAGCGCGTTGGAATCAGCGTCCTCTTTTACATAAAGATATACCAACAAAGGTACTGTTTCTTGACTATGAATTTTTCGGCAAAGTTCAATGTGGTGGTATAGGGACTTTTCAAAATGTTTTGTCGCCTCTATTTCCCTTAATACTCGTCCTATCGCCATGAAACTAAGCGCGTTGGAATCAGCGTCCCCTTTTACATAAAGATATACCAACAAAGGTACTGTTTCTTGACTTTGAATTTTTCGGCTAAGTTCAATGTGGTGGTATAGGGACTTTTCAAAATGTTTTGTCGCCTCTCTTTCCCTTAATACTCGTCCTATCGCCATGAAACTAAGCGTGTTGGAATCAGCGTCCTCTTTTACATAAAGATATACCAACACTGGTACTGTTTCTTGACTTTGAACTTTTCGGCAAAGTTCAATGGGGTATAGGGACTTTTCAAAATGTTTTGTCGCCTCTCTTTCCCTTAATACTCGTCCTATCGCCATGAAACTAAGCGCGTTGGAATCAGCGTCCCCTTTTACATAAAGATATACCAACAAAGGTACTGTTTCTTGACTTTGAATTTTTAGGCAAAGTTCAATGTGGTGGTATAGGGACTTTTCAAAATGTTTTGTCGCCTCTCTTTCCCTTAATACTCGTCCTATCGCCATGAAACTAAGCGCGTTGGAATCAGCGTCCTCTTTTACATAAAGATATACCAACAAAGGTACTGTTTCTTGACTATGAATTTTTCGGCAAAGTTCAATGTGGTGGTATAGGGACTTTTCAAAATGTTTTGTCGCCTCTATTTCCCTTAATACTCGTCCTATCGCCATGAAACTAAGGGCGTTGGAATCAGCGTCCACTTTTACATAAAGATATACCAACAAAGGTACTGTTTCTTGACTTTGAATTTTTCGGCAAAGTTCAATGGGGTATAGGGACTTTTCAAAATTTTTTGTCGCCTCTATTTCCCTTAATACTCGTCCTATCGCCATGAAACTAAGCGCGTTGGAATCAGCGTCCCCTTTTACATAAAGATATACCAACACTGGTACTGTTTCTTGACTTTGAATTTTTCGGCAAAGTTCAATGGGGTATAGGGACCTTTCAAAATGTTTTGTCGCCTCTCTTTCCCTTAATACTCGTCCTATCGCCATGAAACTAAGCGCGTTGGAATCAGCGTCCCCTTTTACATAAAGATATACCAACAAAGGTACTGTTTCTTGACTTTGAATTTTTCGGCAAAGTTCAATGTGGTGGTATAGGGACTTTTCAAAATGTTTTGTCGCCTCTCTTTCCCTTAATACTCGTCCTATCGCCATGAAACTAAGCGCGTTGGAATCAGCGTCCCCTTTTACATAAAGATATACCAACAAAGGTACTGTTTCTTGACTTTGAATTTTTCGGCAAAGTTCAATGTGGTGGTATAGGGACTTTTCAAAATGTTTTGTCGCCTCTATTTCCCTTAATACTCGTCCTATCGAGATGAAACTAAGGGCGTTGGAATCAGCGTCCACTTTTACATAAAGATATACCAACAAAGGTACTGTTTCTTGACTTTGAATTTTTCGGCAAAGTTCAATGTGGTGGTATAGGGACTTTTCAAAATATTTTGTCGCCTCTCTTTCCCTTAATACTCGTCCTATCGCCATGAAACTAAGCACGTTGGAATCAGCGTCCTCTTTTACATAAAGATATAACAACAAAGGTATTGTTTCTTGACTATGAATTTTTCGGCAAAGTTCAATGTGGTGGTATAGGGACTTTTCAAAATGTTTTGTCGCCTCTATTTCCCTTAATATCCGTCCTATCGCCATGAAACTAAGCGCGTTGGAATCAGCGTCCCCTTTTACATAAAGATATACCAACAAAGGTACTGTTTCTTGACTTTGAATTTTTCGGCAAAGTTCAATGTGGTGGTATAGGGACTTTTCAAAATGTCCTGTCGCCTCTATTTCCCTTAATACTCGTCCTATCGCCATGAAACTAAGCGCGTTGGAATCAGCGTCCCCTTTTACATAAAGATATACCAACAAAGGTACTGTTTATTGACTTTGAATTTTTCGACAAAGTTCAATGGGGTATAGGGACTTTTCAAAATGTTTTGTCGCCTCTAGTTCCCTTAATACTCGTCCTATCGCCATGAAACTAAGCGCGTTGGAATCAGCGTCCCGTTTTACATAAAGATATACCAACACAGGTACTGTTTCTTGACTTTGAATTTTTCGGCAAAGTTCAATGTGGTGGTATAGGGACTTTTCAAAATGTTTTGTCGCCTCTCTTTCCCTTAATACTCGTCCTATCGCCATGAAACTAAGCGCGTTGGAATCAGCGTCCCCTTTTACATAAAGAGATACCAACAAAGGTATTGTTTCTTGACTATGAATTTTTCGGCAAAGTTCAATGTGGTGGTATAGGGACTTTTCAAAATGTTTTGTCGCCTCTCTTTCCTTTAATACTCGTCCTATCGCCATGAAACTAAGCGCGTTGGAATCAGCGTCCCCTTTTACATAAAGATATACCAACAAAGGTACTGTTTCTTGACTTTGAATTTTTCGGCAAAGTTCAATGGGGTATAGGGACCTTTCAAAATGTTTTGTCGCCTCTCTTTCCCTTAATACTCGTCCTATCGCCATGAAACTAAGCGCGTTGGAATCAGCGTCCCCTTTTACATAAAGATATACCAACAAAGGTACTGTTTCTTGACTTTGAATTTTTCGGCAAAGTTCAATGTGGTGGTATAGGGACTTTTCAAAATGTTTTGTCGCCTCTCTTTCCCTTAATACTCGTCCTATTGCCATGAAACTAAGCGCGTTGGAATCAGCGTCCCCTTTTACATAAAGATATACCAACAAAGGTACTGTTTCTTGACTTTGAATTTTTCGGCAAAGTTCAATGTGGTGGTATAGGGACTTTTCAAAATGTTTTGTCGCCTCTATTTCCCTTAATACTCGTCCTATCGAGATGAAACTAAGGGCGTTGGAATCAGCGTCCACTTTTACATAAAGATATACCAACAAAGGTACTGTTTCTTGACTTTGAATTTTTCGGCAAAGTTCAATGTGGTGGTATAGGGACTTTTCAAAATATTTTGTCGCCTCTCTTTCCCTTAATACTCGTCCTATCGCCATGAAACTAAGCACGTTGGAATCAGCGTCCTCTTTTACATAAAGATATAACAACAAAGGTATTGTTTCTTGACTATGAATTTTTCGGCAAAGTTCAATGTGGTGGTATAGGGACTTTTCAAAATGTTTTGTCGCCTCTATTTCCCTTAATATCCGTCCTATCGCCATGAAACTAAGCGCGTTGGAATCAGCGTCCCCTTTTACATAAAGATATACCAACAAAGGTACTGTTTCTTGACTTTGAATTTTTCGGCAAAGTTCAATGTGGTGGTATAGGGACTTTTCAAAATGTCCTGTCGCCTCTATTTCCCTTAATACTCGTCCTATCGCCATGAAACTAAGCGCGTTGGAATCAGCGTCCCCTTTTACATAAAGATATACCAACAAAGGTACTGTTTATTGACTTTGAATTTTTCGACAAAGTTCAATGGGGTATAGGGACTTTTCAAAATGTTTTGTCGCCTCTAGTTCCCTTAATACTCGTCCTATCGCCATGAAACTAAGCGCGTTGGAATCAGCGTCCCGTTTTACATAAAGATATACCAACACAGGTACTGTTTCTTGACTTTGAATTTTTCGGCAAAGTTCAATGTGGTGGTATAGGGACTTTTCAAAATGTTTTGTCGCCTCTCTTTCCCTTAATACTCGTCCTATCGCCATGAAACTAAGCGCGTTGGAATCAGCGTCCCCTTTTACATAAAGAGATACCAACAAAGGTATTGTTTCTTGACTATGAATTTTTCGGCAAAGTTCAATGTGGTGGTATAGGGACTTTTCAAAATGTTTTGTCGCCTCTCTTTCCTTTAATACTCGTCCTATCGCCATGAAACTAAGCGCGTTGGAATCAGCGTCCCCTTTTACATAAAGATATACCAACAAAGGTACTGTTTCTTGACTTTGAATTTTTCGGCAAAGTTCAATGTGGTGGTATAGGGACTTTTCAAAATGTTTTGTCGCCTCTCTTTCCTTTAATACTCGTCCTATCGCCATGAAACTAAGCGCGTTGGAATCAGCGTCCCCTTTTACATAAAGATATACCAACAAAGGTACTGTTTCTTGACTTTGAATTTTTCGGCAAAGTTCAATGTGGTGGTATAGGGACTTTTCAAAATGTTTTGTCGCCTCTCTTTCCCTTAATACTCGTCCTATCGCCATGAAACTAAGCGCGTTGGAATCAGCGTCCCCTTTTACATAAAGATATACCAACAAAGGTACTGTTTCTTGACTTTGAATTTTTCGGCAAAGTTCAATGTGGTGGTATAGGGACTTTTCAAAATGTTCTGTCGCCTCTATTTCCCTTAATACTCGTCCTATTGCCATGAAACTAAGCGCGTTGGAATCAGCGTCCCCTTTTACATAAAGATATACCAACAAAGGTACTGTTTATTGACTTTGAATTTTTCGACAAAGTTCAATGGGGTATACGGACTTTTCAAAATGTTTTGTCGCCTCTCTTTCCCTTAATACTCGTCCTATCGCCATGAAACTAAGCGCGTTGGAATCAGCGTCCTCTTTTACATAAAGATATACCAACAAAGGTACTGTTTCTTGACTATGAATTTTTCGGCAAAGTTCAATGTGGTGGTATAGGGACTTTTCAAAATGTTTTGTCGCCTCTATTTCCCTTAATACTCGTCCTATCGCCATGAAACTAAGCGCGTTGGAATCAGCGTCCCCTTTTACATAAAGATATACCAACAAAGGTACTGTTTCTTGACTTTGAATTTTTCGGCAAAGTTCAATGTGGTGGTATAGGGACTTTTCAAAATGTTTTGTCGCCTCTCTTTCCCTTAATACTCGTCCTATCGCCATGAAACTAAGCGCGTTGGAATCAGCGTCCTCTTTTACATAAAGATATACCAACAAAGGTACTGTTTCTTGACTATGAATTTTTCGGCAAAGTTCAATGTGGTGGTATAGGGACTTTTCAAAATGTTTTGTCGCCTCTATTTCCCTTAATACTCGTCCTATCGCCATGAAACTAAGCGCGTTGGAATCAGCGTCCCCTTTTACATAAAGATATACCAACAAAGGTACTGTTTCTTGACTTTGAATTTTTCGGCAAAGTTCAATGTGGTGGTATAGGGACTTTTCAAAATGTTTTGTCGCCTCTCTTTCCCTTAATACTCGTCCTATCGCCATGAAACTAAGCGCGTTGGAATCAGCGTCCCCTTTTACATAAAGATATACCAACAAAGGTACTGTTTCTTGACTTTGAATTTTTCGGCAAAGTTCAATGTGGTGGTATAGGGACTTTTCAAAATGTTTTGTCGCCTCTATTTCCCTTAATACTCGTCCTATCGAGATGAAACTAAGGGCGTTGGAATCAGCGTCCACTTTTACATAAAGATATACCAACAAAGGTACTGTTTCTTGACTTTGAATTTTTCGGCAAAGTTCAATGTGGTGGTATAGGGACTTTTCAAAATATTTTGTCGCCTCTCTTTCCCTTAATACTCGTCCTATCGCCATGAAACTAAGCACGTTGGAATCAGCGTCCTCTTTTACATAAAGATATAACAACAAAGGTATTGTTTCTTGACTATGAATTTTTCGGCAAAGTTCAATGTGGTGGTATAGGGACTTTTCAAAATGTTTTGTCGCCTCTATTTCCCTTAATATCCGTCCTATCGCCATGAAACTAAGCGCGTTGGAATCAGCGTCCCCTTTTACATAAAGATATACCAACAAAGGTACTGTTTCTTGACTTTGAATTTTTCGGCAAAGTTCAATGTGGTGGTATAGGGACTTTTCAAAATGTCCTGTCGCCTCTATTTCCCTTAATACTCGTCCTATCGCCATGAAACTAAGCGCGTTGGAATCAGCGTCCCCTTTTACATAAAGATATACCAACAAAGGTACTGTTTATTGACTTTGAATTTTTCGACAAAGTTCAATGGGGTATAGGGACTTTTCAAAATGTTTTGTCGCCTCTAGTTCCCTTAATACTCGTCCTATCGCCATGAAACTAAGCGCGTTGGAATCAGCGTCCCGTTTTACATAAAGATATACCAACACAGGTACTGTTTCTTGACTTTGAATTTTTCGGCAAAGTTCAATGTGGTGGTATAGGGACTTTTCAAAATGTTTTGTCGCCTCTCTTTCCCTTAATACTCGTCCTATCGCCATGAAACTAAGCGCGTTGGAATCAGCGTCCCCTTTTACATAAAGAGATACCAACAAAGGTATTGTTTCTTGACTATGAATTTTTCGGCAAAGTTCAATGTGGTGGTATAGGGACTTTTCAAAATGTTTTGTCGCCTCTCTTTCCTTTAATACTCGTCCTATCGCCATGAAACTAAGCGCGTTGGAATCAGCGTCCCCTTTTACATAAAGATATACCAACAAAGGTACTGTTTCTTGACTTTGAATTTTTCGGCAAAGTTCAATGGGGTATAGGGACCTTTCAAAATGTTTTGTCGCCTCTCTTTCCCTTAATACTCGTCCTATCGCCATGAAACTAAGCGCGTTGGAATCAGCGTCCCCTTTTACATAAAGATATACCAACAAAGGTACTGTTTCTTGACTTTGAATTTTTCGGCAAAGTTCAATGTGGTGGTATAGGGACTTTTCAAAATGTTTTGTCGCCTCTCTTTCCCTTAATACTCGTCCTATCGCCATGAAACTAAGCGCGTTGGAATCAGCGTCCCCTTTTACATAAAGATATACCAACAAAGGTACTGTTTCTTGACTTTGAATTTTTCGGCAAAGTTCAATGTGGTGGTATAGGGACTTTTCAAAATGTTTTGTCGCCTCTATTTCCCTTAATACTCGTCCTATCGAGATGAAACTAAGGGCGTTGGAATCAGCGTCCACTTTTACATAAAGATATACCAACAAAGGTACTGTTTCTTGACTTTGAATTTTTCGGCAAAGTTCAATGTGGTGGTATAGGGACTTTTCAAAATATTTTGTCGCCTCTCTTTCCCTTAATACTCGTCCTATCGCCATGAAACTAAGCACGTTGGAATCAGCGTCCTCTTTTACATAAAGATATAACAACAAAGGTATTGTTTCTTGACTATGAATTTTTCGGCAAAGTTCAATGTGGTGGTATAGGGACTTTTCAAAATGTTTTGTCGCCTCTATTTCCCTTAATATCCGTCCTATCGCCATGAAACTAAGCGCGTTGGAATCAGCGTCCCCTTTTACATAAAGATATACCAACAAAGGTACTGTTTCTTGACTTTGAATTTTTCGGCAAAGTTCAATGTGGTGGTATAGGGACTTTTCAAAATGTCCTGTCGCCTCTATTTCCCTTAATACTCGTCCTATCGCCATGAAACTAAGCGCGTTGGAATCAGCGTCCCCTTTTACATAAAGATATACCAACAAAGGTACTGTTTATTGACTTTGAATTTTTCGACAAAGTTCAATGGGGTATAGGGACTTTTCAAAATGTTTTGTCGCCTCTAGTTCCCTTAATACTCGTCCTATCGCCATGAAACTAAGCGCGTTGGAATCAGCGTCCCGTTTTACATAAAGATATACCAACACAGGTACTGTTTCTTGACTTTGAATTTTTCGGCAAAGTTCAATGTGGTGGTATAGGGACTTTTCAAAATGTTTTGTCGCCTCTCTTTCCCTTAATACTCGTCCTATCGCCACGAAACTAAGCGCGTTGGAATCAGCGTCCCCTTTTACATAAAGAGATACCAACAAAGGTATTGTTTCTTGACTATGAATTTTTCGGCAAAGTTCAATGTGGTGGTATAGGGACTTTTCAAAATGTTTTGTCGCCTCTCTTTCCTTTAATACTCGTCCTATCGCCATGAAACTAAGCGCGTTGGAATCAGCGTCCCCTTTTACATAAAGATATACCAACAAAGGTACTGTTTCTTGACTTTGAATTTTTCGGCAAAGTTCAATGTGGTGGTATAGGGACTTTTCAAAATGTTTTGTCGCCTCTCTTTCCTTTAATACTCGTCCTATCGCCATGAAACTAAGCGCGTTGGAATCAGCGTCCCCTTTTACATAAAGATATACCAACAAAGGTACTGTTTCTTGACTTTGAATTTTTCGGCAAAGTTCAATGTGGTGGTATAGGGACTTTTCAAAATGTTTTGTCGCCTCTCTTTCCCTTAATACTCGTCCTATCGCCATGAAACTAAGCGCGTTGGAATCAGCGTCCCCTTTTACATAAAGATATACCAACAAAGGTACTGTTTCTTGACTTTGAATTTTTCGGCAAAGTTCAATGTGGTGGTATAGGGACTTTTCAAAATGTTCTGTCGCCTCTATTTCCCTTAATACTCGTCCTATTGCCATGAAACTAAGCGCGTTGGAATCAGCGTCCCCTTTTACATAAAGATATACCAACAAAGGTACTGTTTATTGACTTTGAATTTTTCGACAAAGTTCAATGGGGTATACGGACTTTTCAAAATGTTTTGTCGCCTCTCTTTCCCTTAATACTCGTCCTATCGCCATGAAACTAAGCGCGTTGGAATCAGCGTCCTCTTTTACATAAAGATATACCAACAAAGGTACTGTTTCTTGACTATGAATTTTTCGGCAAAGTTCAATGTGGTGGTATAGGGACTTTTCAAAATGTTTTGTCGCCTCTATTTCCCTTAATACTCGTCCTATCGCCATGAAACTAAGCGCGTTGGAATCAGCGTCCCCTTTTACATAAAGATATACCAACAAAGGTACTGTTTCTTGACTTTGAATTTTTCGGCTAAGTTCAATGTGGTGGTATAGGGACTTTTCAAAATGTTTTGTCGCCTCTCTTTCCCTTAATACTCGTCCTATCGCCATGAAACTAAGCGCGTTGGAATCAGCGTCCTCTTTTACATAAAGATATACCAACACTGGTACTGTTTCTTGACTTTGAACTTTTCGGCAAAGTTCAATGGGGTATAGGGACTTTTCAAAATGTTTTGTCGCCTCTCTTTCCCTTAATACTCGTCCTATCGCCATGAAACTAAGCGCGTTGGAATCAGCGTCCCCTTTTACATAAAGATATACCAACAAAGGTACTGTTTCTTGACTTTGAATTTTTAGGCAAAGTTCAATGTGGTGGTATAGGGACTTTTCAAAATGTTTTGTCGCCTCTCTTTCCCTTAATACTCGTCCTATCGCCATGAAACTAAGCGCTTTGGAATCAGCGTCCTCTTTTACATAAAGATATACCAACAAAGGTACTGTTTCTTGACTATGAATTTTTCGGCAAAGTTCAATGTGGTGGTATAGGGACTTTTCAAAATGTTTTGTCGCCTCTATTTCCCTTAATACTCGTCCTATCGCCATGAAACTAAGGGCGTTGGAATCAGCGTCCACTTTTACATAAAGATATACCAACAAAGGTACTGTTTCTTGACTTTGAATTTTTCGGCAAAGTTCAATGGGGTATAGGGACTTTTCAAAATTTTTTGTCGCCTCTATTTCCCTTAATACTCGTCCTATCGCCATGAAACTAAGCGCGTTGGAATCAGCGTCCCCTTTTACATAAAGATATACCAACACTGGTACTGTTTCTTGACTTTGAATTTTTCGGCAAAGTTCAATGTGGTATAGGGACTTTTCAAAATGTTTTGTCGCCTCTCTTTCCCTTAATACTCGTCCTATCGCCATGAAACTAAGCGCGTTGGAATCAGCGTCCCCTTTTACATAAAGATATACCAACAAAGGTACTGTTTCTTGACTTTGAATTTTTCGGCAAAGTTCAATGTGGTGGTATAGGGACTTTTCAAAATGTTTTGTCGCCTCTCTTTCCCTTAATACTCGTCCTATCGCCATGAAACTAAGCGCGTTGGAATCAGCGTCCCCTTTTACATAAAGATATACCAACAAAGGTACTGTTTCTTGACTTTGAATTTTTCGGCAAAGTTCAATGTGGTGGTATAGGGACTTTTCAAAATGTTCTGTCGCCTCTATTTCCCTTAATACTCGTCCTATCGCCATGAAACTAAGCGCGTTGGAATCAGCGTCCCCTTTTACATAAAGATATACCAACAAAGGTACTGTTTATTGACTTTGAATTTTTCGACAAAGTTCAATGGGGTATAGGGACTTTTCAAAATGTTTTGCCGCCTCTAGTTCCCTTAATACTCGTCCCATCGCCATGAAACTAAGCGCGTTGGAATCAGCGTCCCGTTTTACATAAAGATATACCAACACAGGTACTGTTTCTTGACATTGAATTTTTCGGCAAAGTTCAATGTGGTGGTATAGGGACTTTTCAAAATGTTTTGTCGCCTCTCTTTCCCTTAATACTCGTCCTATCGCCATGAAACTAAGCGCGTTGGAATCAGCGCCCCTTTTACATAAAGATATACCAACACAAGTACTGTTTCTTGACTTTGAATTTTTCGGCAAAGTTCAATGTTGTGGTATAGGGACTTTTCAAAATGTTTTGTCGCCTCTATTTCCCTTAATACTCGTCCTATCGAGATGAAACTAAGGGCGTTGGAATCAGCGTCCACTTTTACATAAAGATATACCAACAAAGGTACTGTTTCTTGACTTTGAATTTTTCGGCAAAGTTCAATGGGGTATAGGGACTTTTCAAAATGTTTTGTCGCCTCTATTTCCCTTAATACTCGTCCTATCGCCATGAAACTAAGCGCGTTGGAATCAGCGTCCCCTTTTACATAAAGATATACCAACACTGGTACTGTTTCTTGACTTTGAATTTTTCGGCAAAGTTCAATGGGGTATAGGGACTTTTCAAAATGTTTTGTCGCCTCTCTTTCCCTTAATACTCGTCCTATCGCCATGAAACTAAGCGCGTTGGAATCAGCGTCCCCTTTTACATAAAGATATACCAACAAAGGTACTGTTTCTTGACTTTGAATTTTTCGGCAAAGTTCAATGTGGTGGTATAGGGACTTTTCAAAATGTTTTGTCGCCTCTCTTTCCCTTAATACTCGTCCTATCGCCATGAAACTAAGCGCGTTGGAATCAGCGTCCTCTTTTACATAAAGATATACCAACAAAGGTACTGTTTCTTGACTATGAATTTTTCGGCAAAGTTCAATGTGGTGGTATAGGGACTTTTCAAAATGTTTTGTCGCCTCTATTTCCCTTAATACTCGTCCTATCGCCATGAAACTAAGCGCGTTGGAATCAGCGTCCCCTTTTACATAAAGATATATCAACAAAGGTACTGTTTCTTGACTTTGAATTTTTCGGCAAAGTTCAATGTGGTGGTATAGGGACTTTTCAAAATGTTTTATCGCCTCTATTTCCCTTAATACTCGTCCTATCGCCATGAAACTAAGCGCGTTGGAATCAGCGTCCCCTTTTACATAAAGATATACCAACAAAGGTACTGTTTCTTGACTTTGAATTTTTCGGCAAAGTTCAATGTGGTGGTATAGGGACTTTTCAAAATGTTTTGTCGCCTCTCTTTCCCTTAATACTCGTCCTATCGCCATGAAACCAAGGGCGTTGGAATCAGCGTCCCCTTTTACATAAAGATATACCAACAAAGGTACTGTTTCTTGACTGAATTTTTCGGCAAAGTTCAATGGGGTGGTATAGGGACTTTTCAAAATGTTTTGTCGCCTCTATTTCCCTTAATACTCGTCCTATCGCCATGAAACTAAGCGCGTTGGAATCAGCGTCCCCTTTTACATAAAGATATTCCAACAAAGGTACTGTTTCTTGACTTTGAATTTTTCGGCTAAGTTCAATGTGGTGGTATAGGGACTTTTCAAAATGTTTTGTCGCCTCTGTTTCCCTTAATACTCGTCCTATCGCCATGAAACTAAGGGCGTTGGAATCAGCGTCCCCTTTTACATAAAGATATACCAACACAAGTACTGTTTCTTGACTTTGAATTTTTCGGCAAAGTTCAATGTTGTGGTATAGGGACTTTTTAAAATGTTTTGTCGCCTCTATTTCCCTTAATACTCGTCCTATCGAGATGAAACTAAGGGCGTTGGAATCAGCGTCCACTTTTACATTAAGATATACCAACAAAGGTACTGTTTCTTGACTTTGAATTTTTCGGCAAAGTTCAATGTTGTGGTATAGGGACTTTTCAAAATGTTTTGTCGCCTCTATTTCCCTTAATACTCGTCCTATCGAGATGAAACTAAGGGCGTTGGAATCAGCGTCCACTTTTACATAAAGATATACCAACAAAGGTACTGTTTCTTGACTTTGAATTTTTCGGCAAAGTTCAATGCGGTATAGGGACTTTTCAAAATGTTTTGTCGCCTCTATTTCCCTTAATACTCGTCCTATCGCCATGAAACTAAGCGCGTTGGAATCAGCGTCCCCTTTTACATAAAGATATACCAACACTGGTACTGTTTCTTGACTTTGAATTTTTCGGCAAAGTTCAATGGGGTATAGGGACTTTTCAAAATGTTTTGTCGCCTCTCTTTCCCTTAATACTCGTCCTATCGCCATGAAACTAAGCGCGTTGGAATCAGCGTCCCCTTTTACATAAAGATATACCAACAAAGGTACTGTTTCTTGACTTTGAATTTTTCGGCAAAGTTCAATGTGGTGGTATAGGGACTTTTCAAAATGTTTTGTCGCCTCTCTTTCCCTTAATACTCGTCCTATCGCCATGAAACTAAGCGCGTTGGAATCAGCGTCCTCTTTTACATAAAGATATACCAACAAAGGTACTGTTTCTTGACTATGAATTTTTCGGCAAAGTTCAATGTGGTGGTATAGGGACTTTTCAAAATGTTTTGTCGCCTCTATTTCCCTTAATACTCGTCCTATCGCCATGAAACTAAGCGCGTTGGAATCAGCGTCCCCTTTTACATAAAGATATACCAACCAAGGTACTGTTTCTTGACTTTGAATTTTTCGGCAAAGTTCAATGTGGTGGTATAGGGACTTTTCAAAATGTTCTGTCGCCTCTATTTCCCTTAATACTCGTCCTATCGCCATGAAACTAAGCGCGTTGGAATCAGCGTCCCCTTTTACATAAAGATATACCAACAAAGGTACTGTTTATTGACTTTGAATTTTTCGACAAAGTTCAATGGGGTATAGGGACTTTTCAAAATGTATTGCCGCCTCTAGTTCCCTTAATACTCGTCCTATCGCCATGAAACTAAGCGCGTTGGAATCAGCGTCCCGTTTTACATAAAGATATACCAACACAGGTACTGTTTCTTGACTTTGAATTTTTCGGCAAAGTTCAATGTGGTGGTATAGGGACTTTTCAAAATGTTTTGTCGCCTCTCTTTCCCTTAATACTCGTCCTATCGCCATGAAACTAAGCGCGTTGGAATCAGCGTCCCCTTTTACATAAAGATATACCAACAAAGGTACTGTTTCTTGACTTTGAATTTTTCGACAAAGTTCAATGTGGTATAGGGACTTTTCAAAATGTTTTGTCGCCTCTATTTCCCTTAATACTCGTCCTATCGCCATGAAACTAAGCGCGTTGGAATCAGCGCCCCTTTTACATAAAGATATACCAACAAAGGTATTGTTTCTTGACTATGAATTTTTCGGCAAAGTTCAATGTGGTGGTATAGGGACTTTTCAAAATGTTTTGTCGCCTCTATTTCCCTTAATACTCGTCCTATCGCCATTAAACTAAGCGCGTTGGAATCAGCGTCCCCTTTTACATGAAGATATACCAACAAAGGTACTGTTTATTGACTTTGAATTTTTCGACAAGGTTCAATGGGGTATAGGGACTTTTCAAAATGTTTTGTCGCCTCTAGTTCCCTTAATACTCGTCCTATCGCCATGAAACTAAGCGCGTTGGAATCAGCGTCCCGTTTTACATAAAGATATACCAACACAGGTACTGTTTCTTGACTTTGAATTTTTCGGCAAAGTTCAATGTGGTGGTATAGGGACTTTTCAAAATGTTTTGTCGCCTCTCTTTCCCTTAATACTCGTCCTATCGCCATGAAACTAAGCGCGTTGGAATCAGCGTCCCCTTTTACATAAAGATATACCAACAAAGGTATTGTTTCTTGACTATGAATTTTTCGGCAAAGTTCAATGTGGTGGTATAGGGACTTTTCAAAATGTTTTGTCGCCTCTCTTTCCCTTAATACTCGTCCTATCGCCATGAAACTAAGCGCGTTGGAATCAGCGTCCTCTTTTACATAAAGATATACCAACAAAGGTACTGTTTCTTGACTATGAATTTTTCGGCAAAGTTCAATGTGGTGGTATAGGGACTTTTCAAAATGTTTTGTCGCCTCTATTTCCCTTAATACTCGTCCTATCGCCATGAAACTAAGCGCGTTGGAATCAGCGTCCCCTTTTACATAAAGATATACCAACCAAGGTACTGTTTCTTGACTTTGAATTTTTCGGCAAAGTTCAATGTGGTGGTATAGGGACTTTTCAAAATGTTCTGTCGCCTCTATTTCCCTTAATACTCGTCCTATCGCCATGAAACTAAGCGCGTTGGAATCAGCGTCCCCTTTTACATAAAGATATACCAACAAAGGTACTGTTTATTGACTTTGAATTTTTCGACAAAGTTCAATGCGGTATAGGGACTTTTCAAAATGTTTTGTCGCCTCTCTTTCCCTTAATACTCGTCCTATCGCCATGAAACTAAGCGCGTTGGAATCAGCGTCCCCTTTTACATAAAGATATACCAACAAAGGTACTGTTTCTTGACTTTGAATTTTTCGACAAAGTTCAATGGGGTATAGGGACTTTTCAAAATGTATTGCCGCCTCTAGTTCCCTTAATACTCGTCCTATCGCCATGAAACTAAACGCGTTGGAATCAGCGTCCCGTTTTACATAAAGATATACCAACACAGGTACTGTTTCTTGACTTTGAATTTTTCGGCAAAGTTCAATGTGTTGGTATAGGGACTTTTCAAAATGTTTTGTCGCCTCTCTTTCCCTTAATACTCGTCCTATCGCCATGAAACTAAGCGCGTTGGAATCAGCGTCCCCTTTTACATAAAGATATACCAACAAAGGTACTGTTTCTTGACTTTGAATTTTTCGACAAAGTTCAATGTGGTATAGGGACTTTTCAAAATGTTTTGTCGCCTCTATTTCCCTTAATACTCGTCCTATCGCCATGAAACTAAGCGCGTTGGAATCAGCGCCCCTTTTACATAAAGATATACCAACAAAGGTATTGTTTCTTGACTATGAATTTTTCGGCAAAGTTCAATGTGGTGGTATAGGGACTTTTCAAAATGTTTTGTCGCCTCTATTTCCCTTAATACTCGTCCTATCGCCATTAAACTAAGCGCGTTGGAATCAGCGTCCCCTTTTACATAAAGATATACCAACAAAGGTACTGTTTATTGACTTTGAATTTTTCGACAAGGTTCAATGGGGTATAGGGACGTTTCAAAATGTTTTGTCGCCTCTAGTTCCCTTAATACTCGTCCTATCGCCATGAAACTAAGCGCGTTGGAATCAGCGTCCCGTTTTACATGAAGATATACCAACACAGGTACTGTTTCTTGACTTTGAATTTTTCGGCAAAGTTCAATGTGGTGGTATAGGGACTTTTCAAAATGTTTTGTCGCCTCTCTTTCCCTTAATACTCGTCCTATCGCCATGAAACTAAGCGCGTTGGAATCAGCGTCCCCTTTTACAAAAAGATATACCAACAAAGGTATTGTTTCTTGACTATGAATTTTTCGGCAAAGTTCAATGTGGTGGTATAGGGACTTTTCAAAATGTTTTGTCGCCTCTCTTTCCTTTAATACTCGTCCTATCGCCATGAAACTAAGGGCGTTGGAATCAGCGTCCACTTTTACATACAGATATACCAACAAAGGTACTGTTTATTGACTTTGAATATTTCGACAAAGTTCAATGGGGTATAGGGACTTTTCAAAATGATTTGTCGCCTCTAGTTCCCTTAATACTCGTCCTATCGTCATGAAACTAAGCGCGTTGGAATCAGCGTCCCCTTTTACATAAAGATATACCAACAAAGGTACTGTTTATTGACTTTGAATTTTTCGACAAAGTTCAATGGGGTATAGGGACTTTTCAAAATGTTTTGCCGCCTCTAGTTCCCTTAATACTCGTCCTATCGCCATGAAACTAAGCGCGTTGGAATCAGCGTCCCGTTTTACATAAAGATATACCAACACAGGTACTGTTTCTTGACTTTGAATTTTTCGGCAAAGTTCAATGTGGTGGTATAGGGACTTTTCAAAATGTTTTGTCGCCTCTCTTTCCCTTAATACTCGTCCTATCGCCATGAAACTAAGCGCGTTGGAATCAGCGCCCCTTTTACATAAAGATATACCAACAAAGGTATTGTTTCTTGACTATGAATTTTTCGGCAAAGTTCAATGTGGTGGTATAGGGACTTTTCAAAATGTTTTGTCGCCTCTATTTCCCTTAATACTCGTCCTATCGCCATGAAACTAAGCGCGTTGGAATCAGCGTCCCCTTTTACATAAAGATATACCAACAAAGGTACTGTTTCTTGACTTTGAATTTTTCGGCAAAGTTCAATGTGGTGGTATAGGGACTTTTCAAAATGTTTTGTCGCCTCTCTTTCCCTTAATACTCGTCCTATCGCCATGAAACTAAGCGCGTTGGAATCAGCGTCCCCTTTTACATAAAGATATACCAACAAAGGTACTGTTTCTTGACTTTGAATTTTTCGGCAAAGTTCAATGTGGTGGTATAGGGACTTTTCAAAATGTTTTGTCGCCTCTATTTCCCTTAATACTCGTCCTATCGAGATGAAACTAAGGGCGTTGGAATCAGCGTCCACTTTTACATAAAGATATACCAACAAAGGTACTGTTTCTTGACTTTGAATTTTTCGGCAAAGTTCAATGTGGTGGTATAGGGACTTTTCAAAATATTTTGTCGCCTCTCTTTCCCTTAATACTCGTCCTATCGCCATGAAACTAAGCACGTTGGAATCAGCGTCCTCTTTTACATAAAGATATACCAACAAAGGTATTGTTTCTTGACTATGAATTTTTCGGCAAAGTTCAATGTGGTGGTATAGGGACTTTTCAAAATGTTTTGTCGCCTCTCTTTCCCTTAATACTCGTCCTATCGCCATGAAACTAAGCGCGTTGGAATCAGCGTCCCCTTTTACATAAAGATATACCAACAAAGGTACTGTTTATTGACTTTGAATTTTTCGACAAAGTTCAATGTGGTATAGGGACTTATCAAAATGTTTTGTCGCCTCTATTTCCCTTAATACTCGTCCTATCGCCATGAAACTAAGCGCGTTGGAATCAGCGCCCCTTTTACATAAAGATATACCAACAAAGGTATTGTTTCTTGACTATGAATTTTTCGGCAAAGTTCAATGTGGTGGTATAGGGACTTTTCAAAATGTTTTGTCGCCTCTATTTCCCTTAATACTCGTCCTATCGCCATGAAACTAAGCGCGTTGGAATCAGCGTCCCCTTTTACATAAAGATATACCAACAAAGGTACTGTTTATTGACTTTGAATTTTTCGACAAGGTTCAATGGGGTATAGGGACTTTTCAAAATGTTTTGTCGCCTCTAGTTCCCTTAATACTCGTCCTATCGCCATGAAACTAAGCGCGTTGGAATCAGCGTCCCGTTTTACATAAAGATATACCAACACAGGTACTGTTTCTTGACTTTGAATTTTTCGGCAAAGTTCAATGTGGTGGTATAGGGACTTTTCAAAATGTTTTGTCGCCTCTCTTTCCCTTAATACACGTCCTATCGCCATGAAACTAAGCGCGTTGGAATCAGCGTCCCCTTTTACAAAAAGATATGCCAACAAAGGTATTGTTTCTTGACTATGAATTTTTCGGCAAAGTTCAATGTGGTGGTATAGGGACTTTTCAAAATGTTTTGTCGCCTCTCTTTCCTTTAATACTCGTCCTATCGCCATGAAACTAAGCGCGTTGGAATCAGCGTCCCCTTTTACATAAAGATATACCAACAAAGGTACTGTTTCTTGACTTTGAATTTTTCGGCAAAGTTCAATGTGGTGGTATAGGGACTTTTCAAAATGTTCTGTCGCCTCTATTTCCCTTAATACTCGTCCTATTGCCATGAAACTAAGCGCGTTGGAATCAGCGTCCCCTTTTACATAAAGATATACCAACAAAGGTACTGTTTATTGACTTTGAATTTTTCGACAAAGTTCAATGGGGTATAGGGACTTTTCAAAATGATTTGTCGCCTCTAGTTCCCTTAATACTCGTCCTATCGCCATGAAACTAAGCGCGTTGGAATCAGCGTCCCCTTTTACATAAAGATATACCAACAAAGGTACTGTTTATTGACTTTGAATTTTTCGACAAAGTTCAATGGGGTATAGGGACTTTTCAAAATGTTTTGCCGCCTCTAGTTCCCTTAATACTCGTCCTATCGCCATGAAACTAAGCGCGTTGGAATCAGCGTCCCCTTTTACATAAAGATATACCAACAAAGGTACTGTTTCTTGACTTTGAATTTTTCGGCAAAGTTCAATGTGGTGGTATAGGGACTATTCAAAATGTTTTGTCGCCTCTATTTCCCTTAATACTCGTCCTATCGCCATGAAACTAAGCGCGTTGGAATCAGCGTCCCCTTTTACATAAAGATATACCAACAAAGGTACTGTTTCTTGACTTTGAATTTTTCGGCAAAATTCAATGGGATGTATAGGAAAGTATAGGGACTTTTCAAAATGTTTTGTCGCCTCCATTTCCCTTAATACTCGTCCTATCGCCATGAAACTAAGCGCGTTGGAATCAGCGTCTCCTTTTACAAAAAGACATACCAACAAAAGTACTGTTTCTTGACTTTGAATTTTTCGGCAAAGTTCAATGTGGTGGTATAGGGACTATTCAAAATGTTTTGTCGCCTCTATTTCCCTTAATACTCGTCCTATCGCCATGAAACTAAGCGCGTTGGAATCAGCGTCCCCTTTTACATAAAGATATACCAACACAGGTACTGTTTCTTGACTTTGAATTTTTCGGCAAAGTTCAATGTGGTGGTATAGGGACTTTTAAAAATGTTTTGTCGCCTCTCTTTCCCTTAATACTCGTCCTATCGCCATGAAACTAAGCGCGTTGGAATCAGCGTCCCCTTTTACATAAAGATATACCAACAAAGGTACTGTTTCTTGACTTTGAATTTTTCGACAAAGTTCAATGTGGTATAGGGACTTTTCAAAATGTTTTGTCGCCTCTATTTCCCTTAATACTCGTCCTATCGCCATGAAACTAAGCGCGTTGGAATCAGCGCCCCTTTTACATAAAGATATACCAACAAAGGTATTGTTTCTTGACTATGAATTTTTCGGCAAAGTTCAATGTGGTGGTATAGGGACTTTTCAAAATGTTTTGTCGCCTCTATTTCCCTTAATACTCGTCCTATCGCCATGAAACTAAGCGCGTTGGAATCAGCGTCCCCTTTTACATAAAGATATACCAACAAAGGTACTGTTTCTTGACTTTGAATTTTTCGGCAAAGTTCAATGTGGTGGTATAGGGACTTTTCAAAATGTTTTGTCGCCTCTCTTTCCCTTAATACTCGTCCTATCGCCATGAAACTAAGCGCGTTGGAATCAGCGTCCCCTTTTACATAAAGATATACCAACAAAGGTACTGTTTCTTGACTTTGAATTTTTCGGCAAAGTTCAATGTGGTGGTATAGGGACTTTTCAAAATGTTTTGTCGCCTCTATTTCCCTTAATACTCGTCCTATCGAGATGAAACTAAGGGCGTTGGAATCAGCGTCCACTTTTACATAAAGATATACCAACAAAGGTACTGTTTCTTGACTTTGAATTTTTCGGCAAAGTTCAATGTGGTGGTATAGGGACTTTTCAAAATGTCCTGTCGCCTCTATTTCCCTTAATACTCGTCCTATCGCCATGAAACTAAGCGCGTTGGAATCAGCGTCCCCTTTTACATAAAGATATACCAACAAAGGTACTGTTTATTGACTTTGAATTTTTCGACAAAGTTCAATGGGGTATAGGGACTTTTCAAAATGTTTTGTCGCCTCTAGTTCCCTTAATACTCGTCCTATCGCCATGAAACTAAGCGCGTTGGAATCAGCGTCCCGTTTTACATAAAGATATACCAACACAGGTACTGTTTCTTGACTTTGAATTTTTCGGCAAAGTTCAATGTGGTGGTATAGGGACTTTTCAAAATGTTTTGTCGCCTCTCTTTCCCTTAATACTCGTCCTATCGCCATGAAACTAAGCGCGTTGGAATCAGCGTCCCCTTTTACATAAAGAGATACCAACAAAGGTATTGTTTCTTGACTATGAATTTTTCGGCAAAGTTCAATGTGGTGGTATAGGGACTTTTCAAAATGTTTTGTCGCCTCTCTTTCCTTTAATACTCGTCCTATCGCCATGAAACTAAGCGCGTTGGAATCAGCGTCCCCTTTTACATAAAGATATACCAACAAAGGTACTGTTTCTTGACTTTGAATTTTTCGGCAAAGTTCAATGTGGTGGTATAGGGACTTTTCAAAATGTTTTGTCGCCTCTCTTTCCTTTAATACTCGTCCTATCGCCATGAAACTAAGCGCGTTGGAATCAGCGTCCCCTTTTACATAAAGATATACCAACAAAGGTACTGTTTATTGACTTTGAATTTTTCGACAAAGTTCAATGGGGTATACGGACTTTTCAAAATGTTTTGTCGCCTCTCTTTCCCTTAATACTCGTCCTATCGCCATGAAACTAAGCGCGTTGGAATCAGCGTCCTCTTTTACATAAAGATATACCAACAAAGGTACTGTTTCTTGACTATGAATTTTTCGGCAAAGTTCAATGTGGTGGTATAGGGACTTTTCAAAATGTTTTGTCGCCTCTATTTCCCTTAATACTCGTCCTATCGCCATGAAACTAAGCGCGTTGGAATCAGCGTCCCCTTTTACATAAAGATATACCAACAAAGGTACTGTTTCTTGACTTTGAATTTTTCGGCTAAGTTCAATGTGGTGGTATAGGGACTTTTCAAAACGTTTTGTCGCCTCTCTTTCCCTTAATACTCGTCCTATCGCCATGAAACTAAGCGTGTTGGAATCAGCGTCCTCTTTTACATAAAGATATACCAACACTGGTACTGTTTCTTGACTTTGAACTTTTCGGCAAAGTTCAATGGGGTATAGGGACTTTTCAAAATGTTTTGTCGCCTCTCTTTCCCTTAATACTCGTCCTATCGCCATGAAACTAAGCGCGTTGGAATCAGCGTCCCCTTTTACATAAAGATATACCAACAAAGGTACTGTTTCTTGACTTTGAATTTTTAGGCAAAGTTCAATGTGGTGGTATAGGGACTTTTCAAAATGTTTTGTCGCCTCTCTTTCCCTTAATACTCGTCCTATCGCCATGAAACTAAGCGCGTTGGAATCAGCGTCCTCTTTTACATAAAGATATACCAACAAAGGTACTGTTTCTTGACTATGAATTTTTCGGCAAAGTTCAATGTGGTGGTATAGGGACTTTTCAAAATGTTTTGTCGCCTCTATTTCCCTTAATACTCGTCCTATCGCCATGAAACTAAGGGCGTTGGAATCAGCGTCCACTTTTACATAAAGATATACCAACAAAGGTACTGTTTCTTGACTTTGAATTTTTCGGCAAAGTTCAATGGGGTATAGGGACTTTTCAAAATTTTTTGTCGCCTCTATTTCCCTTAATACTCGTCCTATCGCCATGAAACTAAGCGCGTTGGAATCAGCGTCCCCTTTTACATAAAGATATACCAACACTGGTACTGTTTCTTGACTTTGAATTTTTCGGCAAAGTTCAATGGGGTATAGGGACTTTTCAAAATGTTTTGTCGCCTCTCTTTCCCTTAATACTCGTCCTATCGCCATGAAACTAAGCGCGTTGGAATCAGCGTCCCCTTTTACATAAAGATATACCAACAAAGGTACTGTTTCTTGACTTTGAATTTTTCGGCAAAGTTCAATGTGGTGGTATAGGGACTTTTCAAAATGTTTTGTCGCCTCTCTTTCCCTTAATACTCGTCCTATCGCCATGAAACTAAGCGCGTTGGAATCAGCGTCCTCTTTTACATAAAGATATACCAACAAAGGTACTGTTTCTTGACTATGAATTTTTCGGCAAAGTTCAACGTGGTGGTATAGGGACTTTTCAAAATGTTTTGTCGCCTCTATTTCCCTTAATACTCGTCCTATCGCCATGAAACTAAGCGCGTTGGAATCAGCGTCCCCTTTTACATAAAGATATACCAACAAAGGTACTGTTTCTTGACTTTGAATTTTTCGGCAAAGTTCAATGTGGTGGTATAGGGACTTTTCAAAATGTTCTGTCGCCTCTATTTCCCTTAATACTCGTCCTATCGCCATGAAACTAAGCGCGTTGGAATCAGCGTCCCCTTTTACATAAAGATATACCAACAAAGGTACTGTTTATTGACTTTGAATTTTTCGACAAAGTTCAATGGGGTATAGGGACTTTTCAAAATGTTTTGCCGCCTCTAGTTCCCTTAATACTCGTCCCATCGCCATGAAACTAAGCGCGTTGGAATCAGCGTCCCGTTTTACATAAAGATATACCAACACAGGTACTGTTTCTTGACATTGAATTTTTCGGCAAAGTTCAATGTGGTGGTATAGGGACTTTACAAAATGTTTTGTCGCCTCTCTTTCCCTTAATACTCGTCCTATCGCCATGAAACTAGGCGCGTTGGAATCAGCGTCCCCTTTTACATAAAGATATACCAACAAAGGTACTGTTTCTTGACTTTGAATTTTTCGACAAAGTTCAATGTGGTATAGGGACTTTCCAAAATGTTTTGTCGCCTCTATTTCCCTTAATACTCGTCCTATCGCCATGAAACTAAGCGCGTTGGAATCAGCGTCCCGTTTTACATAAAGATATACCAACACAGGTACTGTTTCTTGACTTTGAATTTTTCGGCAAAGTTCAATGTGGTGGTATAGGGACTTTTCAAAATGTTTTGTCGCCTCTCTTTCCCTTAATACTCGTCCTATCGCCATGAAACTAAGCGCGTTGGAATCAGCGTCCCCTTTTACATAAAGATATACCAACAAAGGTATTGTTTCTTGACTATGAATTTTTCGGCAAAGTTCAATGTGGTGGTATAGGGACTTTTCAAAATGTTTTGTCGCCTCTCTTTCCTTTATTACTCGTCCTATCGCCATGAAACTAAGCGCGTTGGAATCAGCGTCCCCTTTTACATAAAGATATACCAACAAAGGTACTGTTTCTTGACTTTGAATTTTTCGGCAAAGTTCAATGTGGTGGTATAGGGACTTTTCAAAATGTTTTGTCGCCTCTCTTTCCTTTAATACTCGTCCTATCGCCATGAAACTAAGCGCGTTGGAATCAGCGTCCCCTTTTACATAAAGATATACCAACAAAGGTACTGTTTATTGACTTTGAATTTTTCGACAAAGTTCAATGGGGTATACGGACTTTTCAAAATGTTTTGTCGCCTCTCTTTCCCTTAATACTCGTCCTATCGCCATGAAACTAAGCGCGTTGGAATCAGCGTCCTCTTTTACATAAAGATATACCAACAAAGGTACTGTTTCTTGACTATGAATTTTTCGGCAAAGTTCAATGTGGTGGTATAGGGACTTTTCAAAATGTTTTGTCGCCTCTATTTCCCTTAATACTCGTCCTATCGCCATGAAACTAAGCGCGTTGGAATCAGCGTCCCCTTTTACATAAAGATATACCAACAAAGGTACTGTTTCTTGACTTTGAATTTTTCGGCTAAGTTCAATGTGGTGGTATAGGGACTTTTCAAAACGTTTTGTCGCCTCTCTTTCCCTTAATACTCGTCCTATCGCCATGAAACTAAGCGTGTTGGAATCAGCGTCCTCTTTTACATAAAGATATACCAACACTGGTACTGTTTCTTGACTTTGAACTTTTCGGCAAAGTTCAATGGGGTATAGGGACTTTTCAAAATGTTTTGTCGCCTCTCTTTCCCTTAATACTCCTCCTATCGCCATGAAACTAAGCGCGTTGGAATCAGCGTCCCCTTTTACATAAAGATATACCAACAAAGGTACTGTTTCTTGACTTTGAATTTTTAGGCAAAGTTCAATGTGGTGGTATAGGGACTTTTCAAAATGTTTTGTCGCCTCTCTTTCCCTTAATACTCGTCCTATCGCCATGAAACTAAGCGCGTTGGAATCAGCGTCCTCTTTTACATAAAGATATACCAACAAAGGTACTGTTTCTTGACTATGAATTTTTCGGCAAAGTTCAATGTGGTGGTATAGGGACTTTTCAAAATGTTTTGTCGCCTCTATTTCCCTTAATACTCGTCCTATCGCCATGAAACTAAGGGCGTTGGAATCAGCGTCCACTTTTACATAAAGATATACCAACAAAGGTACTGTTTCTTGACTTTGAATTTTTCGGCAAAGTTCAATGGGGTATAGGGACTTTTCAAAATTTTTTGTCGCCTCTATTTCCCTTAATACTCGTCCTATCGCCATGAAACTAAGCGCGTTGGAATCAGCGTCCCCTTTTACATAAAGATATACCAACACTGGTACTGTTTCTTGACTTTGAATTTTTCGGCAAAGTTCAATGGGGTATAGGGACTTTTCAAAATGTTTTGTCGCCTCTCTTTCCCTTAATACTCGTCCTATCGCCATGAAACTAAGCGCGTTGGAATCAGCGTCCCCTTTTACATAAAGATATACCAACAAAGGTACTGTTTCTTGACTTTGAATTTTTCGGCAAAGTTCAATGTGGTGGTATAGGGACTTTTCAAAATGTTTTGTCGCCTCTCTTTCCCTTAATACTCGTCCTATCGCCATGAAACTAAGCGCGTTGGAATCAGCGTCCTCTTTTACATAAAGATATACCAACAAAGGTACTGTTTCTTGACTATGAATTTTTCGGCAAAGTTCAACGTGGTGGTATAGGGACTTTTCAAAATGTTTTGTCGCCTCTATTTCCCTTAATACTCGTCCTATCGCCATGAAACTAAGCGCGTTGGAATCAGCGTCCCCTTTTACATAAAGATATACCAACAAAGGTACTGTTTCTTGACTTTGAATTTTTCGGCAATATTCAATGTGGTGGTATAGGGACTTTTCAAAATGTTCTGTCGCCTCTATTTCCCTTAATACTCGTCCTATCGCCATGAAACTAAGCGCGTTGGAATCAGCGTCCCCTTTTACATAAAGATATACCAACAAAGGTACTGTTTATTGACTTTGAATTTTTCGACAAAGTTCAATGGGGTATAGGGACTTTTCAAAATGTTTTGCCGCCTCTAGTTCCCTTAATACTCGTCCCATCGCCATGAAACTAAGCGCGTTGGAATCAGCGTCCCGTTTTACATAAAGATATACCAACACAGGTACTGTTTCTTGACATTGAATTTTTCGGCAAAGTTCAATGTGGTGGTATAGGGACTTTACAAAATGTTTTGTCGCCTCTCTTTCCCTTAATACTCGTCCTATCGCCATGAAACTAGGCGCGTTGGAATCAGCGTCCCCTTTTACATAAAGATATACCAACAAAGGTACTGTTTCTTGACTTTGAATTTTTCGACAAAGTTCAATGTGGTATAGGGACTTTTCAAAATGTTTTGTCGCCTCTATTTCCCTTAATACTCGTCCTATCGCCATGAAACTAAGCGCGTTGGAATCAGCGCCCCTTTTACATAAAGATATACCGACAAAGGTATTGTTTCTTGACTATGAATTTTTCGGCAAAGTTCAATGTGGTGGTATAGGGACTTTTCAAAATGTTTTGTCGCCTCTATTTCCCTTAATACTCGTCCTATCGCCATGAAACTAAGCGCGTTGGAATCAGCGTCCCCTTTTACATAAAGATATACCAACAAAGGTACTGTTTATTGATTTTGAATTTTTCGACAAGGTTCAATGGGGTATAGGGACTTTTCAAAATATTTTGTCGCCTCTAGTTCCCTTAATACTCGTCCTATCGCCATGAAACTAAGCGCGTTGGAATCAGCGTCCCGTTTTACATAAAGATATACCAACACAGGTACTGTTTCTTGACTTTGAATTTTTCGGCAAAGTTCAATGTGGTGGTATAGGGACTTTTCAAAATGTTTTGTCGCCTCTCTTTCCCTTAATACTCGTCCTATCGCCATGAAACTAAGCGCGTTGGAATCAGCGTCCCCTTTTACATAAAGATATACCAACAAAGGTATTGTTTCTTGACTATGAATTTTTCGGCAAAGTTCAATGTGGTGGTATAGGGACTTTTCAAAATGTTTTGTCGCCTCTCTTTCCTTTATTACTCGTCCTATCGCCATGAAACTAAGCGCGTTGGAATCAGCGTCCCCTTTTACATAAAGATATACCAACAAAGGTAATGTTTCTTGACTTTGAATTTTTCGGCAAAGTTCAATGTGGTGGTATAGGGACTTTTCAAAATGTTTTGTCGCCTCTCTTTCCCTTAATACTCGTCCTATCGCCATGAAACTAAGCGCGTTGGAATCAGCGTCCCCTTTTACATAAAGATATACCAACAAAGGTACTGTTTCTTGACTTTGAATTTTTCGGCAAAGTTCAATGTGGTGGTATAGGGACTTTACAAAATGTTTTGTCGCCTCTCTTTCCCTTAATACTCGTCCTATCGCCATGAAACTAAGCGCGTTGGAATCAGCGTCCCCTTTTACATAAAGATATACCAACAAAGGTACTGTTTCTTGACTTTGAATTTTTCGACAAAGTTCAATGTGGTATAGGGACTTTTCAAAATGTTTTGTCGCCTCTATTTCCCTTAATACTCGTCCTATCGCCATGAAACTAAGCGCGTTGGAATCAGCGCCCCTTTTACATAAAGATATACCAACAAAGGTATTGTTTCTTGACTATGAATTTTTCGGCAAAGTTCAATGTGGTGGTATAGGGACTTTTCAAAATGTTTTGTCGCCTCTATTTCCCTTAATACTCGTCCTATCGCCATGAAACTAAGCGCGTTGGAATCAGCGTCCCCTTTTACATAAAGATATACCAACAAAGGTACTGTTTATTGACTTTGAATTTTTCGACAAGGTTCAATGGGGTATAGGGACTTTTCAAAATGTTTTGTCGCCTCTAGTTCCCTTAATACTCGTCCTATCGCCATGAAACTAAGCGCGTTGGAATCAGCGTCCACTTTTACATAAAGATATACCAACACAGGTACTGTTTCTTGACTTTGAATTTTTCGGCAAAGTTCAATGTGGTGGTATAGGGACTTTTCAAAATGTTTTGTCGCCTCTCTTTCCCTTAATCCTCGTCCTATCGCCATGAAACTAAGCGCGTTGGAATCAGCGTCCCCTTTTACATAAAGATATACCAACAAAGGTATTGTTTCTTGACTATGAATTTTTCGGCAAAGTTCAATGTGGTGGTATAGGGACTTTTCAAAATGTTTTGTCGCCTCTCTTTCCTTTAATACTCGTCCTATCGCCATGAAACTAAGCGCGTTGGAATCAGCGTCCCCTTTTACAAAAAGATATACCAACAAAAGTACTGTTTCTTGACTTTGAATTTTTCGGCAAAGTTCAATGTGGTGGTATAGGGACTTTTCAAAATGTTTTGTCGCCTCTCTTTCCCTTAATACTCGTCCTATCGCCATGAAACTAAGCGCGTTGGAATCAGCGTCCCCTTTTACATAAAGATATACCAACAAAGGTACTGTTTCTTGACTTTGAATTTTTCGGCAAACTTCAATGTGGTGGTATAGGGACTTTTCAAAATGTTTTGTCGCCTCTCTTTCCCTTAATACTCGTCCTATCGCCATGAAACTAAGCGCGTTGGAATCAGCGTCCCCTTTTACATAAAGATATACCAACAAAGGTACTGTTTCTTGACTTTGAATTTTTCGACAAAGTTCAATGTGGTATAGGGACTTTTCAAAATGTTTTGTCGCCTCTATTTCCCTTAATACTCGTCCTATCGCCATGAAACTAAGCGCGTTGGAATCAGCGCCCCTTTTACATAAAGATATACCAACAAAGGTATTGTTTCTTGACTATGAATTTTTCGGCAAAGTTCAATGTGGTGGTATAGGGACTTTTCAAAATGTTTTGTCGCCTCTATTTCCCTTAATACTCGTCCTATCGCCATGAAACTAAGCGCGTTGGAATCAGCGTCCCCTTTTACATAAAGATATACCAACAAAGGTACTGTTTATTGACTTTGAATTTTTCGACAAGGTTCAATGGGGTATAGGGACTTTTCAAAATGTTTTGTCGCCTCTAGTTCCCTTAATACTCGTCCTATCGCCATGAAACTAAGCGCGTTGGAATCAGCGTCCCGTTTTACATAAAGATGTACCAACACAGGTACTGTTTCTTGACTTTGAATTTTTCGGCAAAGTTCAATGTGGTGGTATAGGGACTTTTCAAAATGTTTTGTCGCCTCTATTTCCCTTAATACTCGTCCTATCGAGATGAAACTAAGGGCGTTGGAATCAGCGTCCACTTTTACATAAAGATATACCAACAAAGGTACTGTTTCTTGGCTTTGAATTTTTCGGCAAAGTTCAATGTGGTGGTATAGGGACTTTTCAAAATATTTTGTCGCCTCTCTTTCCCTTAATACTCGTCCTATCGCCATGAAACTAAGCGCGTTGGAATCAGCGTCCTCTTTTACATAAAGATATACCAACAAAGGTATTGTTTCTTGACTATGAATTTTTCGGCAAAGTTCAATGTGGTGGTATAGGGACTTTTCAAAATGTTTTGTCGCCTCTATTTCCCTTAATACTCGTCCTATCGCCATGAAACTAAGCGCGTTGGAATCAGCGTCCCCTTTTACATAAAGATATACCAACAAAGGTACTGTTTCTTGACTTTGAATTTTTCGGCAAAGTTCAATGTGGTGGTATAGGGACTTTTCAAAATGTTCTGTCGCGTCTATTTCCCTTAATACTCGTCCTATCGCCATGAAACTAAGCGCGTTGGAATCAGCGTCCCCTTTTACATAAAGATATACCAACAAAGGTACTGTTTATTGACTTTGAATTTTTCGACAAAGTTCAATGGGGTATAGGGACTTTTCAAAATGTTTTGTCGCCTCTAGTTCCCTTAATACTCGTCCTATCGCCATGAAACTAAGCGCGTTGGAATCAGCGTCCCGTTTTACATAAAGATATACCAACACAGGTACTGTTTCTTGACTTTGAATTTTTCGGCAAAGTTCAATGTGGTGGTATAGGGACTTTTCAAAATGTTTTGTCGCCTCTCTTTCCTTTAATACTCGTCCTATCGCCATGAAACTAAGCGCGTTGGAATCAGCGTCCCCTTTTACATAAAGATATACCAACAAAGGTACTGTTTCTTGACTTTGAATTTTTCGGCAAAGTTCAATGTGGTGGTATAGGGACTTTTCAAAATGTTTTGTCGCCTCTCTTTCCCTTAATACTCGTCCTATCGCCATGAAACTAAGCGCGTTGGAATCAGCGTCCCCTTTTACATAAAGATATACCAACAAAGGTACTGTTTCTTGACTTTGAATTTTTCGGCAAAGTTCAATGTGGTGGTATAGGGACTTTTCAAAATGTTTTGTCGCCTCTATTTCCCTTAATACTCGTCCTATCGAGATGAAACTAAGGGCGTTGGAATCAGCGTCCACTTTTACATAAAGATATACCAACAAAGGTACTGTTTCTTGACTTTGAATTTTTCGGCAAAGTTCAATGTGGTGGTATAGGGACTTTTCAAAATGTTTTGTCGCCTCTAGTTCCCTTAATACTCGTCCTATCGCCATGAAACTAAGCGCGTTGGAATCAGCGTCCCGTTTTACATAAAGATGTACCAACACAGGTACTGTTTCTTGACTTTGAATTTTTCGGCAAAGTTCAATGTGGTGGTATAGGGACTTTTCAAAATGTTTTGTCGCCTCTCTTTCCCTTAATACTCGTCCTATCGCCATGAAACTAAGCGCGTTGGAATCAGCGTCCCCTTTTACATAAAGATATACCAACACTGGTACTGTTTCTTGACTTTGAATTTTTCGGCAAAGTTCAATGGGGTATAGGGACTTTTCAAAATGTTTTGTCGCCTCTATTTCCCTTAATACTCGTCCTATCGAGATGAAACTAAGGGCGTTGGAATCAGCGTCCACTTTTACATAAAGATATACCAACAAAGGTACTGTTTCTTGACTTTGAATTTTTCGGCAAAGTTCAATGTGGTGGTATAGGGACTTTTCAAAATGTTTTGTCGCCTCTAGTTCCCTTAATACTCGTCCTATCGCCATGAAACTAAGCGCGTTGGAATCAGCGTCCCGTTTTACATAAAGATGTACCAACACAGGTACTGTTTCTTGACTTTGAATTTTTCGGCAAAGTTCAATGTGGTGGTATAGGGACTTTTCAAAATGTTTTGTCGCCTCTCTTTCCCTTAATACTCGTCCTATCGCCATGAAACTAAGCGCGTTGGAATCATCGTCCCCTTTTACATAAAGATATACCAACAAAGGTACTGTTTCTTGACTGAATTTTTCGGCAAAGTTCAATGTGGTGGTATAGGGACTTTTCAAAATGTTTTGTCGCCTCTATTTCCCTTAATACTCGTCCTATCGCCATGAAACTAAGCGCGTTGGAATCAGCGTCCCCTTTTACATAAAGATATACCAACAAAGGTACTGTTTCTTGACTTTGAATTTTTCGGCAAAGTTCAATGTGGTGGTATAGGGACTTTTCAAAATGTTCTGTCGCGTCTATTTCCCTTAATACTCGTCCTATCGCCATGAAACTAAGCGCGTTGGAATCAGCGTCCCCTTTTACATAAAGATATACCAACAAAGGTACTGTTTATTGACTTTGAATTTTTCGACAAAGTTCAATGGGGTATAGGGACTTTTCAAAATGTTTTGTCGCCTCTAGTTCCCTTAATACTCGTCCTATCGCCATGAAACTAAGCGCGTTGGAATCAGCGTCCCGTTTTACATAAAGATATACCAACACAGGTACTGTTTCTTGACTTTGAATTTTTCGGCAAAGTTCAATGTGGTGGTATAGGGACTTTTCAAAATGTTTTGTCGCCTCTCTTTCCTTTAATACTCGTCCTATCGCCATGAAACTAAGCGCGTTGGAATCAGCGTCCCCTTTTACATAAAGATATACCAACAAAGGTACTGTTTCTTGACTTTGAATTTTTCGGCAAAGTTCAATGTGGTGGTATAGGGACTTTTCAAAATGTTTTGTCGCCTCTCTTTCCCTTAATACTCGTCCTATCGCCATGAAACTAAGCGCGTTGGAATCAGCGTCCCCTTTTACATAAAGATATACCAACAAAGGTACTGTTTCTTGACTTTGAATTTTTCGGCAAAGTTCAATGTGGTGGTATAGGGACTTTTCAAAATGTTTTGTCGCCTCTATTTCCCTTAATACTCGTCCTATCGAGATGAAACTAAGGGCGTTGGAATCAGCGTCCACTTTTACATAAAGATATACCAACAAAGGTACTGTTTCTTGACTTTGAATTTTTCGGCAAAGTTCAATGTGGTGGTATAGGGACTTTTCAAAATGTTTTGTCGCCTCTATTTCCCTTAATACTCGTCCTATCGCCATGAAACTAAGCGCGTTGGAATCAGCGCCCCTTTTACATAAAGATATACCAACAAAGGTATTGTTTCTTGACTATGAATTTTTCGGCAAAGTTCAATGTGGTGGTATAGGGACTTTTCAAAATGTTTTGTCGCCTCTATTTCCCTTAATACTCGTCCTATCGCCATGAAACTAAGCGCGTTGGAATCAGCGTCCCCTTTTACATAAAGATATACCAACAAAGGTACTGTTTATTGACTTTGAATTTTTCGACAAGGTTCAATGGGGTATAGGGACTTTTCAAAATGTTTTGTCGCCTCTAGTTCCCTTAATACTCGTCCTATCGCCATGAAACTAAGCGCGTTGGAATCAGCGCCCCTTTTACATAAAGATATACCAACAAAGGTATTGTTTCTTGACTATGAATTTTTCGGCAAAGTTCAATGTGGTGGTATAGGGACTTTTCAAAATGTTTTGTCGCCTCTATTTCCCTTAATACTCGTCCTATCGCCATGAAACTAAGCGCGTTGGAATCAGCGTCCCCTTTTACATAAAGATATACCAACAAAGGTACTGTTTCTTGACTTTGAATTTTTCGGCAAAGTTCAATGTGGTGGTATAGGGACTTTTCAAAATGTTTTGTCGCCTCTATTTCCCTTAATACTCGTCCTATCGAGATGAAACTAAGGGCGTTGGAATCAGCGTCCACTTTTACATAAAGATATACCAACAAAGGTACTGTTTCTTGACTTTGAATTTTTCGGCAAAGTTCAATGTGGTGGTATAGGGACTTTTCAAAATATTTTGTCGCCTCTCTTTCCCTTAATACTCGTCCTATCGCCATGAAACTAAGCGCGTTGGAATCAGCGTCCTCTTTTACATAAAGATATACCAACAAAGGTATTGTTTCTTGACTATGAATTTTTCGGCAAAGTTCAATGTGGTGGTATAGGGACTTTTCAAAATGTTTTGTCGCCTCTATTTCCCTTAATACTCGTCCTATCGCCATGAAACTAAGCGCGTTGGAATCAGCGTCCCCTTTTACATAAAGATATACCAACAAAGGTACTGTTTCTTGACTTTGAATTTTTCGGCAAAGTTCAATGTGGTGGTATAGGGACTTTTCAAAATGTTCTGTCGCCTCTATTTCCCTTAATACTCGTCCTATCGCCATGAAACTAAGCGCGTTGGAATCAGCGTCCCCTTTTACATAAAGATATACCAACAAAGGTACTGTTTATTGACTTTGAATTTTTCGACAAAGTTCAATGGGGTATAGGGACTTTTCAAAATGTTTTGTCGCCTCTAGTTCCCTTAATACTCGTCCTATCGCCATGAAACTAAGCGCGTTGGAATCAGCGTCCCGTTTTACATAAAGATATACCAACACAGGTACTGTTTCTTGACTTTGAATTTTTCGGCAAAGTTCAATGTGGTGGTATAGGGACTTTTCAAAATGTTTTGTCGCCTCTCTTTCCCTTAATACTCGTCCTATCGCCATGAAACTAAGCGCGTTGGAATCAGCGTCCCCTTTTACATAAAGATATACCAACAAAGGTATTGTTTCTTGACTATGAATTTTTCGGCAAAGTTCAATGTGGTGGTATAGGGACTTTTCAAAATGTTTTGTCGCCTCTCTTTCCTTTAATACTCGTCCTATCGCCATGAAACTAAGCGCGTTGGAATCAGCGTCCCCTTTTACATAAAGATATACCAACAAAGGTACTTTTTCTTGACTTTGAATTTTTCGGCAAAGTTCAATGTGGTGGTATAGGGACTTTTCAAAATGTTTTGTCGCCTCTCTTTCCCTTAATACTCGTCCTATCGCCATGAAACTAAGCGCGTTGGAATCAGCGTCCCCTTTTACATAAAGATATACCAACAAAGGTACTGTTTCTTGACTTTGAATTTTTCGGCAAAGTTCAATGTGGTGGTATAGGGACTTTTCAAAATGTTTTGTCGCCTCTATTTCCCTTAATACTCGTCCTATCGAGATGAAACTAAGGGCGTTGGAATCAGCGTCCACTTTTACATAAAGATATACCAACAAAGGTACTGTTTCTTGACTTTGAATTTTTCGGCAAAGTTCAATGTGGTATAGGGACTTTTCAAAATGTTTTGTCGCCTCTATTTCCCTTAATACTCGTCCTATCGCCATGAAACTAAGCGCGTTGGAATCAGCGTCCCCTTTTACATAAAGATATACCAACACTGGTACTGTTTCTTGACTTTGAATTTTTCGGCAAAGTTCAATGGGGTATAGATACTTTTCAAAATGTTTTGTCGCCTCTCTTTCCCTTAATACTCGTCCTATCGCCATGAAACTAAGCGCGTTGGAATCAGCGTCCCCTTTTACATAAAGATATACCAACAAAGGTACTGTTTCTTGACTTTGAATTTTTCGGCAAAGTTCAATGTGGTGGTATAGGGACTTTTCAAAATGTTTTGTCGCCTCTCTTTCCCTTAATACTCGTCCTATCGCCATGAAACTAAGCGCGTTGGAATCAGCGTCCTCTTTTACATAAAGATATACCAACAAAGGTACTGTTTCTTGACTATGAATTTTTCGGCAAAGTTCAATGTGGTGGTATAGGGACTTTTCAAAATGTTTTGTCGCCTCTATTTCCCTTAATACTCGTCCTATCGCCATGAAACTAAGCGCGTTGGAATCAGCGTCCCCTTTTACATAAAGATATACCAACAAAGGTACTGCTTATTGACTTTGAATTTTTCGACAAAGTTCAATGGGGTATAGGGACTTTTCAAAATGTTTTGTCGCCTCTAGTTCCCTTAATACTCGTCCTATCGCCATGAAACTAAGCGCGTTGGAATCAGCGTCCCCTTTTACATAAAGATATACCAACAAAGGTACTGTTTCTTGACTTTGAATTTTTCGACAAAGTTCAATGTGGTATAGGGACTTTTCAAAATGTTTTGTCGCCTCTATTTCCCTTAATACTCGTCCTATCGCCATGAAACTAAGCGCGTTGGAATCAGCGCCCCTTTTACATAAAGATATACCAACAAAGGTATTGTTTCTTGACTATGAATTTTTCGGCAAAGTTCAATGTGGTGGTATAGGGACTTTTCAAAATGTTTTGTCGCCTCTATTTCCCTTAATACTCGTCCTATCGCCATGAAACTAAGCGCGTTGGAATCAGCGTCCCCTTTTACATAAAGATATACCAACAAAGGTACTGTTTCTTGACTTTGAATTTTTCGGCAAAGTTCAATGTGGTGGTATAGGGACTTTTCAAAATGTTTTGTCGCCTCTATTTCCCTTAATACTCGTCCTATCGAGATGAAACTAAGGGCGTTGGAATCAGCGTCCACTTTTACATAAAGATATACCAACAAAGGTACTGTTTCTTGACTTTGAATTTTTCGGCAAAGTTCAATGTGGTGGTATAGGGACTTTTCAAAATATTTTGTCGCCTCTCTTTCCCTTAATACTCGTCCTATCGCCATGAAACTAAGCGCGTTGGAATCAGCGTCCTCTTTTACATAAAGATATACCAACAAAGGTATTGTTTCTTGACTATGAATTTTTCGGCAAAGTTCAATGTGGTGGTATAGGGACTTTTCAAAATGTTTTGTCGCCTCTATTTCCCTTAATACTCGTCCTATCGCCATGAAACTAAGCGCGTTGGAATCAGCGTCCCCTTTTACATAAAGATATACCAACAAAGGTACTGTTTCTTGACTTTGAATTTTTCGGCAAAGTTCAATGTGGTGGTATAGGGACTTTTCAAAATGTTCTGTCGCCTCTATTTCCCTTAATACTCGTCCTATCGCCATGAAACTAAGCGCGTTGGAATCAGCGTCCCCTTTTACATAAAGATATACCAACAAAGGTACTGTTTATTGACTTTGAATTTTTCGACAAAGTTCAATGGGGTATAGGGACTTTTCAAAATGTTTTGTCGCCTCTAGTTCCCTTAATACTCGTCCTATCGCCATGAAACTAAGCGCGTTGGAATCAGCGTCCCGTTTTACATAAAGATATACCAACACAGGTACTGTTTCTTGACTTTGAATTTTTCGGCAAAGTTCAATGTGGTGGTATAGGGACTTTTCAAAATGTTTTGTCGCCTCTCTTTCCCTTAATACTCGTCCTATCGCCATGAAACTAAGCGCGTTGGAATCAGCGTCCCCTTTTACATAAAGATATACCAACAAAGGTATTGTTTCTTGACTATGAATTTTTCGGCAAAGTTCAATGTGGTGGTATAGGGACTTTTCAAAATGTTTTGTCGCCTCTCTTTCCTTTAATACTCGTCCTATCGCCATGAAACTAAGCGCGTTGGAATCAGCGTCCCCTTTTACATAAAGATATACCAACAAAGGTACTTTTTCTTGACTTTGAATTTTTCGGCAAAGTTCAATGTGGTGGTATAGGGACTTTTCAAAATGTTTTGTCGCCTCTCTTTCCCTTAATACTCGTCCTATCGCCATGAAACTAAGCGCGTTGGAATCAGCGTCCCCTTTTACATAAAGATATACCAACAAAGGTACTGTTTCTTGACTTTGAATTTTTCGGCAAAGTTCAATGTGGTGGTATAGGGACTTTTCAAAATGTTTTGTCGCCTCTATTTCCCTTAATACTCGTCCTATCGAGATGAAACTAAGGGCGTTGGAATCAGCGTCCACTTTTACATAAAGATATACCAACAAAGGTACTGTTTCTTGACTTTGAATTTTTCGGCAAAGTTCAATGTGGTATAGGGACTTTTCAAAATGTTTTGTCGCCTCTATTTCCCTTAATACTCGTCCTATCGCCATGAAACTAAGCGCGTTGGAATCAGCGTCCCCTTTTACATAAAGATATACCAACACTGGTACTGTTTCTTGACTTTGAATTTTTCGGCAAAGTTCAATGGGGTATAGATACTTTTCAAAATGTTTTGTCGCCTCTCTTTCCCTTAATACTCGTCCTATCGCCATGAAACTAAGCGCGTTGGAATCAGCGTCCCCTTTTACATAAAGATATACCAACAAAGGTACTGTTTCTTGACTTTGAATTTTTCGGCAAAGTTCAATGTGGTGGTATAGGGACTTTTCAAAATGTTTTGTCGCCTCTCTTTCCCTTAATACTCGTCCTATCGCCATGAAACTAAGCGCGTTGGAATCAGCGTCCTCTTTTACATAAAGATATACCAACAAAGGTACTGTTTCTTGACTATGAATTTTTCGGCAAAGTTCAATGTGGTGGTATAGGGACTTTTCAAAATGTTTTGTCGCCTCTATTTCCCTTAATACTCGTCCTATCGCCATGAAACTAAGCGCGTTGGAATCAGCGTCCCCTTTTACATAAAGATATACCAACAAAGGTACTGTTTCTTGACTTTGAATTTTTCGGCAAAGTTCAATGTGGTGGTATAGGGACTTTTCAAAATGTTTTGTCGCCTCTATTTCCCTTAATACTCGTCCTATCGCCATGAAACTAAGCGCGTTGGAATCAGCGTCCCCTTTTACATAAAGATATACCAACAAAGGTACTGTTTCTTGACTTTGAATTTTTCGGCAAAGTTCAATGTGGTGGTATAGGGACTTTTCAAAATGTTCTGTCGCCTCTATTTCCCTTAATACTCGTCCTATTGCCATGAAACTAAGCGCGTTGGAATCAGCGTCCCCTTTCACATAAAGATATACCAACAAAGGTACTGTTTATTGACTTTGAATTTTTCGACAAAGTTCAATGGGGTATAGGGACTTTTCAAAATGTTTTGTCGCCTCTAGTTCCCTTAATACTCGTCCTATCGCCATGAAACTAAGCGCGTTGGAATCAGCGTCCCGTTTTACATAAAGATATACCAACACAGGTACTGTTTCTTGACTTTGAATTTTTCGGCAAAGTTCAATGTGGTGGTATAGGGACTTTTCAAAATGTTTTGTCGCCTCTCTTTCCCTTAATACTCGTCCTATCGCCATGAAACTAAGCGCGTTGGAATCAGCGTCCCCTTTTACATAAAGATATACCAACAAAGGTACTGTTTCTTGACTTTGAATTTTTCGACAAAGTTCAATGTGGTATAGGGACTTTTCAAAATGTTTTGTCGCCTCTATTTCCCTTAATACTCGTCCTATCGCCATGAAACTAAGCGCGTTGGAATCAGCGCCCCTTTTACATAAAGATATACCAACAAAGGTATTGTTTCTTGACTATGAATTTTTCGGCAAAGTTCAATTTGGTGGTATAGGGACTTTTCAAAATGTTTTGTCGCCTCTCTTTCCCTTAATACTCGTCCTATCGCCATGAAACTAAGGGCGTTGGAATCAGCGTCCCCTTTTACATAAAGATATGCCAACAAAGGTACTGTTTCTTGACTTTGAATTTTTCGGCAAAGTTCAATGTGGTGGTATAGGGACTTTTCAAAATGTTTTGTCGCCTCTCTTTCCCTTAATACTCGTCCTATCGCCATGAAACTAAGCGCGTTGGAATCAGCGTCCCCTTTTACATAAAGATATACCAACAAATGTACTGTTTCTTGACTTTGAATCTTTCGGCAAAGTTCAATGTGGTGGTATAGGGACTTTTCAAAATGTTTTGTCGCCTCTATTTCCCTTAATACTCGTCCTATCGAGATGAAACTAAGGGCGTTGGAATCAGCGTCCACTTTTACATAAAGTTATACCAACAAAGGTACTGTTTCTTGACTTTGAATTTTTCGGCAAAGTTCAATGTGGTGGTATAGGGACTTTTCAAAATGTTTTGTCGCCTCTCTTTCCCTTAATACTCGTCCTATCGCCATGAAACTAAGCGCGTTGGAATCAGCGTCCTCTTTTACATAAAGATATACCAACAAAGGTACTGTTTCTTGACTATGAATTTTTCGGCAAAGTTCAATGGGGTGGTATAGGGACTTTTCAAAATGTTTTGTCGCCTCTATTTCCCTTAATACTCGTCCTATCGCCATGAAACTTGTCGCGTTGGAATCAGCGTCCCATTTTACATAAAGATATACCAACAAAGGTACTGTCTCTTGACTTTGAATTTTTCGGCTAAGTTCAATGTGGTGGTATAGGGACTTTTCAAAATGTTTTGTCGCCTCTCTTTCCCTTAATACTCGTCCTATCGCCATGAAACTAAGCGCGTTGGAATCAGCGTCCCCTTTTACATAAAGATATACCAACACAAGTACTGTTTCTTGACTTTGAATTTTTCGGCAAAGTTCAATGTGGTGGTATAGGGACTTTTCAAAATGTTTTGTCGCCTCTATTTCCCTTAATACTCGTCCTATCGCCATGAAACTAAGGGCGTTGGAATCAGCGTCTCCTTTTACGTAAAGATATACCAACACAAGTACTGTTTCTTGACTTTGAATTTTTCGGCAAAGTTCAATGTGGTGGTATAGGGACTTTTCAAAATGTTTTGTCGCCTCTCTTTCCCTTAATACTCGTCCTATCGCCATGAAACCAAGGGCGTTGGAATCAGCGTCCCCTTTTACATAAAGATATACCAACAAAGGTACTGTTTCTTGACTGAATTTTTCGGCAAAGTTCAATGGGGTGGTATAGGGACTTTTCAAAATGTTTTGTCGCCTCTATTTCCCTTAATACTCGTCCTATCGCCATGAAACTAAGCGCGTTGGAATCAGCGTCCCCTTTTACATAAAGATATTCCAACAAAGGTACTGTTTCTTGACTTTGAATTTTTCGGCTAAGTTCAATGTGGTGGTATAGGGACTTTTCAAAATGTTTTGTCGCCTCTGTTTCCCTTAATACTCGTCCTATCGCCATGAAACTAAGGGCGTTGGAATCAGCGTCCCCTTTTACATAAAGATATACCAACACAAGTACTGTTTCTTGACTTTGAATTTTTCGGCAAAGTTCAATGTTGTGGTATAGGGACTTTTCAAAATGTTTTGTCGCCTCTATTTCCCTTAATACTCGTCCTATCGAGATGAAACTAAGGGCGTTGGAATCAGCGTCCACTTTTACATAAAGATATACCAACAAAGGTACTGTTTCTTGACTTTGAATTTTTCGGCAAAGTTCAATGGGGTATAGGGACTTTTCAAAATGTTTTGTCGCCTCTATTTCCCTTAATACTCGTCCTATCGCCATGAAACTAAGCGCGTTGGAATCAGCGTCCCCTTTTACATAAAGATATACCAACACTGGTACTGTTTCTTGACTTTGAATTTTTCGGCAAAGTTCAATGGGGTATAGGGACTTTTCAAAATGTTTTGTCGCCTCTATTTCCCTTAATACTCATCCTATCGCCATGAAACTTGTCGCGTTGGAATCAGCGTCCCATTTTACATAAAGATATACCAACAAAGGTACTGTCTCTTGACTTTGAATTTTTCGGCTAAGTTCAATGTGGTGGTATAGGGACTTTTCAAAATGTATTGTCGCCTCTCTTTCCCTTAATACTCGTCCTATCGCCATGAAACTAAGCGCGTTGGAATCAGCGTCCCCTTTTACATAAAGATATACCAACACAAGTACTGTTTCTTGACTTTGAATTTTTCGGCAAAGTTCAATGTGGTGGTATAGGGACTTTTCAAAATGTTTTGTCGCCTCTATTTCCCTTAATACTCGTCCTATCGCCATGAAACTAAGGGCGTTGGAATCAGCGTCTCCTTTTACGTAAAGATATACCAACACAAGTACTGTTTCTTGACTTTGAATTTTTCGGCAAAGTTCAATGTGGTGGTATAGGGACTTTTCAAAATGTTTTGTCGCCTCTCTTTCCCTTAATACTCGTCCTATCGCCATGAAACCAAGGGCGTTGGAATCAGCGTCCCATTTTACATAAAGATATACCAACAAACGTACTGTTTCTTGACTGAATTTTTCGGCAAAGTTCAATGGGGTGGTATAGGGACTTTTCAAAATGTTTTGTCGCCTCTATTTCCCTTAATACTCGTCCTATCGCCATGAAACTAAGCGCGTTGGAATCAGCGTCCCCTTTTACATAAAGATATTCCAACAAAGGTACTGTTTCTTGACTTTGAATTTTTCGGCTAAGTTCAATGTGGTGGTATAGGGACTTTTCAAAATGTTTTGTCGCCTCTGTTTCCCTTAATACTCGTCCTATCGCCATGAAACTAAGGGCGTTGGAATCAGCGTCCCCTTTTACATAAAGATATACCAACACAAGTACTGTTTCTTGACTTTGAATTTTTCGGCAAAGTTCAATGTTGTGGTATAGGGACTTTTCAAAATGTTTTGTCGCCTCTATTTCCCTTAATACTCGTCCTATCGAGATGAAACTAAGGGCGTTGGAATCAGCGTCCACTTTTACATAAAGATATACCAACAAAGGTACTGTTTCTTGACTTTGAATTTTTCGGCAAAGTTCAATGGGGTATAGGGACTTTTCAAAATGTTTTGTCGCCTCTATTTCCCTTAATACTCGTCCTATCGCCATGAAACTAAGCGCGTTGGAATCAGCGTCCCCTTTTACATAAAGATATACCAACACTGGTACTGTTTCTTGACTTTGAATTTTTCGGCAAAGTTCAATGGGGTATAGGGACTTTTCAAAATGTTTTGTCGCCTCTCTTTCCCTTAATACTCGTCCTATCGCCATGAAACTAAGCGCGTTGGAATCAGCGTCCCCTTTTACATAAAGATATACCAACAAAGGTACTGTTTCTTGACTTTGAATTTTTCGGCAAAGTTCAATGTGGTGGTATAGGGACTTTTCAAAATGTTTTGTCGCCTCTCTTTCCCTTAATACTCGTCCTATCGCCATGAAACTAAGCGCGTTGGAATCAGCGTCCTCTTTTACATAAAGATATACCAACAAAGATACTGTTTCTTGACTATGAATTTTTCGGCAAAGTTCAATGTGGTGGTATAGGGACTTTTCAAAATGTTTTGTCGCCTCTATTTCCCTTAATACTCGTCCTATCGCCATGAAACTAAGCGCGTTGGAATCAGCGTCCCCTTTTACATAAAGATATACCAACAAAGGTACTGTTTCTTGACTTTGAATTTTCCGCAAAGTTCAATGTGGTGGTATAGGGACTTTTCAAAATGTTCTGTCGCCTCTATTTCCCTTAATACTCGTCCTATCGCCATGAAACTAAGCGCGTTGGAATCAGCGTCCCCTTTTACATAAAGGTATACCAACAAAGGTACTGTTTATTGACTTTGAATTTTTCGACAAAGTTCAATGGGGTATAGGGACTTTTCAAAATGTTTTGCCGCCTCTAGTTCCCTTAATACTCGTCCTATCGCCATGAAACTAAGCGCGTTGGAATCAGCGCCCCTTTTACATACAGATATACCAACAAAGGTATTGTTTCTTGACTATGAATTTTTCGGCAAAGTTCAATGTGGTGGTATAGGGACTTTTCAAAATGTTTTGTCGCCTCTATTTCCCTTAATACTCGTCCTATCGCCATGAAACTAAGGGCGTTGGAATCAGCGTCTCCTTTTACGTAAAGATATACCAACACAAGTACTGTTTCTTGACTTTGAATTTTTCGGCAAAGTTCAATGTGGTGGTATAGGGACTTTTCAAAATGTTTTGTCGCCTCTCTTTCCCTTAATACTCGTCCTATCGCCATGAAACTAAGGGCGTTGGAATCAGCGTCCCCTATTACATAAAGATATACCAACACAAGTACTGTTTCTTGACTTTGAATTTTTCGGCAAAGTTCAATGTTGTGGTATAGGGACTTTTCAAAATGTTTTGTCGCCTCTATTTCCCTTAATACTCGTCCTATCGAGATGAAACTAAGGGCGTTGGAATCAGCGTCCACTTTTACATAAAGATATACCAACAAAGGTACTGTTTCTTGACTTTGAATTTTTCGGCAAAGTTCAATGGGGTATAGGGACTTTTCAAAATGTTTTGTCGCCTCTATTTCCCTTAATACTCGTCCTATCGCCATGAAACTAAGCGCGTTGGAATCAGCGTCCCCTTTTACATAAAGATATACCAACACTGGTACTGTTTCTTGACTTTGAATTTTTCGGCAAAGTTCAATGGGGTATAGGGACTTTTCAAAATGTTTTGTCGCCTCTCTTTCCCTTAATACTCGTCCTATCGCCATGAAACTAAGCGCGTTGGAATCAGCGTCCCCTTTTACATAAAGATATACCAACAAAGGTACTGTTTCTTGACTTTGAATTTTTCGGCAAAGTTCAATGTGGTGGTATAGGGACTTTTCAAAATGTTTTGTCGCCTCTCTTTCCCTTAATACTCGTCCTATCGCCATGAAACTAAGCGCGTTGGAATCAGCGTCCTCTTTTACATAAAGATATACCAACAAAGGTACTGTTTCTTGACTATGAATTTTTCGGCAAAGTTCAATGTGGTGGTATAGGGACTTTTCAAAATGTTTTGTCGCCTCTATTTCCCTTAATTCTCGTCCTATCGCCATGAAACTAAGCGCGTTGGAATCAGCGTCCCCTTTTACATAAAGATATACCAACAAAGGTACTGTTTCTTGACTTTGAATTTTCCGCAAAGTTCAATGTGGTGGTATAGGGACTTTTCAAAATGTTCTGTCGCCTCTATTTCCCTTAATACTCGTCCTATCGCCATGAAACTAAGCGCGTTGGAATCAGCGTCCCCTTTTACATAAAGGTATACCAACAAAGGTACTGTTTATTGACTTTGAATTTTTCGACAAAGTTCAATGGGGTATAGGGACTTTTCAAAATGTTTTGCCGCCTCTAGTTCCCTTAATACTCGTCCTATCGCCATGAAACTAAGCGCGTTGGAATCAGCGCCCCTTTTACATAAAGATATACCAACAAATGTATTGTTTCTTGACTATGAATTTTTCGGCAAAGTTCAATGTGGTGGTATAGGGACTTTTCAAAATGTTTTGTCGCCTCTATTTCCCTTAATACTCGTCCTATCGCCATGAAACTAAGCGCGTTGGAATCAGCGTCCCCTTTTACATAAAGATATACCAACAAAGGTACTGTTTCTTGACTTTGAATTTTTCGGCAAAGTTCAATGTGGTGGTATAGGGACTTTTCAAAATGTTTTGTCGCCTCTCTTTCCCTTAATACTCGTCCTATCGCCATGAAACTAAGCGCGTTGGAATCAGCGTCCCCTTTTACATAAAGATATACCAACAAAGGTACTGTTTCTTGACTTTGAATTTTTCGGCAAAGTTCAATGTGGTGGTATAGGGACTTTTCAAAATGTTTTGTCGCCTCTAGTTCCCTTAATACTCGTCCTATCGCCATGAAACTAAGCGCGTTGGAATCAGCGTCCCGTTTTACATAAAGATATACCAACACAGGTACTGTTTCTTGACTTTGAATTTTTCGGCAAAGTTCAATGTGGTGGTATAGTTACTTTTCAAAATGTTTTGTCGCCTCTCTTTCCCTTAATACTCGTCCTATCGCCATGAAACTAAGCGCGTTAGAATCAGCGTCCCCTTTTACATAAAGATATACCAACAAAGGTACTGTTTCTTGACTTTGAATTTTTCGACAAAGTTCAATGTGGTATAGGGACTTTTCAAAATGTTTTGTCGCCTCTATTTCCCTTAATACTCGTCCTATCGCCATGAAACTAAGCGCGTTGGAATCAGCGCCCCTTTTACATAAAGATATACCAACAAAGGTATTGTTTCTTGACTATGAATTTTTCGGCAAAGTTCAATGTGGTGGTATAGGGACTTTTCAAAATGTTTTGTCGCCTCTCTTTCCCTTAATACTCGTCCTATCGCCATGAAACTAAGCGCGTTGGAATCAGCGTCCCCTTTTACATAAAGATATACCAACCCAAGTACTGTTTCTTGACTTTGAATTTTTCGGCAAAGTTCAATGTGGTGGTATAGGGACTTTTCAAAATGTTTTGTCGCCTCTATTTCCCTTAATACTCGTCCTATCGCCATGAAACTAAGGGCGTTGGAATCAGCGTCTCCTTTTACGTAAAGATATACCAACACAAGTACTGTTTCTTGACTTTGAAATTTTCGGCAAAGTTCAATGTGGTGGTATAGGGACTTTTCAAAATGTTTTGTCGCCTCTCTTTCCCTTAATACTCGTCCTATCGCCACGAAACCAAGGGCTTTGGAATCAGCGTCCCCTTTTACATAAAGATATACCAACAAAGGTACTGTTTCTTGACTGAATTTTTCGGCAAAGTTCAATGGGGTGGTATAGGGACTTTTCAAAATGTTTTGTCGCCTCTATTTCCCTTAATACTCGTCCTATCGCCATGAAACTAAGCGCGTTGGAATCAGCGTCCCCTTTTACATAAAGATATACCAACAAAGGTACTGTTTCTTGACTATGAATTTTTCGGCAAAGTTCAATGTGGTGGTATAGGGACTTTTCAAAATGTTTTGTCGCCTCTATTTCCCTTAATACTCGTCCTATCGCCATGAAACTAAGCGCGTTGGAATCAGCGTCCCCTTTTACATAAAGATATACCAACAAAGGTACTGTTTCTTGACTTTGAATTTTTCGGCAAAGTTCAATGTGGTGGTATAGGGACTTTTCAAAATGTTTTGTCGCCTCTATTTCCCTTAATACTCGTCCTATCGCCATGAAACTAAGCGCGTTGCAATCAGCGTCCCCTTTTACATAAAGATATACCAACAAAGGTACTGTTTCTTGACTTTTAATTTTTCGGCAAAGTTCAATGTGGTGGTATAGGGACTTTTCAAAATGTTCTGTCGCCTCTATTTCCCTTAATACTCGTCCTATTGCCATGAAACTAAGCGCGTTGGAATCAGCGTCCCCTTTTACATAAAGATATACCAACAAAGGTACTGTTTATTGACTTTGAATTTTTCGACAAAGTTCAATGGGGTATAGGGACTTTTCAAAATGTTTTGTCGCCTCTAGTTCCCTTAATACTCGTCCTATCGCCATGAAACTAAGCGCGTTGGAATCAGCGTCCCGTTTTACATAAAGATATACCAACACAGGTACTGTTTCTTGACATTGAATTTTTCGGCAAAGTTCAATGTGGTGGTATAGGGACTTTTCAAAATGTTTTGTCGCCTCTCTTTCCCTTAATACTCGTCCTATCGCCATGAAACTAAGCGCGTTGGAATCAGCGTTCCCTTTTACATAAAGATATACCAACAAAGGTACTGTTTCTTGACTTTGAATTTTTCGGCAAAGTTCAATGTGGTATAGGGACTTTTCAAAATGTTTTGTCGCCTCTATTTCCCTTAATACTCGTCCTATCGCCATGAAACTAAGCGCGTTGGAATCAGCGCCCCTTTTACATAAAGATATACCAACAAAGGTATTGTTTCTTGACTATGAATTTTTCGGCAAAGTTCAATGTGGTGGTATAGGGACTTTTCAAAACGTTTTGTCACCTCTATTTCCATTAATACTCGTCCTATCGCCATGAAACTAAGCGCGTTGGAATCAGCGTCCCCTTTTACATAAAGATATACCAACAAAGGTACTGTTTCTTGACTTTGAATTTTTCGGCAAAGTTCAATGTGGTGGTATAGGGACTTTTCAAAATGTTTTGTCGCCTCTCTTTCCCTTAATACTCGTCCTATCGCCATGAAACTAAGCGCGTTGGAATCAGCGTCCCCTTTTACATAAAGATATACCAACAAAGGTACTGTTACTTGACTTTGAATTTTTCGGCAAAGTTCAATGTGGTGGTATAGGGACTTTTCAAAATGTTTTGTCGCCTCTGTTTCCCTTAATACTCGTCCTATCGAGATGAAACTAAGGGCGTTGGAATCAGCGTCCACTTTTACATAAAGATATACCAACAAAGGTACTGTTTCTTGACTTTGAATTTTTCGGCAAAGTTCAATGTGGTGGTATAGGGACTTTTCAAAATGTTTTGTCGCCTCTCTTTCCCTTAATACTCGTCCTATCGCCATGAAACTAAGCGCGTTGGAATCAGCGTCCTCTTTTACATAAAGATATACCAACAAAGGTACTGTTTCTTGACTATGAATTTTTCGGCAAAGTTCAATGTGGTGGTATAGGGACTTTTCAAAATGTTTTGTCGCCTCTATTTCCCTTAATACTCGTCCTATCGCCATGAAACTAAGCGCGTTGGAGTCAGCGTCCCCTTTTACATAAAGATATACCAACAAAGGTACTGTTTCTTGACTTTGAATTTTTCGGCAAAGTTCAATGTGGTGGTATAGGGACTTTTCAAAATGTTTTGTCGCCTCTATTTCCCTTAATACTCGTCCTATCGCCATGAAACTAAGCGCGTTGGAATCAGCGTCCCCTTTTACATAAAGATATACCAACAAAGGTACTGTTTCTTGACTTTGAATTATTCGGCAAAGTTCAATGTGGTGGTATAGGGACTTTTCAAAATGTTCTGTCGCCTCTATTTCCCTTAATACTCGTCCTATCGCCATGAAACTAAGCGCGTTGGAATCAGCGTCCCGTTTTACATAAAGATATACCAACACAGGTACTGTTTCTTGACATTGAATTTTTCGGCAAAGTTCAATGTGGTGGTATAGGGACTTTTCAAAATGTTTTGTCGCCTCTCTTTCCCTTAATACTCGTCCTATCGCCATGAAACTAAGCGCGTTGGAATCAGCGTCCCCTTTTACATAAAGATATACCAACAAAGGTACTGTTTCTTGACTTTGAATTTTTCGGCAAAGTTCAATGTGGTATAGGGACTTTTCAAAATGTTTTGTCGCCTCTATTTCCCTTAATACTCGTCCTATCGCCATGAAACTAAGCGCGTTGGAATCAGCGCCCCTTTTACATAAAGATATACCAACAAAGGTATTGTTTCTTGACTATGAATTTTTCGGCAAAGTTCAATGTGGTGGTATAGGGACTTTTCAAAATGTTTTGTCACCTCTATTTCCCTTAATACTCGTCCTATCGCCATGAAACTAAGCGCGTTGGAATCAGCGTCCCCTTTTACATAAAGATATACCAACAAAGGTACTGTTTCTTGACTTTGAATTTTTCGGCAAAGTTCAATGTGGTGGTATAGGGACTTTTCAAAATGTTTTGTCGCCTCTCTTTCCCTTAATACTCGTCCTATCGCCATGAAACTAAGCGCGTTGGAATCAGCGTCCACTTTTACATAAAGATATACCAACAAAAGTACTGTTTCTTGACTTTGAATTTTTCGGCAAAGTTCAATGTGGTGGTATAGGGACTTTTCAAAATGTTTTGTCGCCTCTCTTTCCCTTAATACTCGTCCTATCGCCATGAAACTAAGCGCGTTGGAATCAGCGTCCTCTTTTACATAAAGATATACCAACAAAGGTACTGTTTCTTGACTATGAATTTTTCGGCAAAGTTCAATGTGGTGGTATAGGGACTTTTCAAAATGTTTTGTCGCCTCTATTTCCCTTAATACTCGCCCTATCGCCATGAAACTAAGCGCGTTGGAGTCAGCGTCCCCTTTTACATAAAGATATACCAACAAAGGTACTGTTTCTTGACTTTGAATTTTTCGGCAAAGTTCAATGTGGTGGTATAGGGACTTTTCAAAATGTTTTGTCGCCTCTATTTCCCTTAATACTCGTCCTATCGCCATGAAACTAAGCGCGTTGGAATAAGCGTCCCCTTTTACATAAAGATATACCAACAAAGGTACTGTTTCTTGACTTTGAATTATTCGGCAAAGTTCAATGTGGTGGTATAGGGACTTTTCAAAATGTTCTGTCGCCTCTATTTCCCTTAATACTCGTCCTATCGCCATGAAACTAAGCGCGTTGGAATCAGCGTCCCCTTTTACATAAAGATATACCAACAAAGGTACTGTTTATTGACTTTGAATTTTTCGACAAAGTTCAATGGGGTATAGGGACTTTTCAAAATGTTTTGTCGCCTCTAGTTCCCTTAATGCTCGTCCTATCGCCATGAAACTAAGCGCGTTGGAATCAGCGTCCCGTTTTACATAAAGATATACCAACACAGGTACTGTTTCTTGACTTTGAATTTTTCGGCAAAGTTCAATGTGGTGGTATAGGGACTTTTCAAAATGTTTTGTCGCCTCTCTTTCCCTTAATACTCGTCCTATCGCCATGAAACTAAGCGCGTTGGAATCAGCGTCCCCTTTTACATAAAGATATACCAACAAAGGTACTGTTTCTTGACTTTGAATTTTTCGACAAAGTTCAATGTGGTATAGGGACTTTTCAAAATGTTTTGTCGCCTCTATTTCCCTTAATACTCGTCCTATCGCCATGAAACTAAGCGCGTTGGAATCAGCGCCCCTTTTACATAAAGATATACCAACAAAGGTATTGTTTCTTGACTATGAATTTTTCGGCAAAGTTCAATGTGGTGGTATAGGGACTTTTCAAAATGTTTTGTCGCCTCTATTTCCCTTAATACTCGTCCTATCGCCATGAAACTAAGCGCCTTGGAATCAGCGTCCCCTTTTACATAAAGATATACCAACAAAGGTACTGTTTTTTGACTTTGAATTTTTCGGCAAAGTTCAATGTGGTGGTATAGGGACTTTTCAAAATGTTTTGTCGCCTCTCTTTCCCTTAATACTCGTCCTATCGCCATGAAACTAAGCGCGTTGGAATCAGCGTCCCCTTTTACATAAAGATATACCAACAAAGGTACTGTTTCTTGACTTTGAATTTTTCGGCAAAGTTCAATGTGGTGGTATAGGGACTTTTCAAAATGTTTTGTCGCCTCTATTTCCCTTAATACTCGTCCTATCGAGATGAAACTAAGGGCGTTGGAATCAGCGTCCACTTTTACATAAAGATATACCAACAAAGGTACTGTTTCTTGACTTTGAATTTTTCGGCAAAGTTCAATGGGGTATAGGGACTTTTCAAAATGTTTTGTCGCCTCTATTTCCCTTAATACTCGTCCTATCGCCATGAAACTAAGCGCGTTGGAATCAGCGTCCCCTTTTACATAAAGATATACCAACAAAGGTACTGTCTCTTGACTGAATTTTTCGGCTAAGTTCAGTGTGGTGGTATAGGGACTTTTCAAAATGTTTTGTCGCCTCTCTTTCCCTTAATACTCGTCCTATCGCCATGAAACTAAGCGCGTTGGAATCAGCGTCCCCTTTTACATAAAGATATACCAACACAAGTACTGTTTCTTGACTTTGAATTTTTCGGCAAAGTTCAATGTGGTGGTATAGGGACTTTTCAAAATGTTTTGTCGCCTCTATTTCCCTTAATACTCGTCCTATCGCCATGAAACTAAGTGCGTTGGAATCAGCGTCTCCTTTTACGTAAAGATATACCAACACAAGCACTGTTTCTTGACTTTGAATTTTTCGGCAAAGTTCAATGTGGTGGTATAGGGACTTTTCAAAATGTTTTGTCGCCTCTCTTTCCCTTAATACTCGTCCTATCGCCATGAAACTAAGGGCGATGGAATCAGCGTCCCCTTTTACATAAAGATATACCAACAAAGGTACTGTCTCTTGACTGAATTTTTCGACAAAGTTCAATGGGGTATAGGGACTTTTCAAAATGTTTTGTCGCCTCTAGTTCCCTTAATACTCGTCCTATCGCCATGAAACTAAGCGCGTTGGAATCAGCGTCCCCTTTTACATAAAGATATACCAACAAAGGTACTGTTTCTTGACTTTGAATTTTTCGACAAAGTTCAATGTGGTATAGGGACTTTTCAAAATGTTTTGTCGCCTCTATTTCCCTTAATACTCGTCCTATCGCCATGAAACTAAGCGCGTTGGAATCAGCGTCCCCTTTTACATAAAGATATACCAACAAAGGTACTGTTTCTTGACTTTGAATTTTTCGGCAAAGTTCAATGTGGTGGTATAGGGACTTTTCAAAATGTTCTGTCGCCTCTATTTCCCTTAATACTCGTCCTATCGCCATGAAACTAAGCGCGTTGGAATCAGCGTCACCTTTTACATAAAGATATACCAACAAAGGTACTGTTTATTGACTTTGAATTTTTCGACAAAGTTCAATGGGGTATAGGGACTTTTCAAAATGTTTTGTCGCCTCTAGTTCCCTTAATACTCGTCCTATCGCCATGAAACTAAGCGCGTTGGAATCAGCGTCCCGTTTTACATAAAGATATACCAACACAGGTACTGTTTCTTGACTTTGAATTTTTCGGCAAAGTTCAATGTGGTGGTATAGGGACTTTTCAAAATGTTTTGTCGCCTCTCTTTCCCTTAATACTCGTCCTATCGCCATGAAACTAAGCGCGTTGGAATCAGCGTCCCCTTTTACATAAAGATATACCAACAAAGGTACTGTTTCTTGACTTTGAATTTTTCGACAAAGTTCAATGTGGTATAGGGACTTTTCAAAATGTTTTGTCGCCTCTATTTCCCTTAATACTCGTCCTATCGCCATGAAACTAAGCGCGTTGGAATCAGCGCCCCTTTTACATAAAGATATACCAACAAAGGTATTGTTTCTTGACAATGAATTTTTCGGCAAAGTTCAATGTGGTGGTATAGGGACTTTTCAAAATGTTTTGTCGCCTCTATTTCCCTTAATACTCGTCCTATCGCCATGAAACTATGCGCGTTGGAATCAGCGTCCCCTTTTACATAAAGATATACCAACAAAGGTACTGTTTATTGACTTTGAATTTTTCGACAAAGTTCAATGTGGTATAGGGACTTTTCAAAACGTTTTGTCGCCTCTATTTCCCTTAATACTCGTCCTATCGCCATGAAACTAAGCGCGTTGGAATCAGCGCCCCTTTTACATAAAGATATACCAACAAAGGTATTGTTTCTTGACTATGAATTTTTCGGCAAAGTTCAATGTGGTGGTATAGGGACTTTTCAAAATGTTTTGTCGCCTCTATTTCCCTTAATACTCGTCCTATCGCCATGAAACTAAGCGCGTTGGAATCAGCGTCCCCTTTTACATAAAGATATACCAACAAAGGTACTGTTTATTGACTTTGAATTTTTCGACAAGGTTCAATGGGGTATAGGGACTTTTCAAAATGTTTTGTCGCCTCTAGTTCCCTTAATACTCGTCCTATCGCCATGAAACTAAGCGCGTTGGAATCAGCGTCCCGTTTTACATGAAGATATACCAACACAGGTACTGTTTCCTGACTTTGAATTTTTCGGCAAAGTTCAATGTGGTGGTATAGGGACTTTTCAAAATGTTTTGTCGCCTCTCTTTCCCTTAATACTCGTCCTATCGCCATGAAACTAAGCGCGTTGGAATCAGCGTCCCCTTTTACAAAAAGATATACCAACAAAGGTATTGTTTCTTGACTATGAATTTTTCGGCAAAGTTCAATGTGGTGGTATAGGGACTTTTCAAAATGTTTTGTCGCCTCTCTTTCCTTTAATACTCGTCCTATCGCCATGAAACTAAGCGCGTTGGAATCAGCGTCCCCTTTTACATAAAGATATACCAACAAAGGTACTGTTTCTTGACTTTGAATTTTTCGGCAAAGTTCAATGTGGTGGTATAGGGACTTTTCAAAATGTTCTGTCGCCTCTATTTCCCTTAATACTCGTCCTATTGCCATGAAACTAAGCGCGTTGGAATCAGCGTCCCCTTTTACATAAAGATATACCAACAAAGGTACTGTTTATTGACTTTGAATTTTTCGACAAAGTTCAATGGGGTATAGGGACTTTTCAAAATGATTTGTCGCCACTAGTTCCCTTAATACTCGTCCTATCGTCATGAAACTAAGCGCGTTGGAATCAGCGTCCCCTTTTACATAAAGATATACCAACAAAGGTACTGTTTATTGACTTTGAATTTTTCGACAAAGTTCAATGGGGTATAGGGACTTTTCAAAATGTTTTGCCGCCTCTAGTTCCCTTAATACTCGTCCTATCGCCATGAAACTAAGCGCGTTGGAATCAGCGTCCCGTTTTACATAAAGATATACCAACACAGGTACTGTTTCTTGACTTTGAATTTTTCGGCAAAGTTCAATGTGGTGGTATAGGGACTTTTCAAAATGTTTTGTCGCCTCTCTTTCCCTTAATACTCGTCCTATCGCCATGAAACTAAGCGCGTTGGAATCAGCGCCCCTTTTACATAAAGATATACCAACAAAGGTATTGTTTCTTGACTATGAATTTTTCGGCAAGGTTCAATGTGGTGGTATAGGGACTTTTCAAAATGTTTTGTCGCCTCTATTTCCCTTAATACTCGTCCTATCGCCATGAAACTAAGCGCGTTGGAATCAGCGTCCCCTTTTACATAAAGATATACCAACAAAGGTACTGTTTCTTGACTTTGAATTTTTCGGCAAAGTTCAATGTGGTGGTATAGGGACTTTTCAAAATGTTTTGTCGCCTCTCTTTCCCTTAATACTCGTCCTATCGCCATGAAACTAAGCGCGTTGGAATCAGCGCCCCTTTTACATAAAGATATACCAACAAAGGTATTGTTTCTTGACTATGAATTTTTCGGCAAGGTTCAATGTGGTGGTATAGGGACTTTTCAAAATGTTTTGTCGCCTCTCTTTCCCTTAATACTCGTCCTATCGCCATGAAACTAAGCGCGTTGGAATCAGCGTCCCCTTTTACATAAAGATATACCAACAAAGGTACTGTTTCTTGACTTTGAATTTTTCGGCAAAGTTCAATGTGGTGGTATAGGGACTTTTCAAAATGTTTTGTCGCCTCTATTTCCCTTAATACTCGTCCTATCGAGATGAAACTAAGGGCGTTGGAATCAGCGTCCACTTTTACATAAAGATATACCAACAAAGGTACTGTTTCTTGACTTTGAATTTTTCGGCAAAGTTCAATGTGGTGGTATAGGGACTTTTCAAAATATTTTGTCGCCTCTCTTTCCCTTAATACTCGTCCTATCGCCATGAAACTAAGCACGTTGGAATCAGCGTCCTCTTTTACATAAAGATATACCAACAAAGGTATTGTTTCTTGACTATGAATTTTTCGGCAAAGTTCAATGTGGTGGTATAGGGACTTTTCAAAATGTTTTGTCGCCTCTCTTTCCCTTAATACTCGTCCTATCGCCATGAAACTAAGCGCGTTGGAATCAGCGTCCCCTTTTACATAAAGATATACCAACAAAGGTACTGTTTCTTGACTTTGAATTTTTCGACAAAGTTCAATGTGGTATAGGGACTTTTCAAAATGTTTTGTCGCCTCTATTTCCCTTAATACTCGTCCTATCGCCATGAAACTAAGCGCGTTGGAATCAGCGCCCCTTTTACATAAAGATATACCAACAAAGGTATTGTTTCTTGACTATGAATTTTTCGGCAAAGTTCAATGTGGTGGTATAGGGACTTTTCAAAATGTTTTGTCGCCTCTATTTCCCTTAATACTCGTCCTATCGCCATGAAACTAAGCGCGTTGGAATCAGCGTCCCCTTTTACATAAAGATATACCAACAAAGGTACTGTTTATTGACTTTGAATTTTTCGACAAGGTTCAATGGGGTATAGGGACTTTTCAAAATGTTTTGTCGCCTCTAGTTCCCTTAATACTCGTCCTATCGCCATGAAACTAAGCGCGTTGGAATCAGCGTCCCGTTTTACATAAAGATATACCAACACAGGTACTGTTTCTTGACTTTGAATTTTTCGGCAAAGTTCAATGTGGTGGTATAGGGACTTTTCAAAATGTTTTGTCGCCTCTCTTTCCCTTAATACTCGTCCTATCGCCATGAAACTAAGCGCGTTGGAATCAGCGTCCCCTTTTACAAAAAGATATACCAACAAAGGTATTGTTTCTTGACTATGAATTTTTCGGCAAAGTTCAATGTGGTGGTATAGGGACTTTTCAAAATGTTTTGTCGCCTCTCTTTCCTTTAATACTCGTCCTATCGCCATGAAACTAAGCGCGTTGGAATCAGCGTCCCCTTTTACATAAAGATATACCAACAAAGGTACTGTTTCTTGACTTTGAATTTTTCGGCAAAGTTCAATGTGGTGGTATAGGGACTTTTCAAAATGTTCTGTCGCCTCTATTTCCCTTAATACTCGTCCTATTGCCATGAAACTAAGCGCGTTGGAATCAGCGTCCCCTTTTACATAAAGATATACCAACAAAGGTACTGTTTATTGACTTTGAATTTTTCGACAAAGTTCAATGGGGTATAGGGACTTTTCAAAATGATTTGTCGCCTCTAGTTCCCTTAATACTCGTCCTATCGCCATGAAACTAAGCGCGTTGGAATCAGCGTCCCCTTTTACATAAAGATATACCAACAAAGGTACTGTTTATTGACTTTGAATTTTTCGACAAAGTTCAATGGGGTATAGGGACTTTTCAAAATGTTTTGCCGCCTCTAGTTCCCTTAATACTCGTCCTATCGCCATGAAACTAAGCGCGTTGGAATCAGCGTCCCGTTTTACATAAAGATATACCAACACAGGTACTGTTTCTTGACTTTGAATTTTTCGGCAAAGTTCAATGTGGTGGTATAGGGTCTTTTCAAAATGTTTTGTCGCCTCTCTTTCCCTTAATACTCGTCCTATCGCCATGAAACTAAGCGCGTTGGAATCAGCGTCCCCTTTTACATAAAGATATACCAACAAAGGTACTGTTTCTTGACTTTGAATTTTTCGACAAAGTTCAATGTGGTATAGGGACTTTTCAAAATGTTTTGTCGCCTCTCTTTCCCTTAATACTCGTCCTATCGCCATGAAACTAAGCGCGTTGGAATCAGCGTCCCCTTTTACATAAAGATATACCAACAAAGGTACTGTTTCTTGACTTTGAATTTTTCGGCAAAGTTCAATGTGGTGGTATAGGGACTTTTCAAAATGTTTTGTCGCCTCTATTTCCCTTAATACTCGTCCTATCGAGATGAAACTAAGGGCGTTGGAATCAGCGTCCACTTTTACATAAAGATATACCAACAAAGGTACTGTTTCTTGACTTTGAATTTTTCGGCAAAGTTCAATGTGGTGGTATAGGGACTTTTCAAAATATTTTGTCGCCTCTCTTTCCCTTAATACTCGTCCTATCGCCATGAAACTAAGCACGTTGGAATCAGCGTCCTCTTTTACATAAAGATATACCAACAAAGGTATTGTTTCTTGACTATGAATTTTTCGGCAAAGTTCAATGTGGTGGTATAGGGACTTTTCAAAATGTTTTGTCGCCTCTATTTCCCTTAATACTCGTCCTATCGCCATGAAACTAAGCGCGTTGGAATCAGCGTCCCCTTTTACAACAAAGGTACTGTTTATTGACTTTGAATTTTTCGACAAAGTTCAATGGGGTATAGGGACTTTTCAAAATGTTTTGTCGCCTCTAGTTCCCTTAATACTCGTCCTATCGCCATGAAACTAAGCGCGTTGGAATCAGCGTCCCGTTTTACATAAAGATATACCAACACAGGTACTGTTTCTTGATTTTGAATTTTTCGGCAAAGTTCAATGTGGTGGTATAGGGACTTTTCAAAATGTTTTGTCGCCTCTCTTTCCCTTAATACTCGTCCTATCGCCATGAAACTAAGCGCGTTGGAATCAGCGTCCCCTTTTACATAAAGAGATACCAACAAAGGTATTGTTCCTTGACTATGAATTTTTCGGCAAAGTTCAATGTGGTGGTATAGGGACTTTTCAAAATGTTTTGTCGCCTCTCTTTCCTTTAATACTCGTCCTATCGCCATGAAACTAAGCGCGTTGGAATCAGCGTCCCCTTTTACATAAAGATATACCAACAAAGGTACTGTTTCTTGACTTTGAATTTTTCGGCAAAGTTCAATGTGGTGGTATAGGGACTTTTCAAAATGTTTTGTCGCCTCTCTTTCCTTTAATACTCGTCCTATCGCCATGAAACTAAGCGCGTTGGAATCAGCGTCCCCTTTTACATAAAGATATACCAACAAAGGTACTGTTTCTTGACTTTGAATTTTTCGGCAAAGTTCAATGTGGTGGTATAGGGACTTTTCAAAATGTTTTGTCGCCTCTCTTTCCCTTAATACTCGTCATATCGCCATGAAACTAAGCGCGTTGGAATCAGCGTCCCCTTTTACATAAAGATATACCAACAAAGGTACTGTTTCTTGACTTTGAATTTTTCGGCAAAGTTCAATGTGGTGGTATAGGGACTTTTCAAAATGTTCTGTCGCCTCTATTTCCCTTAATACTCGTCCTATTGCCATGAAACTAAGCGCGTTGGAATCAGCGTCCCCTTTTACATAAAGATATACCAACAAAGGTACTGTTTATTGACTTTGAATTTTTCGACAAAGTTCAATGGGGTATACGGACTTTTCAAAATGTTTTGTCGCCTCTCTTTCCCTTAATACTCGTCCTATCGCCATGAAACTAAGCGCGTTGGAATCAGCGTCCTCTTTTACATAAAGATATACCAACAAAGGTACTGTTTCTTGACTATGAATTTTTCGGCAAAGTTCAATGTGGTGGTATAGGGACTTTTCAAAATGTTTTGTCGCCTCTATTTCCCTTAATACTCGTCCTATCGCCATGAAACTAAGCGCGTTGGAATCAGCGTCCCCTTTTACATAAAGATATACCAACAAAGGTACTGTTTCTTGACTTTGAATTTTTCGGCTAAGTTCAATGTGGTGGTATAGGGACTTTTCAAAATGTTTTGTCGCCTCTCTTTCCCTTAATACTCGTCCTATCGCCATGAAACTAAGCGCGTTGGAATCAGCGTCCTCTTTTACATAAAGATATACCAACACTGGTACTGTTTCTTGACTTTGAACTTTTCGGCAAAGTTCAATGGGGTATAGGGACTTTTCAAAATGTTTTGTCGCCTCTCTTTCCCTTAATACTCGTCCTATCGCCATGAAACTAAGCGCGTTGGAATCAGCGTCCCCTTTTACATAAAGATATACCAACAAAGGTACTGTTTCTTGACTTTGAATTTTTAGGCAAAGTTCAATGTGGTGGTATAGGGACTTTTCAAAATGTTTTGTCGCCTCTCTTTCCCTTAATACTCGTCCTATCGCCATGAAACTAAGCGCGTTGGAATCAGCGTCCTCTTTTACATAAAGATATACCAACAAAGGTACTGTTTCTTGACTATGAATTTTTCGGCAAAGTTCAATGTGGTGGTATAGGGACTTTTCAAAATGTTTTGTCGCCTCTATTTCCCTTAATACTCGTCCTATCGCCATGAAACTAAGGGCGTTGGAATCAGCGTCCACTTTTACATAAAGATATACCAACAAAGGTACTGTTTCTTGACTTTGAATTTTTCGGCAAAGTTCAATGGGGTATAGGGACTTTTCAAAATTTTTTGTCGCCTCTATTTCCCTTAATACTCGTCCTATCGCCATGAAACTAAGCGCGTTGGAATCAGCGTCCCCTTTTACATAAAGATATACCAACACTGGTACTGTTTCTTGACTTTGAATTTTTCGGCAAAGTTCAATGGGGTATAGGGACTTTTCAAAATGTTTTGTCGCCTCTCTTTCCCTTAATACTCGTCCTATCGCCATGAAACTAAGCGCGTTGGAATCAGCGTCCCCTTTTACATAAAGATATACCAACAAAGGTACTGTTTCTTGACTTTGAATTTTTCGGCAAAGTTCAATGTGGTGGTATAGGGACTTTTCAAAATGTTTTGTCGCCTCTCTTTCCCTTAATACTCGTCCTATCGCCATGAAACTAAGCGCGTTGGAATCAGCGTCCCCTTTTACATAAAGATATACCAACAAAGGTACTGTTTCTTGACTTTGAATTTTTCGGCAAAGTTCAATGTGGTGGTATAGGGACTTTTCAAAATGTTTTGTCGCCTCTATTTCCCTTAATACTCGTCCTATCGAGATGAAACTAAGGGCGTTGGAATCAGCGTCCACTTTTACATAAAGATATACCAACAAAGGTACTGTTTCTTGACTTTGAATTTTTCGGCAAAGTTCAATGTGGTGGTATAGGGACTTTTCAAAATATTTTGTCGCCTCTCTTTCCCTTAATACTCGTCCTATCGCCATGAAACTAAGCACGTTGGAATCAGCGTCCTCTTTTACATAAAGATATACCAACAAAGGTATTGTTTCTTGACTATGAATTTTTCGGCAAAGTTCAATGTGGTGGTATAGGGACTTTTCAAAATGTTTTGTCGCCTCTATTTCCCTTAATACTCGTCCTATCGCCATGAAACTAAGCGCGTTGGAATCAGCGTCCCCTTTTACATAAAGATATACCAACAAAGGTACTGTTTCTTGACTTTGAATTTTTCGGCAAAGTTCAATGTGGTGGTATAGGGACTTTTCAAAATGTCCTGTCGCCTCTATTTCCCTTAATACTCGTCCTATCGCCATGAAACTAAGCGCGTTGGAATCAGCGTCCCCTTTTACATAAAGATATACCAACAAAGGTACTGTTTATTGACTTTGAATTTTTCGACAAAGTTCAATGGGGTATAGGGACTTTTCAAAATGTTTTGTCGCCTCTAGTTCCCTTAATACTCGTCCTATCGCCATGAAACTAAGCGCGTTGGAATCAGCGTCCCGTTTTACATAAAGATATACCAACACAGGTACTGTTTCTTGACTTTGAACTTTTCGGCAAAGTTCAATGGGGTATAGGGACTTTTCAAAATGTTTTGTCGCCTCTCTTTCCCTTAATACTCGTCCTATCGCCATGAAACTAAGCGCGTTGGAATCAGCGTCCCCTTTTACATAAAGATATACCAACAAAGGTACTGTTTCTTGACTTTGAATTTTTAGGCAAAGTTCAATGTGGTGGTATAGGGACTTTTCAAAATGTTTTGTCGCCTCTCTTTCCCTTAATACTCGTCCTATCGCCATGAAACTAAGCGCGTTGGAATCAGCGTCCTCTTTTACATAAAGATATACCAAGAAAGGTACTGTTTCTTGACTATGAATTTTTCGGCAAAGTTCAATGTGGTGGTATAGGGACTTTTCAAAATGTTTTGTCGCCTCTATTTCCCTTAATACTCGTCCTATCGCCATGAAACTAAGGGCGTTGGAATCAGCGTCCACTTTTACATAAAGATATACCAACAAAGGTACTGTTTCTTGACTTTGAATTTTTCGGCAAAGTTCAATGGGGTATAGGGACTTTTCAAAATTTTTTGTCGCCTCTATTTCCCTTAATACTCGTCCTATCGCCATGAAACTAAGCGCGTTGGAATCAGCGTCCCCTTTTACATAAAGATATACCAACACTGGTACTGTTTCTTGACTTTGAATTTTTCGGCAAAGTTCAATGGGGTATAGGGACTTTTCAAAATGTTTTGTCGCCTCTCTTTCCCTTAATACTCGTCCTATCGCCATGAAACTAAGCGCGTTGGAATCAGCGTCCCCTTTTACATAAAGATATACCAACAAAGGTACTGTTTCTTGACTTTGAATTTTTCGGCAAAGTTCAATGTGGTGGTATAGGGACTTTTCAAAATGTTTTGTCGCCTCTCTTTCCCTTAATACTCGTCCTATCGCCATGAAACTAAGCGCGTTGGAATCAGCGTCCTCTTTTACATAAAGATATACCAACAAAGGTACTGTTTCTTGACTATGAATTTTTCGGCAAAGTTCAACGTGGTGGTATAGGGACTTTTCAAAATGTTTTGTCGCCTCTATTTCCCTTAATACTCGTCCTATCGCCATGAAACTAAGCGCGTTGGAATCAGCGTCCCCTTTTACATAAAGATATACCAACAAAGGTACTGTTTCTTGACTTTGAATTTTTCGGCAAAGTTCAATGTGGTGGTATAGGGACTTTTCAAAATGTTTTGTCGCCTCTCTTTCCTTTAATACTCGTCCTATCGCCATGAAACTAAGCGCGTTGGAATCAGCGTCCCCTTTTACATAAAGATATACCAACACTGGTACTGTTTCTTGACATTGAATTTTTCGGCAAAGTTCAATGTGGTGGTATAGGGACTTTACAAAATGTTTTGTCGCCTCTCTTTCCCTTAATACTCGTCCTATCGCCATGAAACTAGGCGCGTTGGAATCAGCGTCCCCTTTTACATAAAGATATACCAACAAAGGTACTGTTTCTTGACTTTGAATTTTTCGACAAAGTTCAATGTGGTATAGGGACTTTTCAAAATGTTTTGTCGCCTCTATTTCCCTTAATACTCGTCCTATCGCCATGAAACTAAGCGCGTTGGAATCAGCGCCCCTTTTACATAAAGATATACCGACAAAGGTATTGTTTCTTGACTATGAATTTTTCGGCAAAGTTCAATGTGGTGGTATAGGGACTTTTCAAAATGTTTTGTCGCCTCTATTTCCCTTAATACTCGTCCTATCGCCATGAAACTAAGCGCGTTGGGATCAGCGTCCCCTTTTACATAAAGATATACCAACAAAGGTACTGTTTATTGACTTTGAATTTTTCGACAAGGTTCAATGGGGTATAGGGACTTTTCAAAATATTTTGTCGCCTCTAGTTCCCTTAATACTCGTCCTATCGCCATGAAACTAAGCGCGTTGGAATCAGCGTCCCGTTTTACATAAAGATATACCAACACAGGTACTGTTTCTTGACTTTGAATTTTTCGGCAAAGTTCAATGTGGTGGTATAGGGACTTTTCAAAATGTTTTGTCGCCTCTCTTTCCTTTATTACTCGTCCTATCGCCATGAAACTAAGCGCGTTGGAATCAGCGTCCCCTTTTACATAAAGATATACCAACAAAGGTAATGTTTCTTGACTTTGAATTTTTCGGCAAAGTTCAATGTGGTGGTATAGGGACTTTTCAAAATGTTTTGTCGCCTCTCTTTCCCTTAATACTCGTCCTATCGCCATGAAACTAAGCGCGTTGGAATCAGCGTCCCCTTTTACATAAAGATATACCAACAAAGGTACTGTTTCTTGACTTTGAATTTTTCGGCAAAGTTCAATGTGGTGGTATAGGGACTTTTCAAAATGTTTTGTCGCCTCTCTTTCCCTTAATACTCGTCCTATCGCCATGAAACTAAGCGCGTTGGAATCAGCGTCCCCTTTTACATAAAGATATACCAACAAAGGTACTGTTTCTTGACTTTGAATTTTTCGACAAAGTTCAATGTGGTATAGGGACTTTTCAAAATGTTTTGTCGCCTCTATTTCCCTTAATACTCGTCCTATCGCCATGAAACTAAGCGCGTTGGAATCAGCGCCCCTTTTACATAAAGATATACCAACAAAGGTATTGTTTCTTGACTATGAATTTTTCGGCAAAGTTCAATGTGGTGGTATAGGGACTTTTCAAAATGTTTTGTCGCCTCTCTTTCCCTTAATCCTCGTCCTATCGCCATGAAACTAAGCGCGTTGGAATCAGCGTCCCCTTTTACATAAAGATATACCAACAAAGGTATTGTTTCTTGACTATGAATTTTTCGGCAAAGTTCAATGTGGTGGTATAGGGACTTTTCAAAATGTTTTGTCGCCTCTCTTTCCTTTAATACTCGTCCTATCGCCATGAAACTAAGCGCGTTGGAATCAGCGTCCCCTTTTACAAAAAGATATACCAACAAAAGTACTGTTTCTTGACTTTGAATTTTTCGGCAAAGTTCAATGTGGTGGTATAGGGACTTTTCAAAATGTTTTGTCGCCTCTCTTTCCCTTAATACTCGTCCTATCGCCATGAAACTAAGCGCGTTGGAATCAGCGTCCCCTTTTACATAAAGATATACCAACAAAGGTACTGTTTCTTGACTTTGAATTTTTCGGCAAACTTCAATGTGGTGGTATAGGGACTTTTCAAAATGTTTTGTCGCCTCTCTTTCCCTTAATACTCGTCCTATCGCCATGAAACTAAGCGCGTTGGAATCAGCGTCCCCTTTTACATAAAGATATACCAACAAAGGTACTGTTTCTTGACTTTGAACTTTTCGACAAAGTTCAATGTGGTATAGGGACTTTTCAAAATGTTTTGTCGCCTCTATTTCCCTTAATACTCGTCCTATCGCCATGAAACTAAGCGCGTTGGAATCAGCGCCCCTTTTACATAAAGATATACCAACAAAGGTATTGTTTCTTGACTATGAATTTTTCGGCAAAGTTCAATGTGGTGGTATAGGGACTTTTCAAAATGTTTTGTCGCCTCTATTTCCCTTAATACTCGTCCTATCGCCATGAAACTAAGCGCGTTGGAATCAGCGTCCCCTTTTACATAAAGATATACCAACAAAGGTACTGTTTATTGACTTTGAATTTTTCGACAAGGTTCAATGGGGTATAGGGACTTTTCAAAATGTTTTGTCGCCTCTAGTTCCCTTAATACTCGTCCTATCGCCATGAAACTAAGCGCGTTGGAATCAGCGTCCCGTTTTACATAAAGATGTACCAACACAGGTACTGTTTCTTGACTTTGAATTTTTCGGCAAAGTTCAATGTGGTGGTATAGGGACTTTTCAAAATGTTTTGTCGCCTCTCTTTCCCTTAATACTCGTCCTATCGCCATGAAACTAAGCGCGTTGGAATCAGCGTCCCCTTTTACATAAAGATATACCAACAAAGGTATTGTTTCTTGACTATGAATTTTTCGACAAAGTTCAATGTGGTGGTATAGGGACTTTTCAAAATGTTTTGTCGCCTCTCTTTCCTTTAATACTCGTCCTATCGCCATGAAACTAAGCGCGTTGGAATCAGCGTCCCCTTTTACATAAAGATATACCAACAAAGGTACTGTTTCTTGACTTTGAATTTTTCGGCAAAGTTCAATGTGGTGGTATAGGGACTTTTCAAAATGTTTTGTCGCCTCTATTTCCCTTAATACTCGTCCTATCGAGATGAAACTAAGGGCGTTGGAATCAGCGTCCACTTTTACATAAAGATATACCAACAAAGGTACTGTTTCTTGGCTTTGAATTTTTCGGCAAAGTTCAATGTGGTGGTATAGGGACTTTTCAAAATATTTTGTCGCCTCTCTTTCCCTTAATACTCGTCCTATCGCCATGAAACTAAGCGCGTTGGAATCAGCGTCCCCTTTTACATAAAGATATACCAACAAAGGTACTGTTTATTGACTTTGAATTTTTCGACAAAGTTCAATGGGGTATAGGGACTTTTCAAAATGTTTTGTCGCCTCTAGTTCCCTTAATACTCGTCCTATCGCCATGAAACTAAGCGCGTTGGAATCAGCGTCCCGTTTTACATAAAGATATACCAACACAGGTACTGTTTCTTGACTTTGAATTTTTCGGCAAAGTTCAATGTGGTGGTATAGGGACTTTTCAAAATGTTCTGTCGCGTCTATTTCCCTTAATACTCGTCCTATCGCCATGAAACTAAGCGCGTTGGAATCAGCGTCCCCTTTTACATAAAGATATACCAACAAAGGTACTGTTTATTGACTTTGAATTTTTCGACAAAGTTCAATGGGGTATAGGGACTTTTCAAAATGTTTTGTCGCCTCTAGTTCCCTTAATACTCGTCCTATCGCCATGAAACTAAGCGCGTTGGAATCAGCGTCCCGTTTTACATAAAGATATACCAACACAGGTACTGTTTCTTGACTTTGAATTTTTCGGCAAAGTTCAATGTGGTGGTATAGGGACTTTTCAAAATGTTTTGTCGCCTCTCTTTCCTTTAATACTCGTCCTATCGCCATGAAACTAAGCGCGTTGGAATCAGCGTCCCCTTTTACATAAAGATATACCAACAAAGGTACTGTTTCTTGACTTTGAATTTTTCGGCAAAGTTCAATGTGGTGGTATAGGGACTTTTCAAAATGTTTTGTCGCCTCTCTTTCCCTTAATACTCGTCCTATCGCCATGAAACTAAGCGCGTTGGAATCAGCGTCCCCTTTTACATAAAGATATACCAACAAAGGTACTGTTTCTTGACTTTGAATTTTTCGGCAAAGTTCAATGTGGTGGTATAGGGACTTTTCAAAATGTTTTGTCGCCTCTATTTCCCTTAATACTCGTCCTATCGAGATGAAACTAAGGGCGTTGGAATCAGCGTCCACTTTTACATAAAGATATACCAACAAAGGTACTGTTTCTTGACTTTGAATTTTTCGGCAAAGTTCAATGTGGTATAGGGACTTTTCAAAATGTTTTGTCGCCTCTATTTCCCTTAATACTCGTCCTATCGCCATGAAACTAAGCGCGTTGGAATCAGCGTCCCCTTTTACATAAAGATATACCAACACTGGTACTGTTTCCTGACTTTGAATTTTTCGGCAAAGATCAATGGGGTATAGATACTTTTCAAAGTGTTTTGTCGCCTCTCTTTCCCTTAATACTCGTCCTATCGCCATGAAACTAAGCGCGTTGGAATCAGCGTCCCCTTTTACATAAGGATATACCAACAAAGGTACTGTTTCTTGACTTTGAATTTTTCGGCAAAGTTCAATGTGGTGGTATAGGGACTTTTCAAAATGTTTTGTCGCCTCTCTTTCCTTTATTACTCGTCCTATCGCCATGAAACTAAGCGCGTTGGAATCAGCGTCCCCTTTTACATAAAGATATACCAACAAAGGTAATGTTTCTTGACTTTGAATTTTTCGGCAAAGTTCAATGTGGTGGTATAGGGACTTTTCAAAATGTTTTGTCGCCTCTCTTTCCCTTAATACTCGTCCTATCGCCATGAAACTAAGCGCGTTGGAATCTGCGTCCCCTTTTACATAAAGATATACCAAAAAAGGTACTGTTTCTTGACTTTGAATTTTTCGGCAAAGTTCAATGTGGTGGTATAGGGACTTTTCAAAATGTTTTGTCGCCTCTCTTTCCCTTAATACTCGTCCTATCGCCATGAAACTAAGCGCGTTGGAATCAGCGTCCCCTTTTACATAAAGATATACCAACAAAGGTACTGTTTCTTGACTTTGAATTTTTCGACAAAGTTCAATGTGGTATAGGGGCTTTTCAAAATGTTTTGTCGCCTCTATTTCCCTTAATACTCGTCCTATCGCCATGAAACTAAGCGCGTTGGAATCAGCGCCCCTTTTACATAAAGATATACCAACAAAGGTATTGTTTCTTGACTATGAATATTTCGGCAAAGTTCAATGTGGTGGTATAGGGACTTTTCAAAATGTTTTGTCGCCTCTATTTCCCTTAATACTCGTCCTATCGCCATGAAACTAAGCGCGTTGGAATCAGCGTCCCCTTTTACATAAAGATATACCAACAAAGGTACTGTTTATTGACTTTGAATTTTTCGACAAGGTTCAATGGGGTATAGGGACTTTTCAAAATGTTTTGTCGCCTCTAGTTCCCTTAATACTCGTCCTATCGCCATGAAACTAAGCGCGTTGGAATCAGCGTCCCGTTTTACATAAAGATATACCAACACAGGTACTGTTTCTTGACTTTGAATTTTTCGGCAAAGTTCAGTGTGGTGGTATAGGGACTTTTCAAAATGTTTTGTCGCCTCTCTTTCCCTTAATCCTCGTCCTATCGCCATGAAACTAAGCGCGTTGGAATCAGCGTCCCCTTTTATATAAAGATATACCAACAAAGGTATTGTTTCTTGACTATGAATTTTTCGGCAAAGTTCAATGTGGTGGTATAGGGACTTTTCAAAATGTTTTGTCGCCTCTCTTTCCTTTAATACTCGTCCTATCGCCATGAAACTAAGCGCGTTGGAATCAGCGTCCCCTTTTACATAAAGATATACCAACAAAGGTACTGTTTCTTGACTTTGAATTTTTCGACAAAGTTCAATGTGGTATAGGGACTTTTCAAAATGTTTTGTCGCCTCTATTTCCCTTAATACTCGTCCTATCGCCATGAAACTAAGCGCGTTGGAATCAGCGCCCCTTTTACATAAAGATATACCAACAAAGGTATTGTTTCTTGACTATGAATTTTTCGGCAAAGTTCAATGTGGTGGTATAGGGACTTTTCAAAATGTTTTGTCGCCTCTATTTCCCTTAATACTCGTCCTATCGCCATGAAACTAAGCGCGTTGGAATCAGCGTCCCCTTTTACATAAAGATATACCAACAAAGGTACTGTTTATTGACTTTGAATTTTTCGACAAGGTTCAATGGGGTATAGGGACTTTTCAAAATGTTTTGTCGCCTCTAGTTCCCTTAATAGTCGTCCTATCGCCATGAAACTAAGCGCGTTGGAATCAGCGTCCCGTTTTACATAAAGATGTACCAACACAGGTACTGTTTCTTGACTTTGAATTTTTCGGCAAAGTTCAATGTGGTGGTATAGGGACTTTTCAAAATGTTTTGTCGCCTCTCTTTCCCTTAATACTCGTCCTATCGCCATGAAACTAAGCGCGTTGGAATCAGCGTCCCCTTTTACATAAAGATATACCAACAAAGGTATTGTTTCTTGACTATGAATTTTTCGACAAAGTTCAATGTGGTGGTATAGGGACTTTTCAAAATGTTTTGTCGTCTCTCTTTCCTTTAATACTCGTCCTATCGCCATGAAACTAAGCGCGTTGGAATCAGCGTCCCCTTTTACATAAAGATATACCAACAAAGGTACTGTTTCTTGACTTTGAATTTTTCGGCAAAGTTCAATGTGGTGGTATAGGGACTTTTCAAAATGTTTTGTCGCCTCTCTTTCCCTTAATACTCGTCCTATCGCCATGAAACTAAGCGCGTTGGAATCATCGTCCCCTTTTACATAAAGATATACCAACAAAGGTACTGTTTCTTGACTGAATTTTTCGGCAAAGTTCAATGTGGTGGTATAGGGACTTTTCAAAATGTTTTGTCGCCTCTATTTCCCTTAATACTCGTCCTATCGCCATGAAACTAAGCGCGTTGGAATCAGCGTCCCCTTTTACATAAAGATATACCAACAAAGTACTGTTTCTTGACTTTGAATTTTTCGGCAAAGTTCAATGTGGTGGTATAGGGACTTTTCAAAATGTTTTGTCGCCTCTATTTCCCTTAATACTCGTCCTATCGCCATGAAACTAAGCGCGTTGGAATCAGCGTCCCCTTTTACATAAAGATATACCAACAAAGGTACTGTTTCTTGACTTTGAATTATTCGGCAAAGTTCAATGTGGTGGTATAGGGACTTTTCAAAATGTTCTGTCGCCTCTATTTCCCTTAATACTCGTCCTATTGCCATGAAACTAAGCGCGTTGGAATCAGCGTCCCCTTTTACATTAAGATATACCAACAAAGGTACTGTTTATTGACTTTGAATTTTTCGACAAAGTTCAATGGGGTATAGGGACTTTTCAAAATGTTTTGTCGCCTCTAGTTCCCTTAATACTCGTCCTATCGCCATGAAACTAAGCGCGTTGGAATCAGCGTCCCCTTTTACATAAAGATATACCAACAAAGGTACTGTTAATTGACTTTGAATTTTTCGACAAAGTTCAATGTGGTATAGGGACTTTTCAAAATGTTTTGCCGCCTCTAGTTCCCTTAATACTCGTCCTATCGCCATGAAACTAAGCGCGTTGGAATCAGCGTCCCGTTTTACATAAAGATATACCAACACAGGTACTGTTTCTTGACTTTGAATTTTTCGGCAAAGTTCAATGTGGTGGTATAGGGACTTTTCAAAATGTTTTGTCGCCTCTCTTTCCCTTAATACTCGTCCTATCGCCATGAAACTAAGCGCGTTGGAATCAGCGTCCCCTTTTACATAAAGATATACCAACAAAGGTACTGTTTCTTGACTTTGAATTTTTCGACAAAGTTCAATGTGGTATAGGGACTTTTCAAAATGTTTTGTCGCCTCTATTTCCCTTAATACTCGTCCTATCGCCATGAAACTAAGCGCGTTGGAATCAGCGCCCCTTTTACATAAAGATATACCAACAAAGGTATTGTTTCTTGACTATGAATTTTTCGGCAAAGTTCAATGTGGTGGTATAGGGACTTTTCAAAATGTTTTGTCGCCTCTATTTCCCTTAATACTCGTCCTATCGCCATGAAACTAAGCGCGTTGGAATCAGCGTCCCCTTTTACATAAAGATATACCAACAAAGGTACTGTTTCTTGACTTTGAATTTTTCGGCAAAGTTCAATGTGGTGGTATAGGGACTTTTCAAAATGTTTTGTCGCCTCTATTTCCCTTAATACTCGTCCTATCGAGATGAAACTAAGGGCGTTGGAATCAGCGTCCACTTTTACATAAAGATATACCAACAAAGGTACTGTTTCTTGACTTTGAATTTTTCGGCAAAGTTCAATGTGGTGGTATAGGGACTTTTCAAAATATTTTGTCGCCTCTCTTTCCCTTAATACTCGTCCTATCGCCATGAAACTAAGCGCGTTGGAATCAGCGTCCTCTTTTACATAAAGATATACCAACAAAGGTATTGTTTCTTGACTATGAATTTTTCGGCAAAGTTCAATGTGGTGGTATAGGGACTTTTCAAAATGTTTTGTCGCCTCTATTTCCCTTAATACTCGTCCTATCGCCATGAAACTAAGCGCGTTGGAATCAGCGTCCCCTTTTACATAAAGATATACCAACAAAGGTACTGTTTCTTGACTTTGAATTTTTCGGCAAAGTTCAATGTGGTGGTATAGGGACTTTTCAAAATGTTCTGTCGCCTCTATTTCCCTTAATACTCGTCCTATCGCCATGAAACTAAGCGCGTTGGAATCAGCGTCCCCTTTTACATAAAGATATACCAACAAAGGTACTGTTTATTGACTTTGAATTTTTCGACAAAGTTCAATGGGGTATAGGGACTTTTCAAAATGTTTTGTCGCCTCTAGTTCCCTTAATACTCGTCCTATCGCCATGAAACTAAGCGCGTTGGAATCAGCGTCCCGTTTTACATAAAGATATACCAACACAGGTACTGTTTCTTGACTTTGAATTTTTCGGCAAAGTTCAATGTGGTGGTATAGGGACTTTTCAAAATGTTTTGTCGCCTCTCTTTCCCTTAATACTCGTCCTATCGCCATGAAACTAAGCGCGTTGGAATCAGCGTCCCCTTTTACATAAAGATATACCAACAAAGGTATTGTTTCTTGACTATGAATTTTTCGGCAAAGTTCAATGTGGTGGTATAGGGACTTTTCAAAATGTTTTGTCGCCTCTCTTTCCTTTAATACTCGTCCTATCGCCATGAAACTAAGCGCGTTGGAATCAGCGTCCCCTTTTACATAAAGATATACCAACAAAGGTACTGTTTCTTGACTTTGAATTTTTCGGCAAAGTTCAATGTGGTGGTATAGGGACTTTTCAAAATGTTTTGTCGCCTCTCTTTCCCTTAATACTCGTCCTATCGCCATGAAACTAAGCGCGTTGGAATCAGCGTCCCCTTTTACATAAAGATATACCAACAAAGGTACTGTTTCTTGACTTTGAATTTTTCGGCAAAGTTCAATGTGGTGGTATAGGGACTTTTCAAAATGTTTTGTCGCCTCTATTTCCCTTAATACTCGTCCTATCGAGATGAAACTAAGGGCGTTGGAATCAGCGTCCACTTTTACATAAAGATATACCAACAAAGGTACTGTTTCTTGACTTTGAATTTTTCGGCAAAGTTCAATGTGGTATAGGGACTTTTCAAAATGTTTTGTCGCCTCTCTTTCCTTTAATACTCGTCCTATCGCCATGAAACTAAGCGCGTTGGAATCAGCGTCCCCTTTTACATAAAGATATACCAACACTGGTACTGTTTCTTGACTTTGAATTTTTCGGCAAAGTTCAATGGGGTATAGATACTTTTCAAAATGTTTTGTCGCCTCTCTTTCCCTTAATACTCGTCCTATCGCCATGAAACTAAGCGCGTTGGAATCAGCGTCCCCTTTTACATAAAGATATACCAACAAAGGTACTGTTTCTTGACTTTGAATTTTTCGGCAAAGTTCAATGTGGTGGTATAGGGACTTTTCAAAATGTTTTGTCGCCTCTCTTTCCCTTAATACTCGTCCTATCGCCATGAAACTAAGCGCGTTGGAATCAGCGTCCTCTTTTACATAAAGATATACCAACAAAGGTACTGTTTCTTGACTATGAATTTTTCGGCAAAGTTCAATGTGGTGGTATAGGGACTTTTCAAAATGTTTTGTCGCCTCTATTTCCCTTAATACTCGTCCTATCGCCATGAAACTAAGCGCGTTGGAATCAGCGTCCCCTTTTACATGAAGATATACCAACAAAGGTACTGTTTCTTGACTTTGAATTTTTCGGCAAAGTTCAATGTGGTGGTATAGGGACTTTTCAAAATGTTTTGTCGCCTCTATTTCCCTTAATACTCGTCCTATCGCCATGAAACTAAGCGCGTTGGAATCAGCGTCCCCTTTTACATAAAGATATACCAACAAAGGTACTGTTTCTTGACTTTGAATTTTTCGGCAAAGTTCAATGTGGTGGTATAGGGACTTTTCAAAATGTTCTGTCGCCTCTATTTCCCTTAATACTCGTCCTATTGCCATGAAACTAAGCGCGTTGGAATCAGCGTCCCCTTTCACATAAAGATATACCAACAAAGGTACTGTTTATTGACTTTGAATTTTTCGACAAAGTTCAATGGGGTATAGGGACTTTTCAAAATGTTTTGTCGCCTCTAGTTCCCTTAATACTCGTCCTATCGCCATGAAACTAAGCGCGTTGGAATCAGCGTCCCCTTTTACATAAAGATATACCAACAAAGGTACTGTTTCTTGACTTTGAATTTTTCGACAAAGTTCAATGTGGTATAGGGACTTTTCAAAATGTTTTGTCGCCTCTATTTCCCTTAATACTCGTCCTATCGCCATGAAACTAAGCGCGTTGGAATCAGCGCCCCTTTTACATAAAGATATACCAACAAAGGTATTGTTTCTTGACTATGAATTTTTCGGCAAAGTTCAATTTGGTGGTATAGGGACTTTTCAAAATGTTTTGTCGCCTCTATTTCCCTTAATACTCGTCCTATCGCCATGAAACTAAGGGCGTTGGAATCAGCGTCCCCTTTTACATAAAGATATGCCAACAAAGGTACTGTTTCTTGACTTTGAATTTTTCGGCAAAGTTCAATGTGGTGGTATAGGGACTTTTCAAAATGTTTTGTCGCCTCTCTTTCCCTTAATACTCGTCCTATCGCCATGAAACTAAGCGCGTTGGAATCAGCGTCCCCTTTTACATAAAGATATACCAACAAATGTACTGTTTCTTGACTTTGAATTTTTCGGCAAAGTTCAATGTGGTGGTATAGGGACTTTTCAAAATGTTTTGTCGCCTCTATTTCCCTTAATACTCGTCCTATCGAGATGAAACTAAGGGCGTTGGAATCAGCGTCCACTTTTACATAAAGTTATACCAACAAAGGTACTGTTTCTTGACTTTGAATTTTTCGGCAAAGTTCAATGTGGTGGTATAGGGACTTTTCAAAATGTTTTGTCGCCTCTCTTTCCCTTAATACTCGTCCTATCGCCATGAAACTAAGCGCGTTGGAATCAGCGTCCTCTTTTACATAAAGATATACCAACAAAGGTACTGTTTCTTGACTATGAATTTTTCGGCAAAGTTCAATGGGGTGGTATAGGGACTTTTCAAAATGTTTTGTCGCCTCTATTTCCCTTAATACTCGTCCTATCGCCATGAAACTTGTCGCGTTGGAATCAGCGTCCCATTTTACATAAAGATATACCAACAAAGGTACTGTCTCTTGACTTTGAATTTTTCGGCTAAGTTCAATGTGGTGGTATAGGGACTTTTCAAAATGTTTTGTCGCCTCTCTTTCCCTTAATACTCGTCCTATCGCCATGAAACTAAGCGCGTTGGAATCAGCGTCCCCTTTTACATAAAGATATACCAACACAAGTACTGTTTCTTGACTTTGAATTTTTCGGCAAAGTTCAATGTGGTGGTATAGGGACTTTTCGAAATGTTTTGTCGCCTCTATTTCCCTTAATACTCGTCCTATCGCCATGAAACTAAGGGCGTTGGAATCAGCGTCTCCTTTTACGTAAAGATATACCAACACAAGTACTGTTTCTTGACTTTGAATTTTTCGGCAAAGTTCAATGTGGTGGTATAGGGACTTTTCAAAATGTTTTGTCGCCTCTCTTTCCCTTAATACTCGTCCTATCGCCATGAAACTAAGCGCGTTGGAATCAGCGTCCCCTTTTACATAAAGATATACCAACAAAGGTACTGTTTCTTGACTTTGAATTTTTCGGCAAAGTTCAATGTGGTGGTATAGGGACTTTTCAAAATGTTTTGTCGCCTCTCTTTCCCTTAATACTCGTCCTATCGCCATGAAACTAAGCGCGTTGGAATCAGCGTCCCCTTTTACATAAAGATATACCAACAAAGGTATTGTTTCTTGACTATGAATTTTTCGACAAAGTTCAATGTGGTGGTATAGGGACTTTTCAAAATGTTTTGTCGCCTCTCTTTCCTTTAATACTCGTCCTATCGCCATGAAACTAAGCGCGTTGGAATCAGCGTCCCCTTTTACATAAAGATATACCAACAAAGGTACTGTTTCTTGACTTTGAATTTTTCGGCAAAGTTCAATGTGGTGGTATAGGGACTTTTCAAAATGTTTTGTCGCCTCTATTTCCCTTAATACTCGTCCTATCGAGATGAAACTAAGGGCGTTGGAATCAGCGTCCACTTTTACATAAAGATATACCAACAAAGGTACTGTTTCTTGGCTTTGAATTTTTCGGCAAAGTTCAATGTGGTGGTATAGGGACTTTTCAAAATATTTTGTCGCCTCTCTTTCCCTTAATACTCGTCCTATCGCCATGAAACTAAGCGCGTTGGAATCAGCGTCCCCTTTTACATAAAGATATACCAACAAAGGTACTGTTTATTGACTTTGAATTTTTCGACAAAGTTCAATGGGGTATAGGGACTTTTCAAAATGTTTTGTCGCCTCTAGTTCCCTTAATACTCGTCCTATCGCCATGAAACTAAGCGCGTTGGAATCAGCGTCCCGTTTTACATAAAGATATACCAACACAGGTACTGTTTCTTGACTTTGAATTTTTCGGCAAAGTTCAATGTGGTGGTATAGGGACTTTTCAAAATGTTCTGTCGCGTCTATTTCCCTTAATACTCGTCCTATCGCCATGAAACTAAGCGCGTTGGAATCAGCGTCCCCTTTTACATAAAGATATACCAACAAAGGTACTGTTTATTGACTTTGAATTTTTCGACAAAGTTCAATGGGGTATAGGGACTTTTCAAAATGTTTTGTCGCCTCTAGTTCCCTTAATACTCGTCCTATCGCCATGAAACTAAGCGCGTTGGAATCAGCGTCCCGTTTTACATAAAGATATACCAACACAGGTACTGTTTCTTGACTTTGAATTTTTCGGCAAAGTTCAATGTGGTGGTATAGGGACTTTTCAAAATGTTTTGTCGCCTCTCTTTCCTTTAATACTCGTCCTATCGCCATGAAACTAAGCGCGTTGGAATCAGCGTCCCCTTTTACATAAAGATATACCAACAAAGGTACTGTTTCTTGACTTTGAATTTTTCGGCAAAGTTCAATGTGGTGGTATAGGGACTTTTCAAAATGTTTTGTCGCCTCTCTTTCCCTTAATACTCGTCCTATCGCCATGAAACTAAGCGCGTTGGAATCAGCGTCCCCTTTTACATAAAGATATACCAACAAAGGTACTGTTTCTTGACTTTGAATTTTTCGGCAAAGTTCAATGTGGTGGTATAGGGACTTTTCAAAATGTTTTGTCGCCTCTATTTCCCTTAATACTCGTCCTATCGAGATGAAACTAAGGGCGTTGGAATCAGCGTCCACTTTTACATAAAGATATACCAACAAAGGTACTGTTTCTTGACTTTGAATTTTTCGGCAAAGTTCAATGTGGTATAGGGACTTTTCAAAATGTTTTGTCGCCTCTATTTCCCTTAATACTCGTCCTATCGCCATGAAACTAAGCGCGTTGGAATCAGCGTCCCCTTTTACATAAAGATATACCAACACTGGTACTGTTTCCTGACTTTGAATTTTTCGGCAAAGATCAATGGGGTATAGATACTTTTCAAAATGTTTTGTCGCCTCTCTTTCCCTTAATACTCGTCCTATCGCCATGAAACTAAGCGCGTTGGAATCAGCGTCCCCTTTTACATAAGGATATACCAACAAAGGTACTGTTTCTTGACTTTGAATTTTTCGGCAAAGTTCAATGTGGTGGTATAGGGACTTTTCAAAATGTTTTGTCGCCTCTCTTTCCTTTATTACTCGTCCTATCGCCATGAAACTAAGCGCGTTGGAATCAGCGTCCCCTTTTACATAAAGATATACCAACAAAGGTAATGTTTCTTGACTTTGAATTTTTCGGCAAAGTTCAATGTGGTGGTATAGGGACTTTTCAAAATGTTTTGTCGCCTCTCTTTCCCTTAATACTCGTCCTATCGCCATGAAACTAAGCGCGTTGGAATCTGCGTCCCCTTTTACATAAAGATATACCAAAAAAGGTACTGTTTCTTGACTTTGAATTTTTCGGCAAAGTTCAATGTGGTGGTATAGGGACTTTTCAAAATGTTTTGTCGCCTCTCTTTCCCTTAATACTCGTCCTATCGCCATGAAACTAAGCGCGTTGGAATCAGCGTCCCCTTTTACATAAAGATATACCAACAAAGGTACTGTTTCTTGACTTTGAATTTTTCGACAAAGTTCAATGTGGTATAGGGGCTTTTCAAAATGTTTTGTCGCCTCTATTTCCCTTAATACTCGTCCTATCGCCATGAAACTAAGCGCGTTGGAATCAGCGCCCCTTTTACATAAAGATATACCAACAAAGGTATTGTTTCTTGACTATGAATATTTCGGCAAAGTTCAATGTGGTGGTATAGGGACTTTTCAAAATGTTTTGTCGCCTCTATTTCCCTTAATACTCGTCCTATCGCCATGAAACTAAGCGCGTTGGAATCAGCGTCCCCTTTTACATAAAGATATACCAACAAAGGTACTGTTTATTGACTTTGAATTTTTCGACAAGGTTCAATGGGGTATAGGGACTTTTCAAAATGTTTTGTCGCCTCTAGTTCCCTTAATACTCGTCCTATCGCCATGAAACTAAGCGCGTTGGAATCAGCGTCCCGTTTTACATAAAGATATACCAACACAGGTACTGTTTCTTGACTTTGAATTTTTCGGCAAAGTTCAGTGTGGTGGTATAGGGACTTTTCAAAATGTTTTGTCGCCTCTCTTTCCCTTAATCCTCGTCCTATCGCCATGAAACTAAGCGCGTTGGAATCAGCGTCCCCTTTTATATAAAGATATACCAACAAAGGTATTGTTTCTTGACTATGAATTTTTCGGCAAAGTTCAATGTGGTGGTATAGGGACTTTTCAAAATGTTTTGTCGCCTCTCTTTCCTTTAATACTCGTCCTATCGCCATGAAACTAAGCGCGTTGGAATCAGCGTCCCCTTTTACATAAAGATATACCAACAAAGGTACTGTTTCTTGACTTTGAATTTTTCGACAAAGTTCAATGTGGTATAGGGACTTTTCAAAATGTTTTGTCGCCTCTATTTCCCTTAATACTCGTCCTATCGCCATGAAACTAAGCGCGTTGGAATCAGCGCCCCTTTTACATAAAGATATACCAACAAAGGTATTGTTTCTTGACTATGAATTTTTCGGCAAAGTTCAATGTGGTGGTATAGGGACTTTTCAAAATGTTTTGTCGCCTCTATTTCCCTTAATACTCGTCCTATCGCCATGAAACTAAGCGCGTTGGAATCAGCGTCCCCTTTTACATAAAGATATACCAACAAAGGTACTGTTTATTGACTTTGAATTTTTCGACAAGGTTCAATGGGGTATAGGGACTTTTCAAAATGTTTTGTCGCCTCTAGTTCCCTTAATAGTCGTCCTATCGCCATGAAACTAAGCGCGTTGGAATCAGCGTCCCGTTTTACATAAAGATGTACCAACACAGGTACTGTTTCTTGACTTTGAATTTTTCGGCAAAGTTCAATGTGGTGGTATAGGGACTTTTCAAAATGTTTTGTCGCCTCTCTTTCCCTTAATACTCGTCCTATCGCCATGAAACTAAGCGCGTTGGAATCAGCGTCCCCTTTTACATAAAGATATACCAACAAAGGTATTGTTTCTTGACTATGAATTTTTCGACAAAGTTCAATGTGGTGGTATAGGGACTTTTCAAAATGTTTTGTCGTCTCTCTTTCCTTTAATACTCGTCCTATCGCCATGAAACTAAGCGCGTTGGAATCAGCGTCCCCTTTTACATAAAGATATACCAACAAAGGTACTGTTTCTTGACTTTGAATTTTTCGGCAAAGTTCAATGTGGTGGTATAGGGACTTTTCAAAATGTTTTGTCGCCTCTCTTTCCCTTAATACTCGTCCTATCGCCATGAAACTAAGCGCGTTGGAATCATCGTCCCCTTTTACATAAAGATATACCAACAAAGGTACTGTTTCTTGACTGAATTTTTCGGCAAAGTTCAATGTGGTGGTATAGGGACTTTTCAAAATGTTTTGTCGCCTCTATTTCCCTTAATACTCGTCCTATCGCCATGAAACTAAGCGCGTTGGAATCAGCGTCCCCTTTTACATAAAGATATACCAACAAAGTACTGTTTCTTGACTTTGAATTTTTCGGCAAAGTTCAATGTGGTGGTATAGGGACTTTTCAAAATGTTTTGTCGCCTCTATTTCCCTTAATACTCGTCCTATCGCCATGAAACTAAGCGCGTTGGAATCAGCGTCCCCTTTTACATAAAGATATACCAACAAAGGTACTGTTTCTTGACTTTGAATTATTCGGCAAAGTTCAATGTGGTGGTATAGGGACTTTTCAAAATGTTCTGTCGCCTCTATTTCCCTTAATACTCGTCCTATTGCCATGAAACTAAGCGCGTTGGAATCAGCGTCCCCTTTTACATTAAGATATACCAACAAAGGTACTGTTTATTGACTTTGAATTTTTCGACAAAGTTCAATGGGGTATAGGGACTTTTCAAAATGTTTTGTCGCCTCTAGTTCCCTTAATACTCGTCCTATCGCCATGAAACTAAGCGCGTTGGAATCAGCGTCCCCTTTTACATAAAGATATACCAACAAAGGTACTGTTAATTGACTTTGAATTTTTCGACAAAGTTCAATGTGGTATAGGGACTTTTCAAAATGTTTTGCCGCCTCTAGTTCCCTTAATACTCGTCCTATCGCCATGAAACTAAGCGCGTTGGAATCAGCGTCCCGTTTTACATAAAGATATACCAACACAGGTACTGTTTCTTGACTTTGAATTTTTCGGCAAAGTTCAATGTGGTGGTATAGGGACTTTTCAAAATGTTTTGTCGCCTCTCTTTCCCTTAATACTCGTCCTATCGCCATGAAACTAAGCGCGTTGGAATCAGCGTCCCCTTTTACATAAAGATATACCAACAAAGGTACTGTTTCTTGACTTTGAATTTTTCGACAAAGTTCAATGTGGTATAGGGACTTTTCAAAATGTTTTGTCGCCTCTATTTCCCTTAATACTCGTCCTATCGCCATGAAACTAAGCGCGTTGGAATCAGCGCCCCTTTTACATAAAGATATACCAACAAAGGTATTGTTTCTTGACTATGAATTTTTCGGCAAAGTTCAATGTGGTGGTATAGGGACTTTTCAAAATGTTTTGTCGCCTCTATTTCCCTTAATACTCGTCCTATCGCCATGAAACTAAGCGCGTTGGAATCAGCGTCCCCTTTTACATAAAGATATACCAACAAAGGTACTGTTTCTTGACTTTGAATTTTTCGGCAAAGTTCAATGTGGTGGTATAGGGACTTTTCAAAATGTTTTGTCGCCTCTATTTCCCTTAATACTCGTCCTATCGAGATGAAACTAAGGGCGTTGGAATCAGCGTCCACTTTTACATAAAGATATACCAACAAAGGTACTGTTTCTTGACTTTGAATTTTTCGGCAAAGTTCAATGTGGTGGTATAGGGACTTTTCAAAATATTTTGTCGCCTCTCTTTCCCTTAATACTCGTCCTATCGCCATGAAACTAAGCGCGTTGGAATCAGCGTCCTCTTTTACATAAAGATATACCAACAAAGGTATTGTTTCTTGACTATGAATTTTTCGGCAAAGTTCAATGTGGTGGTATAGGGACTTTTCAAAATGTTTTGTCGCCTCTATTTCCCTTAATACTCGTCCTATCGCCATGAAACTAAGCGCGTTGGAATCAGCGTCCCCTTTTACATAAAGATATACCAACAAAGGTACTGTTTCTTGACTTTGAATTTTTCGGCAAAGTTCAATGTGGTGGTATAGGGACTTTTCAAAATGTTCTGTCGCCTCTATTTCCCTTAATACTCGTCCTATCGCCATGAAACTAAGCGCGTTGGAATCAGCGTCCCCTTTTACATAAAGATATACCAACAAAGGTACTGTTTATTGACTTTGAATTTTTCGACAAAGTTCAATGGGGTATAGGGACTTTTCAAAATGTTTTGTCGCCTCTAGTTCCCTTAATACTCGTCCTATCGCCATGAAACTAAGCGCGTTGGAATCAGCGTCCCGTTTTACATAAAGATATACCAACACAGGTACTGTTTCTTGACTTTGAATTTTTCGGCAAAGTTCAATGTGGTGGTATAGGGACTTTTCAAAATGTTTTGTCGCCTCTCTTTCCCTTAATACTCGTCCTATCGCCATGAAACTAAGCGCGTTGGAATCAGCGTCCCCTTTTACATAAAGATATACCAACAAAGGTATTGTTTCTTGACTATGAATTTTTCGGCAAAGTTCAATGTGGTGGTATAGGGACTTTTCAAAATGTTTTGTCGCCTCTCTTTCCTTTAATACTCGTCCTATCGCCATGAAACTAAGCGCGTTGGAATCAGCGTCCCCTTTTACATAAAGATATACCAACAAAGGTACTGTTTCTTGACTTTGAATTTTTCGGCAAAGTTCAATGTGGTGGTATAGGGACTTTTCAAAATGTTTTGTCGCCTCTCTTTCCCTTAATACTCGTCCTATCGCCATGAAACTAAGCGCGTTGGAATCAGCGTCCCCTTTTACATAAAGATATACCAACAAAGGTACTGTTTCTTGACTTTGAATTTTTCGGCAAAGTTCAATGTGGTGGTATAGGGACTTTTCAAAATGTTTTGTCGCCTCTATTTCCCTTAATACTCGTCCTATCGAGATGAAACTAAGGGCGTTGGAATCAGCGTCCACTTTTACATAAAGATATACCAACAAAGGTACTGTTTCTTGACTTTGAATTTTTCGGCAAAGTTCAATGTGGTATAGGGACTTTTCAAAATGTTTTGTCGCCTCTCTTTCCTTTAATACTCGTCCTATCGCCATGAAACTAAGCGCGTTGGAATCAGCGTCCCCTTTTACATAAAGATATACCAACACTGGTACTGTTTCTTGACTTTGAATTTTTCGGCAAAGTTCAATGGGGTATAGATACTTTTCAAAATGTTTTGTCGCCTCTCTTTCCCTTAATACTCGTCCTATCGCCATGAAACTAAGCGCGTTGGAATCAGCGTCCCCTTTTACATAAAGATATACCAACAAAGGTACTGTTTCTTGACTTTGAATTTTTCGGCAAAGTTCAATGTGGTGGTATAGGGACTTTTCAAAATGTTTTGTCGCCTCTCTTTCCCTTAATACTCGTCCTATCGCCATGAAACTAAGCGCGTTGGAATCAGCGTCCTCTTTTACATAAAGATATACCAACAAAGGTACTGTTTCTTGACTATGAATTTTTCGGCAAAGTTCAATGTGGTGGTATAGGGACTTTTCAAAATGTTTTGTCGCCTCTATTTCCCTTAATACTCGTCCTATCGCCATGAAACTAAGCGCGTTGGAATCAGCGTCCCCTTTTACATGAAGATATACCAACAAAGGTACTGTTTCTTGACTTTGAATTTTTCGGCAAAGTTCAATGTGGTGGTATAGGGACTTTTCAAAATGTTTTGTCGCCTCTATTTCCCTTAATACTCGTCCTATCGCCATGAAACTAAGCGCGTTGGAATCAGCGTCCCCTTTTACATAAAGATATACCAACAAAGGTACTGTTTCTTGACTTTGAATTTTTCGGCAAAGTTCAATGTGGTGGTATAGGGACTTTTCAAAATGTTCTGTCGCCTCTATTTCCCTTAATACTCGTCCTATTGCCATGAAACTAAGCGCGTTGGAATCAGCGTCCCCTTTCACATAAAGATATACCAACAAAGGTACTGTTTATTGACTTTGAATTTTTCGACAAAGTTCAATGGGGTATAGGGACTTTTCAAAATGTTTTGTCGCCTCTAGTTCCCTTAATACTCGTCCTATCGCCATGAAACTAAGCGCGTTGGAATCAGCGTCCCCTTTTACATAAAGATATACCAACAAAGGTACTGTTTCTTGACTTTGAATTTTTCGACAAAGTTCAATGTGGTATAGGGACTTTTCAAAATGTTTTGTCGCCTCTATTTCCCTTAATACTCGTCCTATCGCCATGAAACTAAGCGCGTTGGAATCAGCGCCCCTTTTACATAAAGATATACCAACAAAGGTATTGTTTCTTGACTATGAATTTTTCGGCAAAGTTCAATTTGGTGGTATAGGGACTTTTCAAAATGTTTTGTCGCCTCTATTTCCCTTAATACTCGTCCTATCGCCATGAAACTAAGGGCGTTGGAATCAGCGTCCCCTTTTACATAAAGATATGCCAACAAAGGTACTGTTTCTTGACTTTGAATTTTTCGGCAAAGTTCAATGTGGTGGTATAGGGACTTTTCAAAATGTTTTGTCGCCTCTCTTTCCCTTAATACTCGTCCTATCGCCATGAAACTAAGCGCGTTGGAATCAGCGTCCCCTTTTACATAAAGATATACCAACAAATGTACTGTTTCTTGACTTTGAATTTTTCGGCAAAGTTCAATGTGGTGGTATAGGGACTTTTCAAAATGTTTTGTCGCCTCTATTTCCCTTAATACTCGTCCTATCGAGATGAAACTAAGGGCGTTGGAATCAGCGTCCACTTTTACATAAAGTTATACCAACAAAGGTACTGTTTCTTGACTTTGAATTTTTCGGCAAAGTTCAATGTGGTGGTATAGGGACTTTTCAAAATGTTTTGTCGCCTCTCTTTCCCTTAATACTCGTCCTATCGCCATGAAACTAAGCGCGTTGGAATCAGCGTCCTCTTTTACATAAAGATATACCAACAAAGGTACTGTTTCTTGACTATGAATTTTTCGGCAAAGTTCAATGGGGTGGTATAGGGACTTTTCAAAATGTTTTGTCGCCTCTATTTCCCTTAATACTCGTCCTATCGCCATGAAACTTGTCGCGTTGGAATCAGCGTCCCATTTTACATAAAGATATACCAACAAAGGTACTGTCTCTTGACTTTGAATTTTTCGGCTAAGTTCAATGTGGTGGTATAGGGACTTTTCAAAATGTTTTGTCGCCTCTCTTTCCCTTAATACTCGTCCTATCGCCATGAAACTAAGCGCGTTGGAATCAGCGTCCCCTTTTACATAAAGATATACCAACACAAGTACTGTTTCTTGACTTTGAATTTTTCGGCAAAGTTCAATGTGGTGGTATAGGGACTTTTCGAAATGTTTTGTCGCCTCTATTTCCCTTAATACTCGTCCTATCGCCATGAAACTAAGGGCGTTGGAATCAGCGTCTCCTTTTACGTAAAGATATACCAACACAAGTACTGTTTCTTGACTTTGAATTTTTCGGCAAAGTTCAATGTGGTGGTATAGGGACTTTTCAAAATGTTTTGTCGCCTCTCTTTCCCTTAATACTCGTCCTATCGCCATGAAACCAAGGGCGTTGGAATCAGCGTCCCCTTTTACATAAAGATATACCAACAAAGGTACTGTTTCTTGACTGAATTTTTCGGCAAAGTTCAATGGGGTGGTATAGGGACTTTTCAAAATGTTTTGTCGCCTCTATTTCCCTTAATACTCGTCCTATCGCCATGAAACTAAGCGCGTTGGAATCAGCGTCCCCTTTTACATAAAGATATTCCAACAAAGGTACTGTTTCTTGACTTTGAATTTTTCGGCAAAGTTCAATGTGGTGGTATAGGGACTTTTCTAAATGTTCTGTCGCCTCTATTTCCCTTAATACTCGTCCTATCGCCATGAAACTAAGCGCGTTGGAATCAGCGTCCCCTTTTACATAAAGATATACCAACAAAGGTACTGTTTATTGACTTTGAATTTTTCGACAAAGTTCAATGGGGTATAGGGACTTTTCAAAATGTTTTGTCGCCTCTAGTTCCCTTAATACTCGTCCTATCGCCATGAAACTAAGCGCGTTGGAATCAGCGTCCCGTTTTACATAAAGATATACCAACACAGGTACTGTTTCTTGACTTTGAATTTTTCGGCAAAGTTCAATGTGGTGGTATAGGGACTTTTCAAAATGTTTTGTCGCCTCTCTTTCCCTTAATACTCGTCCTATCGCCATGAAACTAAGCGCGTTGGAATCAGCGTCCCCTTTTACATAAAGATATACCAACAAAGGTATTGTTTCTTGACTATGAATTTTTCGGCAAAGTTCAATGTGGTGGTATAGGGACTTTTCAAAATGTTTTGTCGCCTCTATTTCCCTTAATACTCGTCCTATCGCCATGAAACTAAGCGCGTTGGAATCAGCGTCCCCTTTTACATAAAGATATACCAACAAAGGTACTGTTTCTTGACTTTGAATTTTTCGGCAAAGTTCAATGTGGTGGTATAGGGACTTTTCAAAATGTTCTGTCGCCTCTATTTCCCTTAATACTCGTCCTATCGCCATGAAACTAAGCGCGTTGGAATCAGCGTCCCCTTTTACATAAAGATATACCAACAAAGGTACTGTTTATTGACTTTGAATTTTTCGACAAAGTTCAATGGGGTATAGGGACTTTTCAAAATGTTTTGTCGCCTCTAGTTCCCTTAATACTCGTCCTATCGCCATGAAACTAAGCGCGTTGGAATCAGCGTCCCGTTTTACATAAAGATATACCAACACAGGTACTGTTTCTTGACTTTGAATTTTTCGGCAAAGTTCAATGTGGTGGTATAGGGACTTTTCAAAATGTTTTGTCGCCTCTCTTTCCCTTAATACTCGTCCTATCGCCATGAAACTAAGCGCGTTGGAATCAGCGTCCCCTTTTACATAAAGATATACCAACAAAGGTATTGTTTCTTGACTATGAATTTTTCGGCAAAGTTCAATGTGGTGGTATAGGGACTTTTCAAAATGTTTTGTCGCCTCTCTTTCCTTTAATACTCGTCCTATCGCCATGAAACTAAGCGCGTTGGAATCAGCGTCCCCTTTTACATAAAGATATACCAACAAAGGTACTGTTTCTTGACTTTGAATTTTTCGGCAAAGTTCAATGTGGTGGTATAGGGACTTTTCAAAATGTTTTGTCGCCTCTCTTTCCCTTAATACTCGTCCTATCGCCATGAAACTAAGCGCGTTGGAATCAGCGTCCCCTTTTACATAAAGATATACCAACAAAGGTACTGTTTCTTGACTTTGAATTTTTCGGCAAAGTTCAATGTGGTGGTATAGGGACTTTTCAAAATGTTTTGTCGCCTCTATTTCCCTTAATACTCGTCCTATCGAGATGAAACTAAGGGCGTTGGAATCAGCGTCCACTTTTACATAAAGATATACCAACAAAGGTACTGTTTCTTGACTTTGAATTTTTCGGCAAAGTTCAATGTGGTATAGGGACTTTTCAAAATGTTTTGTCGCCTCTATTTCCCTTAATACTCGTCCTATCGCCATGAAACTAAGCGCGTTGGAATCAGCGTCCCCTTTTACATAAAGATATACCAACACTGGTACTGTTTCTTGACTTTGAATTTTTCGGCAAAGTTCAATGGGGTATAGATACTTTTCAAAATGTTTTGTCGCCTCTCTTTCCCTTAATACTCGTCCTATCGCCATGAAACTAAGCGCGTTGGAATCAGCGTCCCCTTTTACATAAAGATATACCAACAAAGGTACTGTTTCTTGACTTTGAATTTTTCGGCAAAGTTCAATGTGGTGGTATAGGGACTTTTCAAAATGTTTTGTCGCCTCTCTTTCCCTTAATACTCGTCCTATCGCCATGAAACTAAGCGCGTTGGAATCAGCGTCCTCTTTTACATAAAGATATACCAACAAAGGTACTGTTTCTTGACTATGAATTTTTCGGCAAAGTTCAATGTGGTGGTATAGGGACTTTTCAAAATGTTTTGTCGCCTCTATTTCCCTTAATACTCGTCCTATCGCCATGAAACTAAGCGCGTTGGAATCAGCGTCCCCTTTTACATAAAGATATACCAACAAAGGTACTGTTTCTTGACTTTGAATTTTTCGGCAAAGTTCAATGTGGTGGTATAGGGACTTTTCAAAATGTTTTGTCGCCTCTATTTCCCTTAATACTCGTCCTATCGCCATGAAACTAAGCGCGTTGGAATCAGCGTCCCCTTTTACATAAAGATATACCAACAAAGGTACTGTTTCTTGACTTTGAATTTTTCGGCAAAGTTCAATGTGGTGGTATAGGGACTTTTCAAAATGTTCTGTCGCCTCTATTTCCCTTAATACTCGTCCTATTGCCATGAAACTAAGCGCGTTGGAATCAGCGTCCCCTTTCACATAAAGATATACCAACAAAGGTACTGTTTATTGACTTTGAATTTTTCGACAAAGTTCAATGGGGTATAGGGACTTTTCAAAATGTTTTGTCGCCTCTAGTTCCCTTAATACTCGTCCTATCGCCATGAAACTAAGCGCGTTGGAATCAGCGTCCCCTTTTACATAAAGATATACCAACAAAGGTACTGTTTCTTGACTTTGAATTTTTCGACAAAGTTCAATGTGGTATAGGGACTTTTCAAAATGTTTTGTCGCCTCTATTTCCCTTAATACTCGTCCTATCGCCATGAAACTAAGCGCGTTGGAATCAGCGCCCCTTTTACATAAAGATATACCAACAAAGGTATTGTTTCTTGACTATGAATTTTTCGGCAAAGTTCAATTTGGTGGTATAGGGACTTTTCAAAATGTTTTGTCGCCTCTATTTCCCTTAATACTCGTCCTATCGCCATGAAACTAAGGGCGTTGGAATCAGCGTCCCCTTTTACATAAAGATATGCCAACAAAGGTACTGTTTCTTGACTTTGAATTTTTCGGCAAAGTTCAATGTGGTGGTATAGGGACTTTTCAAAATGTTTTGTCGCCTCTCTTTCCCTTAATACTCGTCCTATCGCCATGAAACTAAGCGCGTTGGAATCAGCGTCCCCTTTTACATAAAGATATACCAACAAATGTACTGTTTCTTGACTTTGAATTTTTCGGCAAAGTTCAATGTGGTGGTATAGGGACTTTTCAAAATGTTTTGTCGCCTCTATTTCCCTTAATACTCGTCCTATCGAGATGAAACTAAGGGCGTTGGAATCAGCGTCCACTTTTACATAAAGTTATACCAACAAAGGTACTGTTTCTTGACTTTGAATTTTTCGGCAAAGTTCAATGTGGTGGTATAGGGACTTTTCAAAATGTTTTGTCGCCTCTCTTTCCCTTAATACTCGTCCTATCGCCATGAAACTAAGCGCGTTGGAATCAGCGTCCTCTTTTACATAAAGATATACCAACAAAGGTACTGTTTCTTGACTATGAATTTTTCGGCAAAGTTCAATGGGGTGGTATAGGGACTTTTCAAAATGTTTTGTCGCCTCTATTTCCCTTAATACTCGTCCTATCGCCATGAAACTTGTCGCGTTGGAATCAGCGTCCCATTTTACATAAAGATATACCAACAAAGGTACTGTCTCTTGACTTTGAATTTTTCGGCTAAGTTCAATGTGGTGGTATAGGGACTTTTCAAAATGTTTTGTCGCCTCTCTTTCCCTTAATACTCGTCCTATCGCCATGAAACTAAGCGCGTTGGAATCAGCGTCCCCTTTTACATAAAGATATACCAACACAAGTACTGTTTCTTGACTTTGAATTTTTCGGCAAAGTTCAATGTGGTGGTATAGGGACTTTTCGAAATGTTTTGTCGCCTCTATTTCCCTTAATACTCGTCCTATCGCCATGAAACTAAGGGCGTTGGAATCAGCGTCTCCTTTTACGTAAAGATATACCAACACAAGTACTGTTTCTTGACTTTGAATTTTTCGGCAAAGTTCAATGTGGTGGTATAGGGACTTTTCAAAATGTTTTGTCGCCTCTCTTTCCCTTAATACTCGTCCTATCGCCATGAAACCAAGGGCGTTGGAATCAGCGTCCCCTTTTACATAAAGATATACCAACAAAGGTACTGTTTCTTGACTGAATTTTTCTGCAAAGTTCAATGGGTTGGTATAGGGACTTTTCAAAATGTTTTGTCGCCTCTATTTCCCTTAATACTCGTCCTATCGCCATGAAACTAAGCGCGTTGGAATCAGCGTCCCCTTTTACATAAAGATATTCCAACAAAGGTACTGTTTCTTGACTTTGAATTTTTCGGCTAAGTTCAATGTGGTGGTATAGGGACTTTTCAAAATGTTTTGTCGCCTCTGTTTCCCTTAATACTCGTCCTATCGCCATGAAACTAAGGGCGTTGGAATCAGCGTCCCCTTTTACATAAAGATATACCAACACAAGTACTGTTTCTTGACTTTGAATTTTTCGGCAAAGTTCAATGTTGTGGTATAGGGACTTTTCAAAATGTTTTGTCGCCTCTATTTCCCTTAATACTCGTCCTATCGAGATGAAACTAAGGGCGTTGGAATCAGCGTCCACTTTTACATAAAGATATACCAACAAAGGTACTGTTTCTTGACTTTGAATTTTTCGGCAAAGTTCAATGGGGTATAGGGACTTTTCAAAATGTTTTGTCGCCTCTATTTCCCTTAATACTCGTCCTATCGCCATGAAACTAAGCGCGTTGGAATCAGCGTCCCCTTTTACATAAAGATATACCAACACTGGTACTGTTTCTTGACTTTGAATTTTTCGGCAAAGTTCAATGGGGTATAGGGACTTTTCAAAATGTTTTGTCGCCTCTATTTCCCTTAATACTCATCCTATCGCCATGAAACTTGTCGCGTTGGAATCAGCGTCCCATTTTACATAAAGATATACCAACAAAGGTACTGTCTCTTGACTTTGAATTTTTCGGCTAAGTTCAATGTGGTGGTATAGGGACTTTTCAAAATGTTTTGTCGCCTCTCTTTCCCTTAATACTCGTCCTATCGCCATGAAACTAAGCGCGTTGGAATCAGCGTCCCCTTTTACATAAAGATATACCAACACAAGTACTGTTTCTTGACTTTGAATTTTTCGGCAAAGTTCAATGTGGTGGTATAGGGACTTTTCAAAATGTTTTGTCGCCTCTATTTCCCTTAATACTCGTCCTATCGCCATGAAACTAAGGGCGTTGGAATCAGCGTCTCCTTTTACGTAAAGATATACCAACACAAGTACTGTTTCTTGACTTTGAATTTTTCGGCAAAGTTCAATGTGGTGGTATAGGGACTTTTCAAAATGTTTTGTCGCCTCTATTTCCCTTAATACTCGTCCTATCGCCATGAAACAAAGCGCGTTGGAATCAGCGTCCCCTTTTACATAAAGATATACCAACAAAGGTACTGTTTCTTGACTTTGAATTTTTCGGCAAAGTTCAATGTGGTGGTATAGGGACTTTTCAAAATGTTTTGTCGCCTCTATTTCCCTTAATACTCGTCCTATCGCCATGAAACTAAGCGCGTTGGAATCAGCGTCCCCTTTTACATAAAGATATACCAACAAAGGTACTGTTTCTTGACTTTGAATTTTTCGGCAAAGTTCAATGTGGTGGTATAGGGACTTTTCAAAATGTTCTGTCGCCTCTATTTCCCTTAATACTCGTCCTATTGCCATGAAACTAAGCGCGTTGGAATCAGCGTCCCCTTTCACATAAAGATATACCAACAAAGGTACTGTTTATTGACTTTGAATTTTTCGACAAAGTTCAATGGGGTATAGGGACTTTTCAAAATGTTTTGTCGCCTCTAGTTCCCTTAATACTCGTCCTATCGCCATGAAACTAAGCGCGTTGGAATCAGCGTCCCGTTTTACATAAAGATATACCAACACAGGTACTGTTTCTTGACTTTGAATTTTTCGGCAAAGTTCAATGTGGTGGTATAGGGACTTTTCAAAATGTTTTGTCGCCTCTCTTTCCCTCAATACTCGTCCTATCGCCATGAAACTAAGCGCGTTGGAATCAGCGTCCCCTTTTACATAAAGATATACCAACACTGGTACTGTTTCTTGACTTTGAATTTTTCGGCAAAGTTCAATGGGGTATAGGGACTTTTCAAAATGTTTTGTCGCCTCTCTTTCCCTTAATACTCGTCCTATCGCCATGAAACTAAGCGCGTTGGAATCAGCGTCCCCTTTTACATAAAGATATACCAACAAAGGTACTGTTTCTTGACTTTGAATTTTTCGGCAAAGTTCAATGTGGTGGTATAGGGACTTTTCAAAATGTTTTGTCGCCTCTCTTTCGCTTAATACTCGTCCTATCGCCATGAAACTAAGCGCGTTGGAATCAGCGTCCTCTTTTACATAAAGATATACCAACAAAGATACTGTTTCTTGACTATGAATTTTTCGGCAAAGTTCAATGTGGTGGTATAGGGACTTTTCAAAATGTTTTGTCGCCTCTATTTCCCTTAATACTCGTCCTATCGCCATGAAACTAAGCGCGTTGGAATCAGCGTCCCCTTTTACATAAAGATATACCAACAAAGGTACTGTTTCTTGACTTTGAATTTTCCGCAAAGTTCAATGTGGTGGTATAGGGACTTTTCAAAATGTTCTGTCGCCTCTATTTCCCTTAATACTCGTCCTATCGCCATGAAACTAAGCGCGTTGGAATCAGCGTCCCCTTTTACATAAAGGTATACCAACAAAGGTACTGTTTATTGACTTTGAATTTTTCGACAAAGTTCAATGGGGTATAGGGACTTTTCAAAATGTTTTGCCGCCTCTAGTTCCCTTAATACTCGTCCTATCGCCATGAAACTAAGCGCGTTGGAATCAGCGCCCCTTTTACATAAAGATATACCAACAAAGGTATTGTTTCTTGACTATGAATTTTTCGGCAAAGTTCAATGTGGTGGTATAGGGACTTTTCAAAATGTTTTGTCGCCTCTGTTTCCCTTAATACTCGTCCTATCGCCATGAAACTAAGGGCGTTGGAATCAGCGTCCCCTTTTACATAAAGATATACCAACACAAGTACTGTTTCTTGACTTTGAATTTTTCGGCAAAGTTCAATGTTGTGGTATAGGGACTTTTCAAAATGTTTTGTCGCCTCTATTTCCCTTAATTCTCGTCCTATCGCCATGAAACTAAGCGCGTTGGAATCAGCGTCCCCTTTTACATAAAGATATACCAACAAAGGTACTGTTTCTTGACTTTGAATTTTCCGCAAAGTTCAATGTGGTGGTATAGGGACTTTTCAAAATGTTCTGTCGCCTCTATTTCCCTTAATACTCGTCCTATCGCCATGAAACTAAGCGCGTTGGAATCAGCGTCCCCTTTTACATAAAGGTATACCAACAAAGGTACTGTTTATTGACTTTGAATTTTTCGACAAAGTTCAATGGGGTATAGGGACTTTTCAAAATGTTTTGCCGCCTCTAGTTCCCTTAATACTCGTCCTATCGCCATGAAACTAAGCGCGTTGGAATCAGCGTCCCCTTTTACATAAAGGTATACCAACAAAGGTACTGTTTATTGACTTTGAATTTTTCGACAAAGTTCAATGGGGTATAGGGACTTTTCAAAATGTTTTGCCGCCTCTAGTTCCCTTAATACTCGTCCTATCGCCATGAAACTAAGCGCGTTGGAATCAGCGTCCCGTTTTACATAAAGATATACCAACACAGGTACTGTTTCTTGACTTTGAATTTTTCGGCAAAGTTCAATGTGGTGGTTTAGGGACTTTTCAAAATGTTTTGTCGCCTCTCTTTCCCTTAATACTCGTCCTATCGCCATGAAACTAAGCGCGTTGGAATCAGCGTCCCCTTTTACATAAAGATATACCAACAAAGGTACTGTTTCTTGACTTTGAATTTTTCGACAAAGTTCAATGTGGTATAGGGACTTTTCAAAATGTTTTGTCGCCTCTATTTCCCTTAATACTCGTCCTATCGCCATGAAACTAAGCGCGTTGGAATCAGCGCCCCTTTTACATAAAGATATACCAACAAAGGTATTGTTTCTTGACTATGAATTTTTCGGCAAAGTTCAATGTGGTGGTATAGGGACTTTTCAAAATGTTTTGTCGCCTCTGTTTCCCTTAATACTCGTCCTATCGCCATGAAACTAAGGGCGTTGGAATCAGCGTCCCCTTTTACATAAAGATATACCAACACAAGTACTGTTTCTTGACTTTGAATTTTTCGGCAAAGTTCAATGTTGTGGTATAGGGACTTTTCAAAATGTTTTGTCGCCTCTATTTCCCTTAATACTCGTCCTATCGAGATGAAACTAAGGGCGTTGGAATCAGCGTCCACTTTTACATAAAGATATACCAACAAAGGTACTGTTTCTTGACTTTGAATTTTTCGGCAAAGTTCAATGGGGTATAGGGACTTTTCAAAATGTTTTGTCGCCTCTATTTCCCTTAATACTCGTCCTATCGCCATGAAACTAAGCGCGTTGGAATCAGCGTCCCCTTTTACATAAAGATATACCAACACTGGTACTGTTTCTTGACTTTGAATTTTTCGGCAAAGTTCAATGGGGTATAGGGACTTTTCAAAATGTTTTGTCGCCTCTCTTTCCCTTAATACTCGTCCTATCGCCATGAAACTAAGCGCGTTGGAATCAGCGTCCCCTTTTACATAAAGATATACCAACAAAGGTACTGTTTCTTGACTTTGAATTTTTCGGCAAAGTTCAATGTGGTGGTATAGGGACTTTTCAAAATGTTTTGTCGCCTCTCTTTCCCTTAATACTCGTCCTATCGCCATGAAACTAAGCGCGTTGGAATCAGCGTCCTCTTTTACATAAAGATATACCAACAAAGGTACTGTTTCTTGACTATGAATTTTTCGGCAAAGTTCAATGTGGTGGTATAGGGACTTTTCAAAATGTTTTGTCGCCTCTATTTCCCTTAATTCTCGTCCTATCGCCATGAAACTAAGCGCGTTGGAATCAGCGTCCCCTTTTACATAAAGATATACCAACAAAGGTACTGTTTCTTGACTTTGAATTTTCCGCAAAGTTCAATGTGGTGGTATAGGGACTTTTCAAAATGTTCTGTCGCCTCTATTTCCCTTAATACTCGTCCTATCGCCATGAAACTAAGCGCGTTGGAATCAGCGTCCCCTTTTACATAAAGGTATACCAACAAAGGTACTGTTTATTGACTTTGAATTTTTCGACAAAGTTCAATGGGGTATAGGGACTTTTCAAAATGTTTTGCCGCCTCTAGTTCCCTTAATACTCGTCCTATCGCCATGAAACTAAGCGCGTTGGAATCAGCGTCCCGTTTTACTTAAAGATATACCAACACAGGTACTGTTTCTTGACTTTGAATTTTTCGGCAAAGTTCAATGTGGTGGTTTAGGGACTTTTCAAAATGTTTTGTCGCCTCTCTTTCCCTTAATACTCGTCCTATCGCCATGAAACTAAGCGCGTTGGAATCAGCGTCCCCTTTTACATAAAGATATACCAACAAAGGTACTGTTTCTTGACTTTGAATTTTTCGACAAAGTTCAATGTGGTATAGGGACTTTTCAAAATGTTTTGTCGCCTCTATTTCCCTTAATACTCGTCCTATCGCCATGAAACTAAGCGCGTTGGAATCAGCGCCCCTTTTACATAAAGATATACCAACAAAGGTATTGTTTCTTGACTATGAATTTTTCGGCAAAGTTCAATGTGGTGGTATAGGGACTTTTCAAAATGTTTTGTCGCCTCTATTTCCCTTAATACTCGTCCTATCGCCATGAAACTAAGCGCGTTGGAATCAGCGTCCCCTTTTACATAAAGATATACCAACAAAGGTACTGTTTCTTGACTTTGAATTTTTCGGCAAAGTTCAATGTGGTGGTATAGGGACTTTTCAAAATGTTTTGTCGCCTCTCTTTCCCTTAATACTCGTCCTATCGCCATGAAACTAAGCGCGTTGGAATCAGCGTCCCCTTTTACATAAAGATATACCAACAAAGGTACTGTTTCTTGACTTTGAATTTTTCGGCAAAGTTCAATGTGGTGGTATAGGGACTTTTCAAAATGTTTTGTCGCCTCTAGTTCCCTTAATACTCGTCCTATCGCCATGAAACTAAGCGCGTTGGAATCAGCGTCCCGTTTTACATAAAGATATACCAACACAGGTACTGTTTCTTGACTTTGAATTTTTCGGCAAAGTTCAATGTGGTGGTATAGTTACTTTTCAAAATGTTTTGTCGCCTCTCTTTCCCTTAATACTCGTCCTATCGCCATGAAACTAAGCGCGTTGGAATCAGCGTCCCCTTTTACATAAAGATATACCAACAAAGGTACTGTTTCTTGACTTTGAATTTTTCGACAAAGTTCAATGTGGTATAGGGACTTTTCAAAATGTTTTGTCGCCTCTATTTCCCTTAATACTCGTCCTATCGCCATGAAACTAAGCGCGTTGGAATCAGCGCCCCTTTTACATAAAGATATACCAACAAAGGTATTGTTTCTTGACTATGAATTTTTCGGCAAAGTTCAATGTGGTGGTATAGGGACTTTTCAAAATGTTTTGTCGCCTCTCTTTCCCTTAATACTCGTCCTATCGCCATGAAACTAAGCGCGTTGGAATCAGCGTCCCCTTTTACATAAAGATATACCAACACAAGTACTGTTTCTTGACTTTGAATTTTTCGGCAAAGTTCAATGTGGTGGTATAGGGACTTTTCAAAATGTTTTGTCGCCTCTATTTCCCTTAATACTCGTCCTATCGCCATGAAACTAAGGGCGTTGGAATCAGCGTCTCCTTTTACGTAAAGATATACCAACACAAGTACTGTTTCTTGACTTTGAATTTTTCGGCAAAGTTCAATGTGGTGGTATAGGGACTTTTCAAAATGTTTTGTCGCCTCTCTTTCCCTTAATACTCGTCCTATCGCCACGAAACCAAGGGCTTTGGAATCAGCGTCCCCTTTTACATAAAGATATACCAACAAAGGTACTGTTTCTTGACTGAATTTTTCGGCAAAGTTCAATGTGGTGGTATAGGGACTTTTCAAAATGTTTTGTCGCCTCTATTTCCCTTAATACTCGTCCTATCGCCATGAAACTAAGCGCGTTGGAATCAGCGTCCCCTTTTACATAAAGATATACCAACAAAGGTACTGTTTCTTGACTATGAATTTTTCGGCAAAGTTCAATGTGGTGGTATAGGGACTTTTCAAAATGTTTTGTCGCATCTATTTCCCTTAATACTCGTCCTATCGCCATGAAACTAAGCGCGTTGGAATCAGCGTCCCCTTTTACATAAAGATATACCAACAAAGGTACTGTTTCTTGACTTTGAATTTTTCGGCAAAGTTCAATGTGGTGGTATAGGGACTTTTCAAAATGTTTTGTCGCCTCTATTTCCCTTAATACTCGTCCTATCGCCATGAAACTAAGCGCGTTGCAATCAGCGTCCCCTTTTACATAAAGATATACCAACAAAGGTACTGTTTCTTGACTTTTAATTTTTCGGCAAAGTTCAATGTGGTGGTATAGGGACTTTTCAAAATGTTCTGTCGCCTCTATTTCCCTTAATACTCGTCCTATTGCCATGAAACTAAGCGCGTTGGAATCAGCGTCCCCTTTTACATAAAGATATACCAACAAAGGTACTGTTTATTGACTTTGAATTTTTCGACAAAGTTCAATGGGGTATAGGGACTTTTCAAAATGTTTTGTCGCCTCTAGTTCCCTTAATACTCGTCCTATCGCCATGAAACTAAGCGCGTTGGAATCAGCGTCCCGTTTTACATAAAGATATACCAACACAGGTACTGTTTCTTGACATTGAATTTTTCGGCAAAGTTCAATGTGGTGGTATAGGGACTTTTCAAAATGTTTTGTCGCCTCTCTTTCCCTTAATACTCGTCCTATCGCCATGAAACTAAGCGCGTTGGAATCAGCGTTCCCTTTTACATAAAGATATACCAACAAAGGTACTGTTTCTTGACTTTGAATTTTTCGGCAAAGTTCAATGTGGTATAGGGACTTTTCAAAATGTTTTGTCGCCTCTATTTCCCTTAATACTCGTCCTATCGCCATGAAACTAAGCGCGTTGGAATCAGCGCCCCTTTTACATAAAGATATACCAACAAAGGTATTGTTTCTTGACTATGAATTTTTCGGCAAAGTTCAATGTGGTGGTATAGGGACTTTTCAAAACGTTTTGTCACCTCTATTTCCCTTAATACTCGTCCTATCGCCATGAAACTAAGCGCGTTGGAATCAGCGTCCCCTTTTACATAAAGATATACCAACAAAGGTACTGTTTCTTGACTTTGAATTTTTCGGCAAAGTTCAATGTGGTGGTATAGGGACTTTTCAAAATGTTTTGTCGCCTCTCTTTCCCTTAATACTCGTCCTATCGCCATGAAACTAAGCGCGTTGGAATCAGCGTCCCCTTTTACATAAAGATATACCAACAAAGGTACTGTTACTTGACTTTGAATTTTTCGGCAAAGTTCAATGTGGTGGTATAGGGACTTTTCAAAATGTTTTGTCGCCTCTGTTTCCCTTAATACTCGTCCTATCGAGATGAAACTAAGGGCGTTGGAATCAGCGTCCACTTTTACATAAAGATATACCAACAAAGGTACTGTTTCTTGACTTTGAATTTTTCGGCAAAGTTCAATGTGGTGGTATAGGGACTTTTCAAAATGTTTTGTCGCCTCTCTTTCCCTTAATACTCGTCCTATCGCCATGAAACTAAGCGCGTTGGAATCAGCGTCCTCTTTTACATAAAGATATACCAACAAAGGTACTGTTTCTTGACTATGAATTTTTCGGCAAAGTTCAATGTGGTGGTATAGGGACTTTTCAAAATGTTTTGTCGCCTCTATTTCCCTTAATACTCGTCCTATCGCCATGAAACTAAGCGCGTTGGAGTCAGCGTCCCCTTTTACATAAAGATATACCAACAAAGGTACTGTTTCTTGACTTTGAATTTTTCGGCAAAGTTCAATGTGGTGGTATAGGGACTTTTCAAAATGTTTTGTCGCCTCTATTTCCCTTAATACTCGTCCTATCGCCATGAAACTAAGCGCGTTGGAATCAGCGTCCCCTTTTACATAAAGATATACCAACAAAGGTACTGTTTCTTGACTTTGAATTATTCGGCAAAGTTCAATGTGGTGGTATAGGGACTTTTCAAAATGTTCTGTCGCCTCTATTTCCCTTAATACTCGTCCTATCGCCATGAAACTAAGCGCGTTGGAATCAGCGTCCCGTTTTACATAAAGATATACCAACACAGGTACTGTTTCTTGACATTGAATTTTTCGGCAAAGTTCAATGTGGTGGTATAGGGACTTTTCAAAATGTTTTGTCGCCTCTCTTTCCCTTAATACTCGTCCTATCGCCATGAAACTAAGCGCGTTGGAATCAGCGTCCCCTTTTACATAAAGATATACCAACAAAGGTACTGTTTCTTGACTTTGAATTTTTCGGCAAAGTTCAATGTGGTATAGGGACTTTTCAAAATGTTTTGTCGCCTCTATTTCCCTTAATACTCGTCCTATCGCCATGAAACTAAGCGCGTTGGAATCAGCGCCCCTTTTACATAAAGATATACCAACAAAGGTATTGTTTCTTGACTATGAATTTTTCGGCAAAGTTCAATGTGGTGGTATAGGGACTTTTCAAAATGTTTTGTCACCTCTATTTCCCTTAATACTCGTCCTATCGCCATGAAACTAAGCGCGTTGGAATCAGCGTCCCCTTTTACATAAAGATATACCAACAAAGGTACTGTTTCTTGACTTTGAATTTTTCGGCAAAGTTCAATGTGGTGGTATAGGGACTTTTCAAAATGTTTTGTCGCCTCTCTTTCCCTTAATACTCGTCCTATCGCCATGAAACTAAGCGCGTTGGAATCAGCGTCCCCTTTTACATAAAGATATACCAACAAAGGTACTGTTTCTTGACTTTGAATTTTTCGGCAAAGTTCAATGTGGTGGTATAGGGACTTTTCAAAATGTTTTGTCGCCTCTATTTCCCTTAATACTCGTCCTATCGAGATGAAACTAAGGGCGTTGGAATCAGCGTCCTCTTTTACATAAAGATATACCAACAAAGGTACTGTTTCTTGACTATGAATTTTTCGGCAAAGTTCAATGTGGTGGTATAGGGACTTTTCAAAATGTTTTGTCGCCTCTATTTCCCTTAATACTCGCCCTATCGCCATGAAACTAAGCGCGTTGGAGTCAGCGTCCCCTTTTACATAAAGATATACCAACAAAGGTACTGTTTCTTGACTTTGAATTTTTCGGCAAAGTTCAATGTGGTGGTATAGGGACTTTTCAAAATGTTTTGTCGCCTCTATTTCCCTTAATACTCGTCCTATCGCCATGAAACTAAGCGCGTTGGAATAAGCGTCCCCTTTTACATAAAGATATACCAACAAAGGTACTGTTTCTTGACTTTGAATTATTCGGCAAAGTTCAATGTGGTGGTATAGGGACTTTTCAAAATGTTCTGTCGCCTCTATTTCCCTTAATACTCGTCCTATCGCCATGAAACTAAGCGCGTTGGAATCAGCGTCCCCTTTTACATAAAGATATACCAACAAAGGTACTGTTTATTGACTTCGAATTTTTCGACAAAGTTCAATGGGGTATAGGGACTTTTCAAAATGTTTTGTCGCCTCTAGTTCCCTTAATGCTCGTCCTATCGCCATGAAACTAAGCGCGTTGGAATCAGCGTCCCGTTTTACATAAAGATATACCAACACAGGTACTGTTTCTTGACTTTGAATTTTTCGGCAAAGTTCAATGTGGTGGTATAGGGACTTTTCAAAATGTTTTGTCGCCTCTCTTTCCCTTAATACTCGTCCTATCGCCATGAAACTAAGCGCGTTGGAATCAGCGTCCCCTTTTACATAAAGATATACCAACAAAGGTACTGTTTCTTGACTTTGAATTTTTCGACAAAGTTCAATGTGGTATAGGGACTTTTCAAAATGTTTTGTCGCCTCTATTTCCCTTAATACTCGTCCTATCGCCATGAAACTAAGCGCGTTGGAATCAGCGCCCCTTTTACATAAAGATATACCAACAAAGGTATTGTTTCTTGACTATGAATTTTTCGGCAAAGTTCAATGTGGTGGTATAGGGACTTTTCAAAATGTTTTGTCGCCTCTATTTCCCTTAATACTCGTCCTATCGCCATGAAACTAAGCGCCTTGGAATCAGCGTCCCCTTTTACATAAAGATATACCAACAAAGGTACTGTTTTTTGACTTTGAATTTTTCGGCAAAGTTCAATGTGGTGGTATAGGGACTTTTCAAAATGTTTTGTCGCCTCTCTTTCCCTTAATACTCGTCCTATCGCCATGAAACTAAGCGCGTTGGAATCAGCGTCCCCTTTTACATAAAGATATACCAACACAAGTACTGTTTCTTGACTTTGAATTTTTCGGCAAAGTTCAATGTGGTGGTATAGGGACTTTTCAAAATGTTTTGTCGCCTCTATTTCCCTTAATACTCGTCCTATCGCCATGAAACTAAGTGCGTTGGAATCAGCGTCTCCTTTTACGTAAAGATATACCAACACAAGCACTGTTTCTTGACTTTGAATTTTTCGGCAAAGTTCAATGTGGTGGTATAGGGACTTTTCAAAATGTTTTGTCGCCTCTCTTTCCCTTAATACTCGTCCTATCGCCATGAAACTAAGGGCGTTGGAATCAGCGTCCCCTTTTACATAAAGATATACCAACAAAGGTACTGTCTCTTGACTGAATTTTTCGACAAAGTTCAATGGGGTATAGGGACTTTTCAAAATGTTTTGTCGCCTCTAGTTCCCTTAATACTCGTCCTATCGCCATGAAACTAAGCGCGTTGGAATCAGCGTCCCCTTTTACATAAAGATATACCAACAAAGGTACTGTTTCTTGACTTTGAATTTTTCGACAAAGTTCAATGTGGTATAGGGACTTTTCAAAATGTTTTGTCGCCTCTATTTCCCTTAATACTCGTCCTATCGCCATGAAACTAAGCGCGTTGGAATCAGCGTCCCCTTTTACATAAAGATATACCAACAAAGGTATTGTTTCTTGACTATGAATTTTTCGGCAAAGTTCAATGTGGTGGGATAGGGACTTTACAAAATGTTTTGTCGCCTCTCTTTCCTTTAATACTCGTCCTATCGCCATGAAACTAAAGCGCGTTGGAATCAGCGTCCCCTTTTACATAAAGATATACCAACAAAGGTATTGTTTCTTGACTGAATTTTTCGGCAAATTTTCTATGCGCGTATGCACCTATCTGAATGCATAAATTTGCGTTGTGGATGCCTGGAGAAGCTTAAATGCTTTATTAGCGTCAAGAAGCTTAAAAACGAATGTAGACGCTTTTAAATGCGTTTAAAGCGATCAGAAATGTGTAACCCGTGATCATGCCTACAGCACCGTAAAGAAGTTTGTAGGTTCACTTGGATAGGCGCAGAGGCGTTAGGAGGAGAGTAGGAAGTGTATTTAGATGCGTTTCAGTGGGTTTTGATAGGTGCTCACCCGTCGAAACGCGTGCAGATGCGTTTAGATGTATTTAGAGTCTCTCGATACGGGTATAGGCGTCCATAATGCGTAGAAGTGTGTAGTTGCGCGCAGATGATAGCAGATGCGTTTAGATGCCTTTAGAACGTTTTGAAGTGTGTAGATACATCCAGATGAGTTCAGAGGGGCTTGGGAATGTGGATATGCCGCTAGACGTGTTTAAATGCTCTAAGAAAGGAGGAGACTCATGTATATGCGTTGGGACATGTAGAAGTGTGTAGATATATATACACGCCCACTCATTCCACACCTACAAGTTTTTATACGTTTCTATGCACGTATGGACCTATCTGGATGCATCAACATGCATTGTACATGCGTGGAGGAGCTTAAAAGCTTTATTTGCGTCAAGAAGCTTAAGAGCGAATGTAGGCGCCTGTAAATGGTTTTAAAGCGTTCAGAAATGTGTAACCCGTGATCATGCCTACAGCACCGTAAAGAAGTTTGTAGGTTCATTTGGATAGGCGCAGAGGCTTTAGGAGAAGAGTAGAACAGTGCAAGTGTATTTAGATGCGTTTCAGTGGGTTTTGATAGGTGCTCACCCGTCGAAACGCGTGCAGATGCGTTTAGATGTATTTAGAGTCTCTAGATACGAGTATAGGCGTCCATAATGCGTAGAAGTGTGTAGATGCGCGTAGATGATAGCAGATGCGTTTAGATGGTTTTAGAACGTTTTGAAGAGTGTAGATACATCCAGATGAGTTCAGAGGGGCTTGGGAATGTGGATATGCCGCTAGACGTGTTTAAAAGCTCTAAGAAAGGAGGAGACGCATGTTTATGCGTTGGGACATGTAGAAGTGTGTAGATATATATACACGCCCACTCATTCCGCACCACCAAGTTTTTATGCGTTTCTATGCACGTATGGACCTATCTGAATGCATCAATAAGCGTTGTACATGCGTGGAGGAGTTTAAATGCTTTATTAGCGTCAAGAAGCTACGAATGTAGACGCTTTTAAATGCGTTTAAAGCGTTCAGAAATGTGTAACCCGTGATCATGCCTACAGCACCGTAAAGAAGTTTGTAGGAGCATTTGGATAGGCGCAGAGGCTTTAGGAGGAGAGTAGAACAGTGCAAGTGTATTTAGATGCGTCTCAGTGGGTTTTGATAGGTGCTCACCCGTCGAAACGCGTGCAGATGCGTTTAGATGTATTTAGAGTCTCTAGATACTGGTAGAGGCGTCCATAATGCGTAGAAGTGTGTAGATGCGCGCAGATGATAGCAGATGCGTTTAGATGGTTTTAGAACGTTTTGAAGAGTGTAGATATCCCGATGAGTTCAGATGGGCTTGGGAATGTGGATATGCCGCTAGACGTGTTTAAATACCCTAAGAAAGGAGGAGACTCATGTATATGCGTTGGGACATGTAGAAGTGTGTAGATATATACACACGCCCACTCATTCCACACCTACAAGTTTTTATACGTTTCTATGCACGTACGGACCTCTCTGAATGCATCAACAAGCGTTGTACATGCGTGGAGGAGTTTAAATGCTTTAATAGCGTCAAGAAGCTTAAAAACGAATGTAGACGCTTTTAAATGCGTTTAAAGCGATCAGAAATGTGTAACCCGTGATCATGCCTACAGCACCGTAAAGAAGTTTGTAGGTGCATTTGGATATGCGCAGAGGCGTTAGGGGGAGTGTGTGTTCGGTTGTGTATTCGGGTTGTAGTCGGGTGTGTTTTCGGGTGTGTATTCGGGTTGTATTCGGGTGTGTGTTCGGGTGTGTGTTCGGGTGTGTATTCGGGTTGTATTCGGGTGTGTGTTCGGGTGTGTATTCGGGTGTGTGTTTGGGTGTGTATTCGGGTTGTATTCGGGTGTGTGTTCGGGTGTGTGTTCGGGTTGTATTCGGGTGTGTGTTCGGGAGTGTGTTCGGGTGTGTATTCGGGTTGTAGTCGGGTGTGTGTTTGGGTGTGTTCGGTTGTGTATTCGGGTGTGTATTCGGGTGTGTATTCGGGTTGAATTCGGGTGTGTGTTCGGGTGTGTGTTCGGGTGTGTATTCGGGTGTGTATTCGGGTGAGTGTTCGGGTGTGTGTTCGGGTTGTATTCGGGTTGTATTCGGGTGTGTGTTCGGGTGTGTATTCGGGTTGTATTCGGGTGTGTGTTCGGGTTGTATTCGGGTGTGTGTTCGGGTGTGGGTTCGGGTTGTATTCGGGTGTGTGTTCGGGTGTGTATTCGGGTGTGTGTTCGGGTGTGTATTCGTGTGTGTGTTCGGGTGTGGGTTCGGGTTGTATTCGGGTGTGTGTTCGGGTGTGTTCGGGTTGTATTCGGGTGTGTGTTCGGGTGTGGGTTCGGGTTGTATTCGGGTGTGTGTTCGGGTGTGTATTCGGGTGTGTGTTCGGGTGTGTATTCGTGTGTGTGTTCGGGTGTGTATTCGGGATGTATTCGGGTGTGTGTTCGGGTGTGTGTTCGGGTGTGTATTCGGGTTGTATTCGGGTGTGTGTTCGGGTGTGTATTCGGTTGTGTGTTCGGGTGTGTATTCGGGTGTGTATTCGGTTGTAGTCGGGTGTGTGTTCGGGTGTGTATTCGGGTTGTAGTCTGGTGTGTGTTCGGGTGTGTTCGGGTGTGTATTCGGGTGTGTGTTCGGGTGTGTAGTCGGGTTGTATTCGGGTGTGTGTTCGGGTGTGTGTTCGGGTGTGTAGTCGGGTTGTATTCGGGTGTGTGTTCGGGTTGTATTCGGGTGTGTGTTCGGGTGTGTGTTCGGGTGTGTGTTTGGGTGTGTATTCGGGTTGTATTCGGGTGTGTGTTCGGGTGTGTGTTCGGGTTGTATTCGGGTGTGTGTTCGGGAGTGTGTTCGGGTGTGTATTCGGGTTGTAGTCGGGTGTGTGTTTGGGTGTGTTCGGTTGTGTATTCGGGTGTGTATTCGGGTGTGTATTCGGGTTGAATTCGGGTGTGTGTTCGGGTGTGTGTTCGGGTGTGTATTCGGGTGTGTATTCGGGTGAGTGTTCGGGTGTGTGTTCGGGTTGTATTCGGGTTGTATTCGGGTGTGTGTTCGGGTGTGTATTCGGGTTGTATTCGGGTGTGTGTTCGGGTTGTATTCGGGTGTGTGTTCGGGTGTGGGTTCGGGTTGTATTCGGGTGTGTGTTCGGGTGTGTATTCGGGTGTGTGTTCGGTTGTGTATTCGTGTGTGTGTTCGGGTGTGGGTTCGGGTTGTATTCGGGTGTGTGTTCGGGTGTGTTCGGGTTGTATTCGGGTGTGTGTTCGGGTGTGGGTTCGGGCTGTATTCGGGTGTGTGTTCGGGTGTGTATTCGGGTGTGTGTTCGGGTGTGTATTCGTGTGTGTGTTCGGGTGTGTATTCGGGATGTATTCGGGTGTGTGTTCGGGAGTGTGTTCGGGTGTGTATTCGGGTTGTATTCGGGTGTGTGTTCGGGTGTGTATTCGGGTGTGTATTCGGGTGTGTATTCGGGTGTGTATTCGGGTTGAATTCGGGTGTGTGTTCGGGTGTGTGTTCGGGTGTGTATTCGGGTGTGTATTCGGGTGAGTGTTCGGGTGTGTGTTCGGGTTGTATTCGGGTTGTATTCGGGTGTGTTCGGGTGTGTATTCGGGTTGTATTCGGGTGTGTGTTCGGGTTGTATTCGGGTGGGTGTTCGGGTGTGGGTTCGGGTTGTATTCGGGTGTGTGTTCGGGTGTGTATTCGGGTGTGTGTTCGGGTGTGTATTCGTGTGTGTGTTCGGGTGTGGGTTCGGGTTGTATTCGGGTGTGTGTTCGGGTGTGTTCGGGTTGTATTCGGGTGTGTGTTCGGGTGTGGGTTCGGGTTGTATTCGGGTGTGTGTTCGGGTGTGTATTCGGGTGTGTGTTCGGGTGTGTATTCGTGTGTGTGTTCGGGTGTGTATTCGGGATGTATTCGGGTGTGTGTTCGGGTGTGTGTTCGGGTGTGTATTCGGGTTGTATTCGGGTGTGTGTTCGGGTGTGTATTCGGTTGTGTGTTCGGGTGTGTATTCGGGTGTGTATTCGGTTGTAGTCGGGTGTGTGTTCGGGTGTGTATTCGGGTTGTAGTCTGGTGTGTGTTCGGGTGTGTTCGGGTGTGTATTCGGGTGTGTGTTCGGGTGTGTAGTCGGGTTGTATTCGGGTGCGTGTTCGGGTGTGTGTTCGGGTGTGTAGTCGGGTTGTATTCGGGTGTGTGTTCGGGTGTGTGTTCGGGTGTGTGTTTGGGTGTGTATTCGGGTTGTATTCGGGTGTGTGTTCGGGTGTGTGTTCGGGTTGTATTCGGGTGTGTGTTCGGGAGTGTGTTCGGGTGTGTATTCGGGTTGTAGTCGGGTGTGTGTTTGGGTGTGTTCGGTTGTGTATTCGGGTGTGTATTCGGGTGTGTATTCGGGTTGAATTCGGGTGTGTGTTCGGGTGTGTGTTCGGGTGTGTATTCGGGTGTGTATTCGGGTGAGTGTTCGGGTGTGTGTTCGGGTTGTATTCGGGTTGTATTCGGGTGTGTGTTCGGGTGTGTATTCGGGTTGTATTCGGGTGTGTGTTCGGGTTGTATTCGGGTGTGTGTTCGGGTGTGGGTTCGGGTTGTATTCGGGTGTGTGTTCGGGTGTGTATTCGGGTGTGTGTTCGGTTGTGTATTCGTGTGTGTGTTCGGGTGTGGGTTCGGGTTGTATTCGGGTGTGTGTTCGGGTGTGTTCGGGTTGTATTCGGGTGTGTGTTCGGGTGTGGGTTCGGGCTGTATTCGGGTGTGTGTTCGGGTGTGTATTCGGGTGTGTGTTCGGGTGTGTATTCGTGTGTGTGTTCGGGTGTGTATTCGGGATGTATTCGGGTGTGTGTTCGGGTGTGTGTTCGGGTGTGTATTCGGGTTGTATTCGGGTGTGTGTTCGGGTGTGTATTCGGGTGTGTGTTCGGGTGTGTATTCGGGTTGTATTCGGGTGTGTGTTCGGGTGTGTGTTCGGGTTGTATTCGGGTGTGTGTTCGGGTGTGTATTCGGGTTGTAGTCGGGTGTGTGTTCGGGTGTGTATTCGGGTTGTAGTCTGGTGTGTGTTCGGGTGTGTTCGGGTGTGTATTCGGGTGTGTGTTCGGGTGTGTAGTCGGGTTGTATTCGGGTGTGTGTTCGGGTGTGTTTTCGGGTGTGTGTTCGGGTGTGTATTCGGGTTGTATTCGGGTGTGTGTTCGGGTTGTATTCGGGTGTGTGTTCGGGTGTGTATTCTGGTTTGTGTTCGGGTGTGTATTCGGGTGAGTGTTCGGGTGTGTATTCGGGTTGTATTCGGGTGTGTGTTCGGGTGTGTATTCTGGTTTGTGTTCGGGTTGTATTCGGGTGTGTGTTCGGGTGTGTATTCGGGTTTGTGTTCGGGTGTGTATTCGGGTGTGTATTCGGGTGAGTGTTCGGGTATGTATTCGGGTTGTATTCGGGTGTGTGTTCGGGTGTGTATTCGGGTGTATGTTCAGGTGTGTGTTCGGGTGTGTATTCGGGTTGTATTCGGGTGTGTGTTCGGGTGTGTGTTCGGGTGTATATTCGGGTTGTAGTCGGGTGTGCGGGTGTGTATTCGGGTGTGTGTTCGGGTGTGTATTCGGGTTGTATTCGGGTGTGTGTTCGGGGGTGTGTTCGGGTGTGTATTCGGGTTGTATTCGGGTGTGTGTTCGGGTGTGTGTTCGGGTGTGTGTTCGGGTGTGTATTCGGATGTGTGTTCGGGTGTGTGTTCGGGTGTGTATTCGGGTTGCATTCGGGTGTGTGTTCGGGTGTGCATTCGGGTGTGTGTTCGGGTGTGTATTCGGGTGTGTGTTCGGGTGTGTATTCTGGTTGTATTCGGGTGTGTGTTCGGGTGTGTGTTCGGGTGTGTATTCGGGTTGTAGTCGGGTGTGTGTTCGGTTGTGTATTCGGGTGTGTGTTCGGGTGTGTGTTCGGGTGTGTAGTCGGGTTGTATTCGGGTGTGTGTTCGGGTGTGTGTTCGGGTGTGTGTTCGGGTGTGTATTCGGGTTGTAGTCGGGTGTTTGTTCGGGTTTGTTCGGGTGTGTATTCGGGTGTGTGTTCGGGTGTGTATTCGGGTGTGTGTTCGGGTGTGTGTTCGGGTCTGTATTCGGGTTGCAGTCGGGTGTGTGTTCGGGTGTGCATTCGGGTGTGTGTTCGGGTGTGTATTCGGGTATGTGTTCGGGTGTGTATTCTGTTTGTATTCGGGTGTGTGTTCGGGTGTGTATTCGGGTTGTAGTCGGGTGTGTGTTCGGTTGTGTATTCGGGTGTGTGTTCGGGTGTGTAGTCGGGTTGTATTCGGGTGTGTGTTCGGGTGTGTGTTCGGGTTGTATTGGGGTGTGTGTTCGGGTGTGTGTTTGGGTGTGTGTTCGGTTGTGTGTTCGGGTGAGTATTCGGGTGTGTTCGGGTGTGTGTTCGGGTGTGTGTTCGGTTGTGTGTTCGGGTGAGTATTCGGGTGTGTTCGGGTGTGTATTCGGGTGTGTGTTCGGGTGTGTATTCGGGTTGTAGTCGGGTGTGTGTTCGGGTGTGTATTCGGGTGTGTGTTCGGGTGTGTATTCGGGTTGTATTCGGGTGTGTGTTCGGGTGTGTGTTCGGGTGTGTGTTCGGCTGTGTATTCGGGTTGTATTCGGGTGTGTGTTTGGGTGTGTGTTCGGGTGTGTGTTCGGGTGTGTATTCGGGTGTGTGTTCGGGTGTGTGTTCGGGTGTGTATTCGGGTTGTATTCGGGTGTGTGTTCGGGTGTGTATTCGGGTTGTATTCGGGTGTGTGTTCGGGTTGTATTCGGGTGTGTGTTCGGGTGTGTATTCGGGTGTGTAGTCGGGTTGTATTCGGGTGTGTGTTCGGGTGTGTGTTCGGGTGTGTATTCGGGTTGTAGTCGGGTGTGTGTTCGGGTTTGTTCGGGTGTGTATTCGGGTGTGTGTTCGGGTGTGCATTCGGGTGTGTGTTCGGGTGTGTATTCGGGTGTGTGTTCGGGTGTGTATTCTGTTTGTATTCGGGTGTGTGTTCGGGTGTGTATTCGGGTTGTAGTCGGGTGTGTGTTCGGTTGTGTATTCGGGTGTGTGTTCGGGTGTGTAGTCGGGTTGTATTCGGGTGTGTGTTCGGGTGTGTGTTCGGGTTGTATTCGGGTGTGTGTTCGGGTGTGTGTTTGGGTGTGTGTTCGGTTGTGTGTTCGGGTGAGTATTCGGGTGTGTTCGGTTGTGTGTTCGGGTGAGTATTCGGGTGTGTTCGGGTGTGTATTCGGGTGTGTGTTCGGGTGTGTGTTCGGGTGTGTATTCGGGTTGTATTCGGGTGTGTGTTCGGGAGTGTGTTCGGGTGTGTATTCGGGTTGTAGTCTGGTGTGTGTTCGGGTGTGTTCGGGTGTGTCTTCAGGTGTGTATTCGGGTTGCATTCGGGTGTGTGTTCGGGTGTGTGTTCGGGTGTGTGTTCGGGTGTGTATTCGGGTTGTAGTCGGGTGTGTGTTCGGTTGTGTATTCGGGTGTGTGTTCGGGTGTGTAGTCGGGTTGTATTCGGGTGTGTGTTCGGGTGTGTGTTCGGGTTGTATTCGGGTGTGTGTTCGGGTGTGTGTTCGGGTGAGTATTCGGGTGTGTTCGGGTGTGTATTCGGGTGTGTGTTCGGGTGTGTATTCGGGTTGTAGTCGGGTGTGTATTCGGGTGTGTATTCGGGTGTGTGTTCGGGTGTGTATTCGGGTTGTATTCGGGTGTGTGTTCGGGTGTGTGTTCGGGTGTGTGTTCGGGTGTGTATTCGGGTTGTATTCGGGTGTGTGTTTGGGTGTGTATTCGGGTGTGTGTTCGGGTGTGTATTCGGGTGTGTGTTCGGGTGTGTGTTCGGGTGTGTATTCGGGTGTGTTCGGGTGTGTATTCGGGTGTGTGTTCGGGTGTGTATTCGGGTTGTAGTCGGGTGTGTGTTCGGTTGTGTATTCGGGTGTGTGTTCGGGTTGTATTCGGGTGTGTGTTCGGGTGTGTGTTCGGGTTGTATTCGGGTGTGTGTTCGGGTATGTGTTCGGGTGTGTGTTCGGGTGTGTGTTCGGGTGTGTGTTCGGGTGTGTATTCGGGTTGTATTCGGGTGTGTGTTCGGGTGTGTATTCGGGTTGTATTCGGGTGTGTGTTCGGGAGTGTGTTCGGGTGTGTATTCGGGTTGTAGTCGGGTGTGTGTTCGGGTGTGTATTCGGGTTGTAGTCGGGTGTATATTCGGGTGTGTGTTCGGGTTGTATTCGGGTTGTATTCGGGTGTGTGTTCGGGTGTGTATTCGGGTTGTATTCGGGTGTGTGTTCGGGTGTGCGTTCGGGTGTGTATTCGGGTGTGTGTTCGGGTGTGTATTCGGGTGTGTATTCGGGTTGTATTCGGGTGTGTGTTCGGGTGTGTGTTCGGGTGTGTGTTCCGGTGTGTGTTCGGGTGAGTATTCGGGTTGTATTCGGGTGTGTGTTCGGGTTGTATTCGGGTGTGTGTTCGGGTTGTATTCGGGTGTGTGTTCGGGTGTGTGTTCGGGTGTGTGTTCGGGTGTGTGTTCGGGTGTGTATTCGGGTTGTATTCGGGTGTGTGTTCGGGTGTGTATTCGGGTTGTATTCGGGTGTGTGTTCGGGAGTGTGTTCGGGTGTGTATTCGGGTTGTAGTCGGGTGTGTGTTCGGGTGTGTATTCGGGATGTAGTCGGGTGTATGTTCGGGTGTGTGTTCGGGTGTGTGTTCGGGTGTGTATTCGGGTGTGTATTCGGGTGTGTATTCGGGTTTTATTCGGGTGTGTGTTCATGTGTGTGTTCGGTTGTGTGTTCGGGTGAGTATTCGGGTGTGTTCGGGTGTGTGTTCGGGAGTGTGTTCGGGTGTGTATTCGGGTTGTAGTCGGGTGTGTGTTCGGGTGTGTTCGGGTTTGTATTCGGGTGTGTATTCGGGTGTGCATTCTGGTTGTATTCGGGTGTGTGTTCGGGTGTGTGTTCGGGTGTGTATTAGGGTGTGTGTTCGGGTGTATATTCGGGTTGTAGTCGGGTGTGTGTTCGGGTGTGTATTCGGGATGTAGTCGGGTGTATGTTCGAGTGTGTGTTCGGGTGTGTGTTCGGGTTGTATTCGGGTTGTATTCGGGTGTGTGTTCGGGTGTGTATTCGGGTTGTATTCGGGTGTGTGTTCGGGTGTGTGTTCGGGTGTGTGTTCGGGTGTGTGTTCGGGTGTGTATTCGGGTTGTATTCGGGTGTGTGTTCGTTTGTGTGTTCGGGTGTGTGTTCGGGTGTGTATTCGGGTTGTATTCGGGTGTGTGTTCGGGTGTGTATTCGGGTTGTATTAGGGTGTGTGTTCGGGAGTGTGTTCGGGTATGTATTCGGGTTGTAGTCGGGTGTGTGTTCGGGTGTGTATTCGGGTTGTAGTCGGGTGTGTGTTCGGGTGTGTGTTCGGGTGTGTGTTCGGGTGTGTATTCGGGTTGTAGTCGGGTGTGTGTTCGGGTGTGTGTTCGGGTGTGTGTTCGGGTGTGTGTTCGGGTGTGTGTTCGGGTTGTATTCGGGTGTATGTTCGGGTGTGTGTTCGGGTGTGTATTCGGGTGTGTGTTCGGGTGTGTAGTCGGGTGTGTGTTCGGGTGTGTATTCGGGTGTGTGTTCGGGTGTGTGTTCGGGTGTGTGTTCGGGTGTGTGTTCAGGTGTGTATTCGAGTTGTATTCGGGTGTGTGTTCGGGAGTGTATTCGGGTTGTATTCGGGTTGTAGTCGGGTCTGTGATCGGGTGTGTTCGGGTGTGTATTCGGGTGTGTGTTCGGTTGTGTATTCGGGTTGTATTCGGGTGTGTGTTCGGGTGTGTGTTCGGGTGTGTATTCGGGTGTGTGTTCGGGTGTGTGTTCGGGTGTGTATTCGGGTGTGTGTTCGGGTGTGTATTCGGGTTGTATTCGGGTGTGTGTTCGGGTGTGTGTTCGGTTGTGTGTTCGGGTGTGTATTCGGGTGTGTGTTCGGGTGTGTATTCGGGTTGTATTCGGGTGTGTGTTCGGGTGTGTGTTCGGGTTTGTGTTCGGTTGTGTGTTCGGGTGTGTATTCGGGTGTGTGTTCGGGTGTGTATTCGGGTTGTATTCGGGTGTGTGTTCGGGTGTGTGTTCGGTTGTGTGTTCGGGTGTGTATTCGGGTGTGTGTTCGGGTGTGTGTTCGGTTGTGTGTTCGGGTGTGTATTCGGGTGTGTGTTCGGGTGTGTATTCGGGTTGTATTCGGGTGTGTGTTCGGGTGTGTGTTCGGGTGTGTTCGGGTGTGTATTCGGGTTGTAGTCGGGTGTGTGTTCGAGTGTGTTCGGGTGTGTATTCGGGTGTGTGTTCGGGTGTGTATTCGGGTTGTATTCGTGTGTGTGTTCGGGTGTGTGGTCGGGTTGTATTCGGGTGTGTGTTCGGGTGGGTGTTCGGGTTGTATTCGGGTGTGTGTTCGGGTGTGTATTCGGGTGTGTGTTCGGGTGTGTATTCGGGTGTGTGTTCGGGTTGTATTCGTGTGTGTGTTCGGGTGTGTGTTTCTTGTGTGTGTTCGGGTGTGTGTTAGGGTCTGTGTTCGGGTGTGTATTCGGGTGTGTGTCCGGGTGTGTATTCGGGTTGTATTCGGGTATGTGTTCGGGTGTGTGTTCGGGTGTGTGTTCGGGTGTGTGTTCGGGTGTGTGTTCGGGTGTGTATTCGGGTTGAATTCGGGTGTGTGTTCGGGTGTGTATTCGGGTTGTATTCGGGTGTGTGTTCGGGAGTGTGTTCGGGTGTGTGTTCGGTTGCGTATTCGGGTGTGTGTTCGGGTGTGTGTTCGGGTTTGTATTCGGGTGTGTATTCGGGTGTCTATTCGGGATGAATTCGGGTGTGTGTTCGGGTGTGTGTTCGGGTGTATATTCGGGTGTGTGTTCGGGTGTGTATTCGGGTGTGTGTTCGGGTGTGTATTCGGGTTGTATTCGGGTGTGTGTTCGGGTGTGTGTTCGGGTGTGTATTCGGGTTGTATTCGGGTTGTATTCGGGTGTGTGTTCGGGTTGTATTCGGGTGTGTGTTCGGGTGTGTGTTCGGTTGTGTGTTCGGGTGAGTATTCGGGTGTGTTCGGGTGTGTATTCGGGTGTGAGTTCGGGTGTGTATTAGGGTTGTAGTCGGGTGTGTGTTCGGGTGTGTTCTTGTGTGTATACGGGTGTGTGTTCGGTTGTGTATTCGGGTTGTATTCGGGTGTGTGTTCGGGTGTGTGTTCGGGTGTGTATTCGGGTTTTATTCGGGTGTGTGTTTGGGTGTGTGTTCGGGTGTGTATTCGGGTGTGTGTTCGGGTGTGTGTTCGGGTGTGTATTCGGGTTGTATTCGGGTGTGTGTTCGGGTGTGTGTTCGGGTGTGTGTTCGGGTGTGTATTCGGGTGTGTGTTCGGGTGTGTGTTCGGGTGTGTATTCGGGTTGTATTCGGGTGTGTGTTCGGGTGTGTATTCGGGTGTGTGTTCGGGTGTGTGTTCGGGTGTGTATTCGGGTTGTATTCGGGTGTGGGGTCGGGTGTGTGTTCGGGTTGTATTCGGGTGTGTGTTCGGGAGTGTGTTCGGGTGAGTATTCGGGTTGTAGTCGGGTGTGTGTTCGGGTGTGTATTCGGGTTGTATTCGGGTTGTAGTCGGGTCTGTGTTCGGGTGTGTTCGGGTGTGTATTCGGGAGTGTGTTCGGGTGTGTATTCGGGTTGTATTCGGGTGTGAGTTCGGGTGTGTGTTCGGGTGTGTATTCGGGTGTGTGTTCGGGTGTGTATTCGGGTTGTATTCGTTTGTGTGTTCGGGTGTGTGTTCGGGTGTGTATTCGGGTTGTAGTCTGGTGTGTGTTCGGGTGTGTATTCGGGTTGTAGTCGGGTGTGTGTTCGGGTGTGTGTTCGGGTTGTATTCGGGTTGTATTCGGGTGTGTGTTCGGGTGTGTATTCGGGTTGTATTCGGGTGTTTGTTCGGGTGTGTGTTCGGGTGTGTATTCGGGTTGTATTCGGGTGTGTGTTCGGGTTGTATTCGGGTGTGTGTTCGGGTGTGTATTCGGGTGTGTATTCGGGTTGTATTCGGATGTGTGATCGGGTGTGTGTTCGGTTGTGTGTTCGGGTGTGTATTCGGGTTGTATTCGGGTGTTTGTTCGGGTGTGTGTTCGGGTGTGTATTCGGGTTGTATTCGGGTGTGTGTTCGGGTTGTATTCGGGTGTGTGTTCGGGTGTGTATTCGGGTGTGTATTCGGGTTGTATTCGGGTAGGTGTTCGGGTGTGTGTTCGGGTTGTATTCGGGTGTGTGTTCGGGTTGTATTCGGGTGTGTGTTCGGGTGTGTATTCGGGTGTGTGTTCGGGTGTGTGTTCGGGTGTGTGTTCGGGTGTGTATTCGGGTTGTATTCATGTGTGTGTTCGGGTGTGTGTTCGGGTTGTATTCGGGTGTGTGATCGGGTGTGTATTCGGGTTGTATTCGGTTGTGTGTTCGGGTGTGTGTTCGGTTGCGTATTCGGGTGTGTGTTCGGGTGTGTGTTCGGGTTTGTATTCGGGTGTGTATTCGGGTGTGTATTCGGGATGAATTCGGGTGTGTGTTCGGGTGTGTGTTCGGGTGTATATTCGGGTGTGTGTTCGGGTGTGTATTCGGGTGTGTGTTCGGGTGTGTATTCGGGTTGTATTCGGGTGTGTGTTCGGGTGTGTGTTCGGGTGTGTATTCGGGTTGTATTCGGGTTGTATTCGGGTGTGTGTTCGGGTTGTATTCGGGTGTGTGTTCGGGTGTGTGTTCGGTTGTGTGTTCGGGTGAGTATTCGGGTGTGTTCGGGTGTGTATTCGGGTGTGAGTTCGGGTGTGTATTAGGGTTGTAGTCGGGTGTGTGTTCGGGTGTGTTCTTGTGTGTATTCGGGTGTGTGTTCGGTTGTGTATTCGGGTTGTATTCGGGTGTGTGTTCGGGTGTGTGTTCGGGTGTGTATTCGGGTTGTATTCGGGTGTGTGTTTGGGTGTGGGTTCGGGTGTGTATTCGGGTGTGTGTTCGGGTGTGTGTTCGGGTGTGTATTCGGGTTGTATTCGGGTGTGTGTTCGGGTGTGTGTTCGGGTGTGTGTTCGGGTGTGTATTCGGGTGTGTGTTCGGGTGTGTGTTCGGGTGTGTATTCGGGTTGTATTCGGGTGTGTGTTCGGGTGTGTATTCGGGTGTGTGTTCGGGTGTGTGTTCGGGTGTGTATTCGGGTTGTATTCGGGTGTGGGGTCGGGTGTGTGTTCGGGTTGTATTCGGGTGTGTGTTCGGGAGTGTGTTCGGGTGAGTATTCGGGTTGTAGTCGGGTGTGTGTTCGGGTGTGTATTCGGGTTGTATTCGGGTTGTAGTCGGGTCTGTGTTCGGGTGTGTTCGGGTGTGTATTCGGGAGTGTGTTCGGGTGTGTATTCGGGTTGTATTCGGGTGTGAGTTCGGGTGTGTGTTCGGGTGTGTATTCGGGTGTGTGTTCGGGTGTGTATTCGGGTTGTATTCGTTTGTGTGTTCGGGTGTGTGTTCGGGTGTGTATTCGGGTTGTAGTCTGGTGTGTGTTCGGGTGTGTATTCGGGTTGTAGTCGGGTGTGTGTTCGGGTGTGTGTTCGGGTTGTATTCGGGTTGTATTCGGGTGTGTGTTCGGGTGTGTATTCGGGTTGTATTCGGGTGTGTGTTCGGATGTGTGATCGGGTGTGTGTTCGGTTGTGTGTTCGGGTGTGTATTCGGGTTGTATTCGGGTGTTTGTTCGGGTGTGTGTTCGGGTGTGTATTCGGGTTGTAGTCGGGTGTGTGTTCGGGTGTGTTCGGGTGTGTATTCGGGTGTGTGTTCGGGTGTGTATTCGGGTTGTACTCGGGTGTGTGTTCGGGTGTGTGTTCGGGTTGTATTCGGGTGTATGTTCGGGTGTGTGTTCGGGTGTGTATTCGGGTGTGTGTTCGGGTGTGTAGTCGGGTGTGTGTTCGGGTGTGTTCTTGTGTGTATTCGGGTGTGTGTTCGGTTGTGTATTCGGGTTGTATTCGGGTGTGTGTTCGGGTGTGTGTTCGGGTGTGTATTCGGGTTGTATTCGGGTGTGTGTTTGGGTGTGTGTTCGGGTGTGTATTCGGGTGTGTGTTCGGGTGTGTGTTCGGGTGTGTATTCGGGTTGTATTCGGGTGTGTGTTCGGGTGTGTGTTCGGGTGTGTGTTCGGGTGTGTATTCGGGTGTGTGTTCGGGTGTGTGTTCGGGTGTGTATTCGGGTTGTATTCGGGTGTGTGTTCGGGTGTGTATTCGGGTGTGTGTTCGGGTGTGTGTTCGGGTGTGTATTCGGGTTGTATTCGGGTGTGGGGTCGGGTGTGTGTTCGGGTTGTATTCGGGTGTGTGTTCGGGAGTGTGTTCGGGTGAGTATTCGGGTTGTAGTCGGGTGTGTGTTCGGGTGTGTATTCGGGTTGTATTCGGGTTGTAGTCGGGTCTGTGTTCGGGTGTGTTCGGGTGTGTATTCGGGAGTGTGTTCGGGTGTGTATTCGGGTTGTATTCGGGTGTGAGTTCGGGTGTGTGTTCGGGTGTGTATTCGGGTGTGTGTTCGGGTGTGTATTCGGGTTGTATTCGTTTGTGTGTTCGGGTGTGTGTTCGGGTGTGTATTCGGGTTGTATTCGGGTGTGTGTTCGGGTGTGTATTCGGGTTGTATTCGGGTGTGTGTTCGGGAGTGTGTTCGGGTGTGTTCGGGTTGTAGTCTGGTGTGTGTTCGGGTGTGTATTCGGGTTGTAGTCGGGTGTGTGTTCGGGTGTGTGTTCGGGTTGTATTCGGGTTGTATTCGGGTGTGTGTTCGGGTGTGTATTCGGGTTGTATTCGGGTGTGTGTTCGGATGTGTGATCGGGTGTGTGTTCGGTTGTGTGTTCGGGTGTGTATTCGGGTTGTATTCGGGTGTTTGTTCGGGTGTGTGTTCGGGTGTGTATTCGGGTTGTAGTCGGGTGTGTGTTCGGGTGTGTTCGGGTGTGTATTCGGGTGTGTGTTCGGGTGTGTATTCGGGTTGTACTCGGGTGTGTGTTCGGGTGTGTGTTCGGGTTGTATTCGGGTGTATGTTCGGGTGTGTGTTCGGGTGTGTATTCGGGTGTGTGTTCGGGTGTGTAGTCGGGTGTGTGTTCGGGTGTGTATTCGGGTGTGTGTTCGGGTGTGTGTTCGGGTGTGTGTTCGGGTGTGTGTTCAGGTGTGTATTCGAGTTGTATTCGGGTGTGTGTTCGGGAGTGTATTCGGGTTGTATTCGGGTTGTAGTCGGGTCTGTGATCGGGTGTGTTCGGGTGTGTATTCGGGTGTGTGTTCGGTTGTGTATTCGGGTTGTATTCGGGTGTGTGTTCGGGTGTGTGTTCGGGTGTGTATTCGGGTGTGTGTTCGGGTGTGTGTTCGGGTGTGTATTCGGGTGTGTGTTCGGGTGTGTATTCGGGTTGTATTCGGGTGTGTGTTCGGGTGTGTGTTCGGTTGTGTGTTCGGGTGTGTATTCGGGTGTGTGTTCGGGTGTGTATTCGGGTTGTATTCGGGTGTGTGTTCGGGTGTGTGTTCGGGTGTGTGTTCGGGTGTGTATTCGGGTTGTATTCGGGTGTGTGTTCGGGTGTGTGTTCGGTTGTGTGTTCGGGTGTGTATTCGGGTGTGTGTTCGGGTGTGTGTTCGGTTGTGTGTTCGGGTGTGTATTCGGGTGTGTGTTCGGGTGTGTATTCGGGTTGTATTCGGGTGTGTGTTCGGGTGTGTGTTCGGGTGTGTTCGGGTGTGTATTCGGGTTGTAGTCGGGTGTGTGTTCGAGTGTGTTCGGGTGTGTATTCGGGTGTGTGTTCGGGTGTGTATTCGGGTTGTATTCGTGTGTGTGTTCGGGTGTGTGGTCGGGTTGTATTCGGGTGTGTGTTCGGGTGGGTGTTCGGGTTGTATTCGGGTGTGTGTTCGGGTGTGTATTCGGGTGTGTGTTCGGGTGTGTATTCGGGTGTGTGTTCGGGTTGTATTCGTGTGTGTGTTCGGGTGTGTGTTTCTTGTGTGTGTTCGGGTGTGTGTTAGGGTCTGTGTTCGGGTGTGTATTCGGGTGTGTGTCCGGGTGTGTATTCGGGTTGTATTCGGGTATGTGTTCGGGTGTGTGTTCGGGTGTGTGTTCGGGTGTGTGTTCGGGTGTGTGTTCGGGTGTGTATTCGGGTTGAATTCGGGTGTGTGTTCGGGTGTGTATTCGGGTTGTATTCGGGTGTGTGTTCGGGAGTGTGTTCGGGTGTGTATTCGGGTTGTAGTCGGGTGTGTGTTCGGGTGTGTATTCGGGTTGTAGTCGGGTGTATATTCGGGTGTGTGTTCGGGTTGTATTCGGGTTGTATTCGGGTGTGTGTTCGGGTGTGTATTCGGGTTGTATTCGGGTGTGTGTTCGGGTGTGTATTCGGGTTGTAGTCGGGTGTGTTCGGGTGTGTATTCGGGTTGTAGTCGGGTGTATATTCGGGTGTGTGTTCGGGTTGTATTCGGGTTGTATTCGGGTGTGTGTTCGGGTGTGTATTCGGGTTGTATTCGGGTGTGTGTTCGGGTGTGTATTCTTTTCAAAATGTTTTGTCGCCTCTAGTTCCCTTAATACTCGTCCTATCGCCATAAAACTAAGCGCGTTGGAATCAGCGTCCCGTTTTACATAAAGATATACCAACACAGGTACTGTTTCTTGACTTTGAATTTTTCGGCAAAGTTCAATGTGGTGGTATAGGGACTTTTCAAAATGTTTTGTCGCCTCTCTTTCCCTTAATACTCGTCCTATCGCCATGAAACTAAGCACGTTGGAATCAGCGTCCCCTTTTACATAAAGATATACCAACAAAGGTATTGTTTCTTGACTATGAATTTTTCGGCAAAGTTCAATGTGGTGGTATAGGGATTTTTCAAAATGTTTTGTCGCCTCTCTTTCCTTTAATACTCGTCCTATCGCCATGAAACTAAGCGCGTTGGAATCAGCGTCCCCTTTTACATAAAGATATACCAACAAAGGTACTGTTTCTTGACTTTGAATTTTTCGGCAAAGTTCAATGTGGTGGTATAGGGACTTTTCAAAATGTTTTGTCGCCTCTCTTTCCCTTAATACTCGTCCTATCGCCATGAAACTAAGCGCGTTGGAATCAGCGTCCCCTTTTACATAAAGATATACCAACAAAGGTACTGTTTCTTGACTTTGAATTTTTCGGCAAAGTTCAATGTGGTGGTATAGGGACTTTTCAAAATGTTTTGTCGCCTCTATTTCCCTTAATACTCGTCCTATCGAGATGAAACTAAGGGCGTTGGAATCAGCGTCCACTTTTACATAAAGATATACCAACAAAGGTACTGTTTCTTGACTTTGAATTTTTCGGCAAAGTTCAATGGGGTATAGGGACTTTTCAAAATGTTTTGTCGCCTCTATTTCCCTTAATACTCGTCCTATCGCCATGAAACTAAGCGCGTTGGAATCAGCGTCCCCTTTTACATAAAGATATACCAACAAAGGTACTGTTTCTTGACTTTGAATTTTTCGGCAAAGTTCAATGTGAGGGTATAGGGACTTTTCAAAATGTTTTGTCGCCTCTCTTTCCCTTAATACTCGTCCTATCGCCATGAAACTAAGCGCGTTGGAATCAGTGTCCCCTTTTACATAAAGATATTCCAACAAAGGTACTGTTTCTTGACTTTGAATTTTTCGGCAAAGTTCAATGGGGTATAGGGACTTTTCAAAATGTTTTGTCGCCTCTATTTCCCTTAATACTCGTCCTATCGCCATGAAACTAAGCGCGTTGGAATCAGCGTCCCCTTTTACATAAAGATATACCAACACTGGTACTGTTTCTTGACTTTGAATTTTTCGGCAAAGTTCAATGTGGTGGTATAGGGACTTTTCAAAATGATTTGTCGCCTCTCTTTTCCTTAATACTCGTCCTATCGCCATGAAACTAAGCGCGTTGGAATCAGCGTCCCCTTTTACATAAAGATATACCAACAAAGGTATTGTTTCTTGACTATGAATTTTTCGGCAAAGTTCAATGTGGTGGTATAGGGACTTTTCAAAATGTTTTGTCGCCTCTCTTTCCCTTAATACTCGTCCTATCGCCATGAAACTAAGCGCGTTGGAATCAGCGTCCCCTTTTACATAAAGATATACCAACAAAGGTACTGTTTCTTGACTTTGAATTTTTCGGCAAAGTTCAATGTGGTGGTATAGGGACTTTTCAAAATGTTTTGTCGCCTCTATTTCCCTTAATACTCGTCCTATCGCCATAAAACTAAGCGCGTTGGAATCAGCGTCCCGTTTTACATAAAGATATACCAACACAGGTACTGTTTCTTGACTTTGAATTTTTCGGCAAAGTTCAATGTGGTGGTATAGGGACTTTTCAAAATGTTTTGTCGCCTCTCTTTCCCTTAATACTCGTCCTATCGCCATGAAACTAAGCACGTTGGAATCAGCGTCCCCTTTTACATAAAGATATACCAACAAAGGTATTGTTTCTTGACTATGAATTTTTCGGCAAAGTTCAATGTGGTGGTATAGGGATTTTTCAAAATGTTTTGTCGCCTCTCTTTCCTTTAATACTCGTCCTATCGCCATGAAACTAAGCGCGTTGGAATCAGCGTCCCCTTTTACATAAAGATATACCAACAAAGGTACTGTTTCTTGACTTTGAATTTTTCGGCAAAGTTCAATGTGGTGGTATAGGGACTTTTCAAAATGTTTTGTCGCCTCTCTTTCCCTTAATACTCGTCCTATCGCCATGAAACTAAGCGCGTTGGAATCAGCGTCCCCTTTTACATAAAGATATACCAACAAAGGTACTGTTTCTTGACTTTGAATTTTTCGGCAAAGTTCAATGTGGTGGTATAGGGACTTTTCAAAATGTTTTGTCGCCTCTATTTCCCTTAATACTCGTCCTATCGAGATGAAACTAAGGGCGTTGGAATCAGCGTCCACTTTTACATAAAGATATACCAACAAAGGTACTGTTTCTTGACTTTGAATTTTTCGGCAAAGTTCAATGGGGTATAGGGACTTTTCAAAATGTTTTGTCGCCTCTATTTCCCTTAATACTCGTCCTATCGCCATGAAACTAAGCGCGTTGGAATCAGCGTCCCCTTTTACATAAAGATATACCAACAAAGGTACTGTTTCTTGACTTTGAATTTTTCGGCAAAGTTCAATGTGAGGGTATAGGGACTTTTCAAAATGTTTTGTCGCCTCTCTTTCCCTTAATACTCGTCCTATCGCCATGAAACTAAGCGCGTTGGAATCAGTGTCCCCTTTTACATAAAGATATTCCAACAAAGGTACTGTTTCTTGACTTTGAATTTTTCGGCAAAGTTCAATGGGGTATAGGGACTTTTCAAAATGTTTTGTCGCCTCTATTTCCCTTAATACTCGTCCTATCGCCATGAAACTAAGCGCGTTGGAATCAGCGTCCCCTTTTACATAAAGATATACCAACACTGGTACTGTTTCTTGACTTTGAATTTTTCGGCAAAGTTCAATGTGGTGGTATAGGGACTTTTCAAAATGATTTGTCGCCTCTCTTTCCCTTAATACTCGTCCTATCGCCATGAAACTAAGCGCGTTGGAATCAGCGTCCCCTTTTACATAAAGATATACCAACAAAGGTATTGTTTCTTGACTATGAATTTTTCGGCAAAGTTCAATGTGGTGGTATAGGGACTTTTCAAAATGTTTTGTCGCCTCTCTTTCCTTTAATACTCGTCCTATCGCCATGAAACTAAGCGCGTCGGAATCAGCGTCCCCTTTTACATAAAGATATACCAACAAAGGTACTGTTTCTTAACTTTGAATTTTTCGGCAAAGTTCAATGTGGTGGTATAGGGACATTTCAAAATGTTTTGTCGCCTCTCTTTCCCTTAATACTCGTCCTATCGCCATGAAACTAAGCGCGTTGGAATCAGCGTCCCCTTTTACATAAAGATATACCAACAAAGGTACTGTTTCTTGACTTTGAATTTTTCGGCAAAGTTCAATGTGGTGGTATAGGGACTTTTCAAAATGTTTTGTCGCCTCTGTTTCCCTTAATACTCGTCCTATCGCCATGAAACTAAGGGCGTTGGAATCAGCGTCCCCTTTTACATAAAGATATACCAACACAAGTACTGTTTCTTGACTTTGAATTTTTCGGCAAAGTTCAATGTTGTGGTATAGGGACTTTTTAAAATGTTTTGTCGCCTCTATTTCCCTTAATACTCGTCCTATCGAGATGAAACTAAGGGCGTTGGGATCAGCGTCCACTTTTACATAAAGATATACCAACAAAGGTACTTTTTCTTGACTATGAATTTTTCGGCAAAGTTCAATGGGTTATAGGGACTTTTCAAAATGTTTTGTCGCCTCTATTTCCCTTAATACTCGTCCTATCGCCATGAAACTAAGCGCGTTGGAATCAGCGTCCCCTTTTACATAAAGATATACCAACACTGGTACTGTTTCTTGACTTTGAATTTTTCGGCAAAGTTCAATGGGGTATAGGGACTTTTCAAAATGTTTTGTCGCCTCTCTTTCCCTTAATACTCGTCCTATCGCCATGAAACTAAGCGCGTTGGAATCAGCGTCCCCTTTTACATAAAGATATACCAACAAAGGTACTGTTTCTTGACTATGAATTTTTCGGCAAAGTTCAATGTGGTGGTATAGGGACTTTTCAAAATGTTTTGTCGCCTCTATTTCCCTTAATACTCGTCCTATCGCCATGAAACTAAGCGCGTTGGAATCAGCGTCCCCTTTTACATAAAGATATACCAACAAAGGTACTGTTTCTTGACTTTGAATTTTTCGGCAAAGTTCAATGTGGTGGTATAGGGACTTTTCAAAATGTTCTGTCGCCTCTATTTCCCTTAATACTCGTCCTATCGCCATGAAACTAAGCGCGTTGGAATCAGCGTCCCCTTTTACATAAAGATATACCAACAAAGGTACTGTTTATTGACTTTGAATTTTTCGACAAAGTTCAATGGGGTATAGGGACTTTTCAAAATGTTTTGTCGCCTCTAGTTCCCTTAATACTCGTCCTATCGCCATGAAACTAAGCGCGTTGGAATCAGCGTCCCGTTTTACATAAAGATATACCAACACAGGTACTGTTTCTTGACTTTGAATTTTTCGGCAAAGTTCAATGTGGTGGTATAGGGACTTTTCAAAATGTTTTGTCGCCTCTCTTTCCCTTAATACTCGTCCTATCGCCATGAAACTAAGCGCGTTGGAATCAGCGACCCCTTTTACATAAAGATATACCAACAAAGGTACTGTTTCTTGACTTTGAATTTTTCGACAAAGTTCAATGTGGTATAGGGACTTTTCAAAATGTTTTGTCGCCTCTATTTCCCTTAATACTCGTCCTATCGCCATGAAACTAAGCGCGTTGGAATCAGCGCCCCTTTTACATAAAGATATACCAACAAAGGTATTGTTTCTTGACTATGAATTTTTCGGCAAAGTTCAATGTGGTGGTATAGGGACTTTTCAAAATGTTTTGTCGCCTCTATTTCCCTTAATACTCGTCCTATCGCCATGAAACTAAGCGCGTTGTAATCAGCGTCCCCTTTTACATAAAGATATACCAACAAAGGTACTGTTTCTTGACTTTGAATTTTTCGGCAAAGTTCAATGTGGTGGTATAGGGACTTTTCAAAATGTTTTGTCGCCTCTCTTTCCCTTAATACTCGTCCTATCGCCATGAAACTAAGCGCGTTGGAATCAGCGTCCCCTTTTACATAAAGATATACCAACAAAGGTACTGTTTCTTGACTTTGAATTTTTCGGCAAAGTTCAATGTGGTGGTATAGGGACTTTTCAAAATGTTTTGTCGCCTCTATTTCCCTTAATACTCGTCCTATCGAGATGAAACTAAGGGCGTTGGAATCAGCGTCCACTTTTACATAAAGATATACCAACAAAGGTACTGTTTCTTGACTTTGAATTTTTCGGCAAAGTTCAATGTGGTGGTATAGGGACTTTTCAAAATGTTCTGTCGCCTCTATTTCCCTTAATACTCGTCCTATCGCCATGAAACTAAGCGCGTTGGAATCAGCGTCCCCTTTTACATAAAGATATACCAACAAAGGTACTGTTTATTGACTTTGAATTTTTCGACAAAGTTCAATGGGGTATAGGGACTTTTCAAAATGTTTTGTCGCCTCCAGTTCCCTTAATACTCGTCCTATCGCCATGAAACTAAGCGCGTTGGAATCAGCGTCCCGTTTTACATAAAGATATACCAACACAGGTACTGTTTCTTGACTTTGAATTTTTCGGCAAAGTTCAATGTGGTGGTATAGGGACTTTTCAAAATGTTTTGTCGCCTCTCTTTCCCTTAATACTCGTCCTATCGCCATGAAACTAAGCGCGTTGGAATCAGCGTCCCCTTTTACATAAAGATATACCAACAAAGGTATTGTTTCTTGACTATGAATTTTTCGGCAAAGTTCAATGTGGTGGTATAGGGACTTTTCAAAATGTTTTGTCGCCTCTCTTTCCCTTAATACTCGTCCTATCGCCATGAAACTAAGCGCGTTGGAATCAGTGTCCCCTTTTACATAAAGATATTCCAACAAAGGTACTGTTTCTTGACTTTGAATTTTTCGGCAAAGTTCAATGGGGTATAGGGACTTTTCAAAATGTTTTGTCGCCTCTATTTCCCTTAATACTCGTCCTATCGCCATGAAACTAAGCGCGTTGGAATCAGCGTCCCCTTTTACATAAAGATATACCAACACTGGTACTGTTTCTTGACTTTGAATTTTTCGGCAAAGTTCAATGTGGTGGTATAGGGACTTTTCAAAATGTTTTGTCGCCTCTCTTTCCCTTAATACTCGTCCTATCGCCATGAAACTAAGCGCGTTGGAATCAGCGTCCCCTTTTACATAAAGATATACCAACAAAGGTATTGTTTCTTGACTATGAATTTTTCGGCAAAGTTCAATGTGGTGGTATAGGGACTTTTCAAAATGTTTTGTCGCCTCTCTTTCCTTTAATACTCGTCCTATCGCCATGAAACTAAGCGCGTCGGAATCAGCGTCCCCTTTTACATAAAGATATACCAACAAAGGTACTGTTTCTTAACTTTGAATTTTTCGGCAAAGTTCAATGTGGTGGTATAGGGACATTTCAAAATGTTTTGTCGCCTCTCTTTCCCTTAATACTCGTCCTATCGCCATGAAACTAAGCGCGTTGGAATCAGCGTCCCCTTTTACATAAAGATATACCAACAAAGGTACTGTTTCTTGACTTTGAATTTTTCGGCAAAGTTCAATGTGGTGGTATAGGGACTTTTCAAAATGTTTTGTCGCCTCTGTTTCCCTTAATACTCGTCCTATCGCCATGAAACTAAGGGCGTTGGAATCAGCGTCCCCTTTTACATAAAGATATACCAACACAAGTACTGTTTCTTGACTTTGAATTTTTCGGCAAAGTTCAATGTTGTGGTATAGGGACTTTTTAAAATGTTTTGTCGCCTCTATTTCCCTTAATACTCGTCCTATCGAGATGAAACTAAGGGCGTTGGAATCAGCGTCCACTTTTACATAAAGATATACCAACAAAGGTACTGTTTCTTGACTATGAATTTTTCGGCAAAGTTCAATGGGGTATAGGGACTTTTCAAAATGTTTTGTCGCCTCTATTTCCCTTAATACTCGTCCTATCGCCATGAAACTAAGCGCGTTGGAATCAGCGTCCCCTTTTACATAAAGATATACCAACACTGGTACTGTTTCTTGACTTTGAATTTTTCGGCAAAGTTCAATGGGGTATAGGGACTTTTCAAAATGTTTTGTCGCCTCTCTTTCCCTTAATACTCGTCCTATCGCCATGAAACTAAGCGCGTTGGAATCAGCGTCCCCTTTTACATAAAGATATACCAACAAAGGTACTGTTTCTTGACTATGAATTTTTCGGCAAAGTTCAATGTGGTGGTATAGGGACTTTTCAAAATGTTTTGTCGCCTCTATTTCCCTTAATACTCGTCCTATCGCCATGAAACTAAGGGCGTTGGAATCAGCGTCCCCTTTTACATAAAGATATACCAACACAAGTACTGTTTCTTGACTTTGAATTTTTCGGCAAAGTTCAATGTTGTGGTATAGGGACTTTTTAAAATGTTTTGTCGCCTCTATTTCCCTTAATACTCGTCCTATCGAGATGAAACTAAGGGCGTTGGGATCAGCGTCCACTTTTACATAAAGATATACCAACAAAGGTACTTTTTCTTGACTATGAATTTTTCGGCAAAGTTCAATGGGTTATAGGGACTTTTCAAAATGTTTTGTCGCCTCTATTTCCCTTAATACTCGTCCTATCGCCATGAAACTAAGCGCGTTGGAATCAGCGTCCCCTTTTACATAAAGATATACCAACACTGGTACTGTTTCTTGACTTTGAATTTTTCGGCAAAGTTCAATGGGGTATAGGGACTTTTCAAAATGTTTTGTCGCCTCTCTTTCCCTTAATACTCGTCCTATCGCCATGAAACTAAGCGCGTTGGAATCAGCGTCCCCTTTTACATAAAGATATACCAACAAAGGTACTGTTTCTTGACTATGAATTTTTCGGCAAAGTTCAATGTGGTGGTATAGGGACTTTTCAAAATGTTTTGTCGCCTCTATTTCCCTTAATACTCGTCCTATCGCCATGAAACTAAGCGCGTTGGAATCAGCGTCCCCTTTTACATAAAGATATACCAACAAAGGTACTGTTTCTTGACTTTGAATTTTTCGGCAAAGTTCAATGTGGTGGTATAGGGACTTTTCAAAATGTTCTGTCGCCTCTATTTCCCTTAATACTCGTCCTATCGCCATGAAACTAAGCGCGTTGGAATCAGCGTCCCCTTTTACATAAAGATATACCAACAAAGGTACTGTTTATTGACTTTGAATTTTTCGACAAAGTTCAATGGGGTATAGGGACTTTTCAAAATGTTTTGTCGCCTCTAGTTCCCTTAATACTCGTCCTATCGCCATGAAACTAAGCGCGTTGGAATCAGCGTCCCGTTTTACATAAAGATATACCAACACAGGTACTGTTTCTTGACTTTGAATTTTTCGGCAAAGTTCAATGTGGTGGTATAGGGACTTTTCAAAATGTTTTGTCGCCTCTCTTTCCCTTAATACTCGTCCTATCGCCATGAAACTAAGCGCGTTGGAATCAGCGACCCCTTTTACATAAAGATATACCAACAAAGGTACTGTTTCTTGACTTTGAATTTTTCGACAAAGTTCAATGTGGTATAGGGACTTTTCAAAATGTTTTGTCGCCTCTATTTCCCTTAATACTCGTCCTATCGCCATGAAACTAAGCGCGTTGGAATCAGCGCCCCTTTTACATAAAGATATACCAACAAAGGTATTGTTTCTTGACTATGAATTTTTCGGCAAAGTTCAATGTGGTGGTATAGGGACTTTTCAAAATGTTTTGTCGCCTCTATTTCCCTTAATACTCGTCCTATCGCCATGAAACTAAGCGCGTTGTAATCAGCGTCCCCTTTTACATAAAGATATACCAACAAAGGTACTGTTTCTTGACTTTGAATTTTTCGGCAAAGTTCAATGTGGTGGTATAGGGACTTTTCAAAATGTTTTGTCGCCTCTCTTTCCCTTAATACTCGTCCTATCGCCATGAAACTAAGCGCGTTGGAATCAGCGTCCCCTTTTACATAAAGATATACCAACAAAGGTACTGTTTCTTGACTTTGAATTTTTCGGCAAAGTTCAATGTGGTGGTATAGGGACTTTTCAAAATGTTTTGTCGCCTCTATTTCCCTTAATACTCGTCCTATCGAGATGAAACTAAGGGCGTTGGAATCAGCGTCCACTTTTACATAAAGATATACCAACAAAGGTACTGTTTCTTGACTTTGAATTTTTCGGCAAAGTTCAATGTGGTGGTATAGGGACTTTTCAAAATGTTCTGTCGCCTCTATTTCCCTTAATACTCGTCCTATCGCCATGAAACTAAGCGCGTTGGAATCAGCGTCCCCTTTTACATAAAGATATACCAACAAAGGTACTGTTTATTGACTTTGAATTTTTCGACAAAGTTCAATGGGGTATAGGGACTTTTCAAAATGTTTTGTCGCCTCCAGTTCCCTTAATACTCGTCCTATCGCCATGAAACTAAGCGCGTTGGAATCAGCGTCCCGTTTTACATAAAGATATACCAACACAGGTACTGTTTCTTGACTTTGAATTTTTCGGCAAAGTTCAATGTGGTGGTATAGGGACTTTTCAAAATGTTTTGTCGCCTCTCTTTCCCTTAATACTCGTCCTATCGCCATGAAACTAAGCGCGTTGGAATCAGCGTCCCCTTTTACATAAAGATATACCAACAAAGGTATTGTTTCTTGACTATGAATTTTTCGGCAAAGTTCAATGTGGTGGTATAGGGACTTTTCAAAATGTTTTGTCGCCTCTCTTTCCCTTAATACTCGTCCTATCGCCATGAAACTAAGCGCGTTGGAATCAGTGTCCCCTTTTACATAAAGATATTCCAACAAAGGTACTGTTTCTTGACTTTGAATTTTTCGGCAAAGTTCAATGGGGTATAGGGACTTTTCAAAATGTTTTGTCGCCTCTATTTCCCTTAATACTCGTCCTATCGCCATGAAACTAAGCGCGTTGGAATCAGCGTCCCCTTTTACATAAAGATATACCAACACTGGTACTGTTTCTTGACTTTGAATTTTTCGGCAAAGTTCAATGTGGTGGTATAGGGACTTTTCAAAATGTTTTGTCGCCTCTCTTTCCCTTAATACTCGTCCTATCGCCATGAAACTAAGCGCGTTGGAATCAGCGTCCCCTTTTACATAAAGATATACCAACAAAGGTATTGTTTCTTGACTATGAATTTTTCGGCAAAGTTCAATGTGGTGGTATAGGGACTTTTCAAAATGTTTTGTCGCCTCTCTTTCCTTTAATACTCGTCCTATCGCCATGAAACTAAGCGCGTCGGAATCAGCGTCCCCTTTTACATAAAGATATACCAACAAAGGTACTGTTTCTTAACTTTGAATTTTTCGGCAAAGTTCAATGTGGTGGTATAGGGACATTTCAAAATGTTTTGTCGCCTCTCTTTCCCTTAATACTCGTCCTATCGCCATGAAACTAAGCGCGTTGGAATCAGCGTCCCCTTTTACATAAAGATATACCAACAAAGGTACTGTTTCTTGACTTTGAATTTTTCGGCAAAGTTCAATGTGGTGGTATAGGGACTTTTCAAAATGTTTTGTCGCCTCTGTTTCCCTTAATACTCGTCCTATCGCCATGAAACTAAGGGCGTTGGAATCAGCGTCCCTTTTTACATAAAGATATACCAACACAAGTACTGTTTCTTGACTTTGAATTTTTCGGCAAAGTTCAATGTTGTGGTATAGGGACTTTTTAAAATGTTTTGTCGCCTCTATTTCCCTTAATACTCGTCCTATCGAGATGAAACTAAGGGCGTTGGAATCAGCGTCCACTTTTACATAAAGATATACCAACAAAGGTACTGTTTCTTGACTATGAATTTTTCGGCAAAGTTCAATGGGGTATAGGGACTTTTCAAAATGTTTTGTCGCCTCTATTTCCCTTAATACTCGTCCTATCGCCATGAAACTAAGCGCGTTGGAATCAGCGTCCCCTTTTACATAAAGATATACCAACACTGGTACTGTTTCTTGACTTTGAATTTTTCGGCAAAGTTCAATGGGGTATAGGGACTTTTCAAAATGTTTTGTCGCCTCTCTTTCCCTTAATACTCGTCCTATCGCCATGAAACTAAGCGCGTTGGAATCAGCGTCCCCTTTTACATAAAGATATACCAACAAAGGTACTGTTTCTTGACTATGAATTTTTCGGCAAAGTTCAATGTGGTGGTATAGGGACTTTTCAAAATGTTTTGTCGCCTCTATTTCCCTTAATACTCGTCCTATCGCCATGAAACTAAGCGCGTTGGAATCAGCGTCCCCTTTTACATAAAGATATACCAACAAAGGTACTGTTTCTTGACTTTGAATTTTTCGGCAAAGTTCAATGTGGTGGTATAGGGACTTTTCAAAATGTTCTGTCGCCTCTATTTCCCTTAATACTCGTCCTATCGCCATGAAACTAAGCGCGTTGGAATCAGCGTCCCCTTTTACATAAAGATATACCAACAATGGTACTGTTTATTGACTTTGAATTTTTCGACAAAGTTCAATGGGGTATAGGGACTTTTCAAAATGTTTTGTCGCCTCTAGTTCCCTTAATACTCGTCCTATCGCCATGAAACTAAGCGCGTTGGAATCAGCGTCCCGTTTTACATAAAGATATACCAACACAGGTACTGTTTCTTGACTTTGAATTTTTCGGCAAAGTTCAATGTGGTGGTATAGGGACTTTTCAAAATGTTTTGTCGCCTCTCTTTCCCTTAATACTCGTCCTATCGCCATGAAACTAAGCGCGTTGGAATCAGCGACCCCTTTTACATAAAGATATACCAACAAAGGTACTGTTTCTTGACTTTGAATTTTTCGACAAAGTTCAATGTGGTATAGGGACTTTTCAAAATGTTTTGTCGCCTCTATTTCCCTTAATACTCGTCCTATCGCCATGAAACTAAGCGCGTTGGAATCAGCGCCCCTTTTACATAAAGATATACCAACAAAGGTATTGTTTCTTGACTATGAATTTTTCGGCAAAGTTCAATGTGGTGGTATAGGGACTTTTCAAAATGTTTTGTCGCCTCTATTTCCCTTAATACTCGTCCTATCGCCATGAAACTAAGCGCGTTGTAATCAGCGTCCCCTTTTACATAAAGATATACCAACAAAGGTACTGTTTCTTGACTTTGAATTTTTCGGCAAAGTTCAATGGGGTATAGGGACTTTTCAAAATGTTTTGTCGCCTCTATTTCCCTTAATACTCGTCCTATCGCCATGAAACTAAGCGCGTTGGAATCAGCGTCCCCTTTTACATAAAGATATACCAACAAAGGTACTGTTTCTTGACTTTGAATTTTTCGGCAAAGTTCAATGTGAGGGTATAGGGACTTTTCAAAATGTTTTGTCGCCTCTCTTTCCCTTAATACTCGTCCTATCGCCATGAAACTAAGCGCGTTGGAATCAGTGTCCCCTTTTACATAAAGATATTCCAACAAAGGTACTGTTTCTTGACTTTGAATTTTTCGGCAAAGTTCAATGGGGTATAGGGACTTTTCAAAATGTTTTGTCGCCTCTATTTCCCTTAATACTCGTCCTATCGCCATGAAACTAAGCGCGTTGGAATCAGCGTCCCCTTTTACATAAAGATATACCAACACTGGTACTGTTTCTTGACTTTGAATTTTTCGGCAAAGTTCAATGTGGTGGTATAGGGACTTTTCAAAATGTTTTGTCGCCTCTCTTTCCCTTAATACTCGTCCTATCGCCATGAAACTAAGCGCGTTGGAATCAGCGTCCCCTTTTACATAAAGATATACCAACAAAGGTATTGTTTCTTGACTATGAATTTTTCGGCAAAGTTCAATGTGGTGGTATAGGGACTTTTCAAAATGTTTTGTCGCCTCTCTTTCCTTTAATACTCGTCCTATCGCCATGAAACTAAGCGCGTCGGAATCAGCGTCCCCTTTTACATAAAGATATACCAACAAAGGTACTGTTTCTTAACTTTGAATTTTTCGGCAAAGTTCAATGTGGTGGTATAGGGACATTTCAAAATGTTTTGTCGCCTCTCTTTCCCTTAATACTCGTCCTATCGCCATGAAACTAAGCGCGTTGGAATCAGCGTCCCCTTTTACATAAAGATATACCAACAAAGGTACTGTTTCTTGACTTTGAATTTTTCGGCAAAGTTCAATGTGGTGGTATAGGGACTTTTCAAAATGTTTTGTCGCCTCTGTTTCCCTTAATACTCGTCCTATCGCCATGAAACTAAGGGCGTTGGAATCAGCGTCCCCTTTTACATAAAGATATACCAACACAAGTACTGTTTCTTGACTTTGAATTTTTCGGCAAAGTTCAATGTTGTGGTATAGGGACTTTTTAAAATGTTTTGTCGCCTCTATTTCCCTTAATACTCGTCCTATCGAGATGAAACTAAGGGCGTTGGAATCAGCGTCCACTTTTACATAAAGATATACCAACAAAGGTACTGTTTCTTGACTATGAATTTTTCGGCAAAGTTCAATGGGGTATAGGGACTTTTCAAAATGTTTTGTCGCCTCTATTTCCCTTAATACTCGTCCTATCGCCATGAAACTAAGCGCGTTGGAATCAGCGTCCCCTTTTACATAAAGATATACCAACACTGGTACTGTTTCTTGACTTTGAATTTTTCGGCAAAGTTCAATGGGGTATAGGGACTTTTCAAAATGTTTTGTCGCCTCTCTTTCCCTTAATACTCGTCCTATCGCCATGAAACTAAGCGCGTTGGAATCAGCGTCCCCTTTTACATAAAGATATACCAACAAAGGTACTGTTTCTTGACTATGAATTTTTCGGCAAAGTTCAATGTGGTGGTATAGGGACTTTTCAAAATGTTTTGTCGCCTCTATTTCCCTTAATACTCGTCCTATCGCCATGAAACTAAGCGCGTTGGAATCAGCGTCCCCTTTTACATAAAGATATACCAACAAAGGTACTGTTTCTTGACTTTGAATTTTTCGGCAAAGTTCAATGTGGTGGTATAGGGACTTTTCAAAATGTTCTGTCGCCTCTATTTCCCTTAATACTCGTCCTATCGCCATGAAACTAAGCGCGTTGGAATCAGCGTCCCCTTTTACATAAAGATATACCAACAATGGTACTGTTTATTGACTTTGAATTTTTCGACAAAGTTCAATGGGGTATAGGGACTTTTCAAAATGTTTTGTCGCCTCTAGTTCCCTTAATACTCGTCCTATCGCCATGAAACTAAGCGCGTTGGAATCAGCGTCCCGTTTTACATAAAGATATACCAACACAGGTACTGTTTCTTGACTTTGAATTTTTCGGCAAAGTTCAATGTGGTGGTATAGGGACTTTTCAAAATGTTTTGTCGCCTCTCTTTCCCTTAATACTCGTCCTATCGCCATGAAACTAAGCGCGTTGGAATCAGCGACCCCTTTTACATAAAGATATACCAACAAAGGTACTGTTTCTTGACTTTGAATTTTTCGACAAAGTTCAATGTGGTATAGGGACTTTTCAAAATGTTTTGTCGCCTCTATTTCCCTTAATACTCGTCCTATCGCCATGAAACTAAGCGCGTTGGAATCAGCGCCCCTTTTACATAAAGATATACCAACAAAGGTATTGTTTCTTGACTATGAATTTTTCGGCAAAGTTCAATGTGGTGGTATAGGGACTTTTCAAAATGTTTTGTCGCCTCTATTTCCCTTAATACTCGTCCTATCGCCATGAAACTAAGCGCGTTGTAATCAGCGTCCCCTTTTACATAAAGATATACCAACAAAGGTACTGTTTCTTGACTTTGAATTTTTCGGCAAAGTTCAATGGGGTATAGGGACTTTTCAAAATGTTTTGTCGCCTCTATTTCCCTTAATACTCGTCCTATCGCCATGAAACTAAGCGCGTTGGAATCAGCGTCCCCTTTTACATAAAGATATACCAACAAAGGTACTGTTTCTTGACTTTGAATTTTTCGGCAAAGTTCAATGTGAGGGTATAGGGACTTTTCAAAATGTTTTGTCGCCTCTCTTTCCCTTAATACTCGTCCTATCGCCATGAAACTAAGCGCGTTGGAATCAGTGTCCCCTTTTACATAAAGATATTCCAACAAAGGTACTGTTTCTTGACTTTGAATTTTTCGGCAAAGTTCAATGGGGTATAGGGACTTTTCAAAATGTTTTGTCGCCTCTATTTCCCTTAATACTCGTCCTATCGCCATGAAACTAAGCGCGTTGGAATCAGCGTCCCCTTTTACATAAAGATATACCAACACTGGTACTGTTTCTTGACTTTGAATTTTTCGGCAAAGTTCAATGTGGTGGTATAGGGACTTTTCAAAATGTTTTGTCGCCTCTCTTTCCCTTAATACTCGTCCTATCGCCATGAAACTAAGCGCGTTGGAATCAGCGTCCCCTTTTACATAAAGATATACCAACAAAGGTATTGTTTCTTGACTATGAATTTTTCGGCAAAGTTCAATGTGGTGGTATAGGGACTTTTCAAAATGTTTTGTCGCCTCTCTTTCCCTTAATACTCGTCCTATCGCCATGAAACTAAGCGCGTTGGAATCAGCGTCCCCTTTTACATAAAGATATACCAACAAAGGTACTGTTTCTTGACTTTGAATTTTTCGGCAAAGTTCAATGTGGTGGTATAGGGACTTTTCAAAATGTTTTGTCGCCTCTGTTTCCCTTAATACTCGTCCTATCGCCATGAAACTAAGGGCGTTGGAATCAGCGTCCCCTTTTACATAAAGATATACCAACACAAGTACTGTTTCTTGACTTTGAATTTTTCGGCAAAGTTCAATGTTGTGGTATAGGGACTTTTTAAAATGTTTTGTCGCCTCTATTTCCCTTAATACTCGTCCTATCGAGATGAAACTAAGGGCGTTGGAATCAGCGTCCACTTTTACATAAAGATATACCAACAAAGGTACTGTTTCTTGACTATGAATTTTTCGGCAAAGTTCAATGGGGTATAGGGACTTTTCAAAATGTTTTGTCGCCTCTATTTCCCTTAATACTCGTCCTATCGCCATGAAACTAAGCGCGTTGGAATCAGCGTCCCCTTTTACATAAAGATATACCAACACTGGTACTGTTTCTTGACTTTGAATTTTTCGGCAAAGTTCAATGGGGTATAGGGACTTTTCAAAATGTTTTGTCGCCTCTCTTTCCCTTAATACTCGTCCTATCGCCATGAAACTAAGCGCGTTGGAATCAGCGTCCCCTTTTACATAAAGATATACCAACAAAGGTACTGTTTCTTGACTATGAATTTTTCGGCAAAGTTCAATGTGGTGGTATAGGGACTTTTCAAAATGTTTTGTCGCCTCTATTTCCCTTAATACTCGTCCTATCGCCATGAAACTAAGCGCGTTGGAATCAGCGTCCCCTTTTACATAAAGATATACCAACAAAGGTACTGTTTCTTGACTTTGAATTTTTCGGCAAAGTTCAATGTGGTGGTATAGGGACTTTTCAAAATGTTCTGTCGCCTCTATTTCCCTTAATACTCGTCCTATCGCCATGAAACTAAGCGCGTTGGAATCAGCGTCCCCTTTTACATAAAGATATACCAACAAAGGTACTGTTTATTGACTTTGAATTTTTCGACAAAGTTCAATGGGGTATAGGGACTTTTCAAAATGTTTTGTCGCCTCTAGTTCCCTTAATACTCGTCCTATCGCCATGAAACTAAGCGCGTTGGAATCAGCGTCCCGTTTTACATAAAGATATACCAACACAGGTACTGTTTCTTGACTTTGAATTTTTCGGCAAAGTTCAATGTGGTGGTATAGGGACTTTTCAAAATGTTTTGTCGCCTCTCTTTCCCTTAATACTCGTCCTATCGCCATGAAACTAAGCGCGTTGGAATCAGCGACCCCTTTTACATAAAGATATACCAACAAAGGTACTGTTTCTTGACTTTGAATTTTTCGACAAAGTTCAATGTGGTATAGGGACTTTTCAAAATGTTTTGTCGCCTCTATTTCCCTTAATACTCGTCCTATCGCCATGAAACTAAGCGCGTTGGAATCAGCGCCCCTTTTACATAAAGATATACCAACAAAGGTATTGTTTCTTGACTATGAATTTTTCGGCAAAGTTCAATGTGGTGGTATAGGGACTTTTCAAAATGTTTTGTCGCCTCTATTTCCCTTAATACTCGTCCTATCGCCATGAAACTAAGCGCGTTGTAATCAGCGTCCCCTTTTACATAAAGATATACCAACAAAGGTACTGTTTCTTGACTTTGAATTTTTCGGCAAAGTTCAATGTGGTGGTATAGGGACTTTTCAAAATGTTTTGTCGCCTCTCTTTCCCTTAATACTCATCCTATCGCCATGAAACTAAGCGCGTTGGAATCAGCGTCCCCTTTTACATAAAGATATACCAACAAAGGTACTGTTTCTTGACTTTGAATTTTTCGGCAAAGTTCAATGTGGTGGTATAGGGACTTTTCAAAATGTTTTGTCGCCTCTATTTCCCTTAATACTCGTCCTATCGAGATGAAACTAAGGGCGTTGGAATCAGCGTCCACTTTTACATAAAGATATACCAACAAAGGTACTGTTTCTTGACTTTGAATTTTTCGGCAAAGTTCAATGTGGTGGTATAGGGACTTTTCAAAATGTTCTGTCGCCTCTATTTCCCTTAATACTCGTCCTATCGCCATGAAACTAAGCGCGTTGGAATCAGCGTCCCCTTTTACATAAAGATATACCAACAAAGGTACTGTTTATTGACTTTGAATTTTTCGACAAAGTTCAATGGGGTATAGGGACTTTTCAAAATGTTTTGTCGCCTCCAGTTCCCTTAATACTCGTCCTATCGCCATGAAACTAAGCGCGTTGGAATCAGCGTCCCGTTTTACATAAAGATATACCAACACAGGTACTGTTTCTTGACTTTGAATTTTTCGGCAAAGTTCAATGTGGTGGTATAGGGACTTTTCAAAATGTTTTGTCGCCTCTCTTTCCCTTAATACTCGTCCTATCGCCATGAAACTAAGCGCGTTGGAATCAGCGTCCCCTTTTACATAAAGATATACCAACAAAGGTATTGTTTCTTGACTATGAATTTTTCGGCAAAGTTCAATGTGGTGGTATAGGGACTTTTCAAAATGTTTTGTCGCCTCTCTTTCCCTTAATACTCGTCCTATCGCCATGAAACTAAGCGCGTTGGAATCAGTGTCCCCTTTTACATAAAGATATTCCAACAAAGGTACTGTTTCTTGACTTTGAATTTTTCGGCAAAGTTCAATGGGGTATAGGGACTTTTCAAAATGTTTTGTCGCCTCTATTTCCCTTAATACTCGTCCTATCGCCATGAAACTAAGCGCGTTGGAATCAGCGTCCCCTTTTACATAAAGATATACCAACACTGGTACTGTTTCTTGACTTTGAATTTTTCGGCAAAGTTCAATGTGGTGGTATAGGGACTTTTCAAAATGTTTTGTCGCCTCTCTTTCCCTTAATACTCGTCCTATCGCCATGAAACTAAGCGCGTTGGAATCAGCGTCCCCTTTTACATAAAGATATACCAACAAAGGTATTGTTTCTTGACTATGAATTTTTCGGCAAAGTTCAATGTGGTGGTATAGGGACTTTTCAAAATGTTTTGTCGCCTCTCTTTCCTTTAATACTCGTCCTATCGCCATGAAACTAAGCGCGTCGGAATCAGCGTCCCCTTTTACATAAAGATATACCAACAAAGGTACTGTTTCTTAACTTTGAATTTTTCGGCAAAGTTCAATGTGGTGGTATAGGGACATTTCAAAATGTTTTGTCGCCTCTCTTTCCCTTAATACTCGTCCTATCGCCATGAAACTAAGCGCGTTGGAATCAGCGTCCCCTTTTACATAAAGATATACCAACAAAGGTACTGTTTCTTGACTTTGAATTTTTCGGCAAAGTTCAATGTGGTGGTATAGGGACTTTTCAAAATGTTTTGTCGCCTCTGTTTCCCTTAATACTCGTCCTATCGCCATGAAACTAAGGGCGTTGGAATCAGCGTCCCCTTTTACATAAAGATATACCAACACAGGTACTGTTTCTTGACTTTGAATTTTTCGGCAAAGTTCAATGTGGTGGTATAGGGACTTTTCAAAATGTTTTGTCGCCTCTCTTTCCCTTAATACTCGTCCTATCGCCATGAAACTAAGCGCGTTGGAATCAGCGACCCCTTTTACATAAAGATATACCAACAAAGGTACTGTTTCTTGACTTTGAATTTTTCGACAAAGTTCAATGTGGTATAGGGACTTTTCAAAATGTTTTGTCGCCTCTATTTCCCTTAATACTCGTCCTATCGCCATGAAACTAAGCGCGTTGGAATCAGCGCCCCTTTTACATAAAGATATACCAACAAAGGTATTGTTTCTTGACTATGAATTTTTCGGCAAAGTTCAATGTGGTGGTATAGGGACTTTTCAAAATGTTTTGTCGCCTCTATTTCCCTTAATACTCGTCCTATCGCCATGAAACTAAGCGCGTTGTAATCAGCGTCCCCTTTTACATAAAGATATACCAACAAAGGTACTGTTTCTTGACTTTGAATTTTTCGGCAAAGTTCAATGGGGTATAGGGACTTTTCAAAATGTTTTGTCGCCTCTATTTCCCTTAATACTCGTCCTATCGCCATGAAACTAAGCGCGTTGGAATCAGCGTCCCCTTTTACATAAAGATATACCAACAAAGGTACTGTTTCTTGACTTTGAATTTTTCGGCAAAGTTCAATGTGAGGGTATAGGGACTTTTCAAAATGTTTTGTCGCCTCTCTTTCCCTTAATACTCGTCCTATCGCCATGAAACTAAGCGCGTTGGAATCAGTGTCCCCTTTTACATAAAGATATTCCAACAAAGGTACTGTTTCTTGACTTTGAATTTTTCGGCAAAGTTCAATGGGGTATAGGGACTTTTCAAAATGTTTTGTCGCCTCTATTTCCCTTAATACTCGTCCTATCGCCATGAAACTAAGCGCGTTGGAATCAGCGTCCCCTTTTACATAAAGATATACCAACACTGGTACTGTTTCTTGACTTTGAATTTTTCGGCAAAGTTCAATGTGGTGGTATAGGGAATTTTCAAAATGTTTTGTCGCCTCTCTTTCCCTTAATACTCGTCCTATCGCCATGAAACTAAGCGCGTTGGAATCAGCGTCCCCTTTTACATAAAGATATACCAACAAAGGTATTGTTTCTTGACTATGAATTTTTCGGCAAAGTTCAATGTGGTGGTATAGGGACTTTTCAAAATGTTTTGTCGCCTCTCTTTCCTTTAATACTCGTCCTATCGCCATGAAACTAAGCGCGTCGGAATCAGCGTCCCCTTTTACATAAAGATATACCAACAAAGGTACTGTTTCTTAACTTTGAATTTTTCGGCAAAGTTCAATGTGGTGGAATAGGGACATTTCAAAATGTTTTGTCGCCTCTCTTTCCCTTAATACTCGTCCTATCGCCATGAAACTAAGCGCGTTGGAATCAGCGTCCCCTTTTACATAAAGATATACCAACAAAGGTACTGTTTCTTGACTTTGAATTTTTCGGCAAAGTTCAATGTGGTGGTATAGGGACTTTTCAAAATGTTTTGTCGCCTCTGTTTCCCTTAATACTCGTCCTATCGCCATGAAACTAAGGGCGTTGGAATCAGCGTCCCCTTTTACATAAAGATATACCAACACAAGTACTGTTTCTTGACTTTGAATTTTTCGGCAAAGTTCAATGTTGTGGTATAGGGACTTTTTAAAATGTTTTGTCGCCTCTATTTCCCTTAATACTCGTCCTATCGAGATGAAACTAAGGGCGTTGGAATCAGCGTCCACTTTTACATAAAGATATACCAACAAAGGTACTGTTTCTTGACTATGAATTTTTCGGCAAAGTTCAATGGGGTATAGGGACTTTTCAAAATGTTTTGTCGCCTCTATTTCCCTTAATACTCGTCCTATCGCCATGAAACTAAGCGCGTTGGAATCAGCGTCCCCTTTTACATAAAGATATACCAACACTGGTACTGTTTCTTGACTTTGAATTTTTCGGCAAAGTTCAATGGGGTATAGGGACTTTTCAAAATGTTTTGTCGCCTCTCTTTCCCTTAATACTCGTCCTATCGCCATGAAACTAAGCGCGTTGGAATCAGCGTCCCCTTTTACATAAAGATATACCAACAAAGGTACTGTTTCTTGACTATGAATTTTTCGGCAAAGTTCAATGTGGTGGTATAGGGACTTTTCAAAATGTTTTGTCGCCTCTATTTCCCTTAATACTCGTCCTATCGCCATGAAACTAAGCGCGTTGGAATCAGCGTCCCCTTTTACATAAAGATATACCAACAAAGGTACTGTTTCTTGACTTTGAATTTTTCGGCAAAGTTCAATGTGGTGGTATAGGGACTTTTCAAAATGTTCTGTCGCCTCTATTTCCCTTAATACTCGTCCTATCGCCATGAAACTAAGCGCGTTGGAATCAGCGTCCCCTTTTACATAAAGATATACCAACAAAGGTACTGTTTATTGACTTTGAATTTTTCGACAAAGTTCAATGGGGTATAGGGACTTTTCAAAATGTTTTGTCGCCTCTAGTTCCCTTAATACTCGTCCTATCGCCATGAAACTAAGCGCGTTGGAATCAGCGTCCCGTTTTACATAAAGATATACCAACACAGGTACTGTTTCTTGACTTTGAATTTTTCGGCAAAGTTCAATGTGGTGGTATAGGGACTTTTCAAAATGTTTTGTCGCCTCTCTTTCCCTTAATACTCGTCCTATCGCCATGAAACTAAGCGCGTTGGAATCAGCGACCCCTTTTACATAAAGATATACCAACAAAGGTACTGTTTCTTGACTTTGAATTTTTCGACAAAGTTCAATGTGGTATAGGGACTTTTCAAAATGTTTTGTCGCCTCTATTTCCCTTAATACTCGTCCTATCGCCATGAAACTAAGCGCGTTGGAATCAGCGCCCCTTTTACATAAAGATATACCAACAAAGGTATTGTTTCTTGACTATGAATTTTTCGGCAAAGTTCAATGTGGTGGTATAGGGACTTTTCAAAATGTTTTGTCGCCTCTATTTCCCTTAATACTCGTCCTATCGCCATGAAACTAAGCGCGTTGTAATCAGCGTCCCCTTTTACATAAAGATATACCAACAAAGGTACTGTTTCTTGACTTTGAATTTTTCGGCAAAGTTCAATGTGGTGGTATAGGGACTTTTCAAAATGTTTTGTCGCCTCTCTTTCCCTTAATACTCATCCTATCGCCATGAAACTAAGCGCGTTGGAATCAGCGTCCCCTTTTACATAAAGATATACCAACAAAGGTACTGTTTCTTGACTTTGAATTTTTCGGCAAAGTTCAATGTGGTGGTATAGGGACTTTTCAAAATGTTTTGTCGCCTCTATTTCCCTTAATACTCGTCCTATCGAGATGAAACTAAGGGCGTTGGAATCAGCGTCCACTTTTACATAAAGATATACCAACAAAGGTACTGTTTCTTGACTTTGAATTTTTCGGCAAAGTTCAATGTGGTGGTATAGGGACTTTTCAAAATGTTCTGTCGCCTCTATTTCCCTTAATACTCGTCCTATCGCCATGAAACTAAGCGCGTTGGAATCAGCGTCCCCTTTTACATAAAGATATACCAACAAAGGTACTGTTTATTGACTTTGAATTTTTCGACAAAGTTCAATGGGGTATAGGGACTTTTCAAAATGTTTTGTCGCCTCCAGTTCCCTTAATACTCGTCCTATCGCCATGAAACTAAGCGCGTTGGAATCAGCGTCCCGTTTTACATAAAGATATACCAACACAGGTACTGTTTCTTGACTTTGAATTTTTCGGCAAAGTTCAATGTGGTGGTATAGGGACTTTTCAAAATGTTTTGTCGCCTCTCTTTCCCTTAATACTCGTCCTATCGCCATGAAACTAAGCGCGTTGGAATCAGCGTCCCCTTTTACATAAAGATATACCAACAAAGGTATTGTTTCTTGACTATGAATTTTTCGGCAAAGTTCAATGTGGTGGTATAGGGACTTTTCAAAATGTTTTGTCGCCTCTCTTTCCCTTAATACTCGTCCTATCGCCATGAAACTAAGCGCGTTGGAATCAGTGTCCCCTTTTACATAAAGATATTCCAACAAAGGTACTGTTTCTTGACTTTGAATTTTTCGGCAAAGTTCAATGGGGTATAGGGACTTTTCAAAATGTTTTGTCGCCTCTATTTCCCTTAATACTCGTCCTATCGCCATGAAACTAAGCGCGTTGGAATCAGCGTCCCCTTTTACATAAAGATATACCAACACTGGTACTGTTTCTTGACTTTGAATTTTTCGGCAAAGTTCAATGTGGTGGTATAGGGACTTTTCAAAATGTTTTGTCGCCTCTCTTTCCCTTAATACTCGTCCTATCGCCATGAAACTAAGCGCGTTGGAATCAGCGTCCCCTTTTACATAAAGATATACCAACAAAGGTATTGTTTCTTGACTATGAATTTTTCGGCAAAGTTCAATGTGGTGGTATAGGGACTTTTCAAAATGTTTTGTCGCCTCTCTTTCCTTTAATACTCGTCCTATCGCCATGAAACTAAGCGCGTCGGAATCAGCGTCCCCTTTTACATAAAGATATACCAACAAAGGTACTGTTTCTTAACTTTGAATTTTTCGGCAAAGTTCAATGTGGTGGTATAGGGACATTTCAAAATGTTTTGTCGCCTCTCTTTCCCTTAATACTCGTCCTATCGCCATGAAACTAAGCGCGTTGGAATCAGCGTCCCCTTTTACATAAAGATATACCAACAAAGGTACTGTTTCTTGACTTTGAATTTTTCGGCAAAGTTCAATGTGGTGGTATAGGGACTTTTCAAAATGTTTTGTCGCCTCTGTTTCCCTTAATACTCGTCCTATCGCCATGAAACTAAGGGCGTTGGAATCAGCGTCCCCTTTTACATAAAGATATACCAACACAAGTACTGTTTCTTGACTTTGAATTTTTCGGCAAAGTTCAATGTTGTGGTATAGGGACTTTTTAAAATGTTTTGTCGCCTCTATTTCCCTTAATACTCGTCCTATCGAGATGAAACTAAGGGCGTTGGAATCAGCGTCCACTTTTACATAAAGATATACCAACAAAGGTACTGTTTCTTGACTATGAATTTTTCGGCAAAGTTCAATGGGGTATAGGGACTTTTCAAAATGTTTTGTCGCCTCTATTTCCCTTAATACTCGTCCTATCGCCATGAAACTAAGCGCGTTGGAATCAGCGTCCCCTTTTACATAAAGATATACCAACACTGGTACTGTTTCTTGACTTTGAATTTTTCGGCAAAGTTCAATGGGGTATAGGGACTTTTCAAAATGTTTTGTCGCCTCTCTTTCCCTTAATACTCGTCCTATCGCCATGAAACTAAGCGCGTTGGAATCAGCGTCCCCTTTTACATAAAGATATACCAACAAAGGTACTGTTTCTTGACTATGAATTTTTCGGCAAAGTTCAATGTGGTGGTATAGGGACTTTTCAAAATGTTTTGTCGCCTCTATTTCCCTTAATACTCGTCCTATCGCCATGAAACTAAGCGCGTTGGAATCAGCGTCCCCTTTTACATAAAGATATACCAACAAAGGTACTGTTTCTTGACTTTGAATTTTTCGGCAAAGTTCAATGTGGTGGTATAGGGACTTTTCAAAATGTTCTGTCGCCTCTATTTCCCTTAATACTCGTCCTATCGCCATGAAACTAAGCGCGTTGGAATCAGCGTCCCCTTTTACATAAAGATATACCAACAATGGTACTGTTTATTGACTTTGAATTTTTCGACAAAGTTCAATGGGGTATAGGGACTTTTCAAAATGTTTTGTCGCCTCTAGTTCCCTTAATACTCGTCCTATCGCCATGAAACTAAGCGCGTTGGAATCAGCGTCCCGTTTTACATAAAGATATACCAACACAGGTACTGTTTCTTGACTTTGAATTTTTCGGCAAAGTTCAATGTGGTGGTATAGGGACTTTTCAAAATGTTTTGTCGCCTCTCTTTCCCTTAATACTCGTCCTATCGCCATGAAACTAAGCGCGTTGGAATCAGCGACCCCTTTTACATAAAGATATACCAACAAAGGTACTGTTTCTTGACTTTGAATTTTTCGACAAAGTTCAATGTGGTATAGGGACTTTTCAAAATGTTTTGTCGCCTCTATTTCCCTTAATACTCGTCCTATCGCCATGAAACTAAGCGCGTTGGAATCAGCGCCCCTTTTACATAAAGATATACCAACAAAGGTATTGTTTCTTGACTATGAATTTTTCGGCAAAGTTCAATGTGGTGGTATAGGGACTTTTCAAAATGTTTTGTCGCCTCTATTTCCCTTAATACTCGTCCTATCGCCATGAAACTAAGCGCGTTGTAATCAGCGTCCCCTTTTACATAAAGATATACCAACAAAGGTACTGTTTCTTGACTTTGAATTTTTCGGCAAAGTTCAATGTGGTGGTATAGGGACTTTTCAAAATGTTTTGTCGCCTCTCTTTCCCTTAATACTCGTCCTATCGCCATGAAACTAAGCGCGTTGGAATCAGCGTCCCCTTTTACATAAAGATATACCAACAAAGGTACTGTTTCTTGACTTTGAATTTTTCGGCAAAGTTCAATGTGGTGGTATAGGGACTTTTCAAAATGTTTTGTCGCCTCTATTTCCCTTAATACTCGTCCTATCGAGATGAAACTAAGGGCGTTGGAATCAGCGTCCACTTTTACATAAAGATATACCAACAAAGGTACTGTTTCTTGACTTTGAATTTTTCGGCAAAGTTCAATGTTGTGGTATAGGGACTTTTCAAAATGTTCTGTCGCCTCTATTTCCCTTAATACTCGTCCTATCGCCATGAAACTAAGCGCGTTGGAATCAGCGTCCCCTTTTACATAAAGATATACCAACAAAGGTACTGTTTATTGACTTTGAATTTTTCGACAAAGTTCAATGGGGTATAGGGACTTTTCAAAATGTTTTGTCGCCTCTAGTTCCCTTAATACTCGTCCTATCGCCATGAAACTAAGCGCGTTGGAATCAGCGTCCCGTTTTACATAAAGATATACCAACACAGGTACTGTTTCTTGACTTTGAATTTTTCGGCAAAGTTCAATGTGGTGGTATAGGGACTTTTCAAAATGTTTTGTCGCCTCTCTTTCCCTTAATACTCGTCCTATCGCCATGAAACTAAGCGCGTTGGAATCAGCGTCCCCTTTTACATAAAGATATACCAACAAAGGTATTGTTTCTTGACTATGAATTTTTCGGCAAAGTTCAATGTGGTGGTATAGGGACTTTTCAAAATGTTTTGTCGCCTCTCTTTCCTTTAATACTCGTCCTATCGCCATGAAACTAAGCGCGTTGGAATCAGCGTCCCCTTTTACATAAAGATATACCAACAAAGGTACTGTTTCTTGACTTTGAATTTTTCGGCAAAGTTCAATGTGGTGATATAGGGACTTTTCAAAATGTTTTGTCGCCTCTCTTTCCCCTTAATACTCGTCCTATCGCCATGAAACTAAGCGCGTTGGAATCAGCGTCCCCTTTTACATAAAGATATACCAACAAAGGTACTGTTTCTTGACTTTGAATTTTTCGGCAAAGTTCAATGTGGTGGTATAGGGACTTTTCAAAATGTTTTGTCGCCTCTCTTTCCCTTAATACTCGTCCTATCGCCATGAAACTAAGCGCGTTGGAATCAGTGTCCCCTTTTACATAAAGATATTCCAACAAAGGTACTGTTTCTTGACTTTGAATTTTTCGGCAAAGTTCAATGTGGTGGTGTAGGGACTTTTCAAAATGATTTGTCGCCTCTCTTTCCCTTAATACTCGTCCTATCGCCATAAAACTAAGCGCGTTGGAATCAGCGTCCCCTTTTACATAAAGATATTCCAACAAAGGTACTGTTTCTTGACTTTGAATTTTTCGGCAAAGTTCAATGTGGTGGTATAGGGACTTTTCAAAATGTTTTGTCGCCTCTCTTTCCCTTAATACTCGTCCTATCGCCATGAAACTAAGCGCGTTGGAATCAGCGTCCCCTTTTACATAAAGATATTCCAACAAAGGTACTGTTTCTTGACTTTGAATTTTTCGACAAAGTTCAATGGGGTATAGGGTCTTTTCAAAATGTTTTGTCGCCTCTATTTCCCTTAATACTCGTCCTATCGCCGTGAAACTAAGCGCGTTGGAATCAGCGTCCCCTTTTACATAAAGATATACCAACAAAGGTACTGTCTCTTGACTTTGAATTTTTCGGCTAAGTTCAATGTGGTGGTATAGGGACTTTTCAAAATGTTTTGTCGCCTCTGTTTCCCTTAATACTCGCCCTATCGCCACGAAACTAAGCGCGTTGGAATCAGCGTCCCCTTTTACATAAAGATATACCAACAAAGGTACTGTTTCTTGACTTTGAATTTTTCGGCAAAGTTCAATGGGGTGGTATAGGGACTTTTCAAAATGTTTTGTCGCCTCTAGTTCCCTTAATACTCGTCCTATCGCCATGAAACTATGCGCGTTGGAATCAGCGTCCCGTTTTACATAAAGATATACCAACACAGGTACTGTTTCTTGACTTTGAATTTTTCGGCAAAGTTCAATGTGGTGGTATAGGGACTTTTCAAAATGTTTTGTCGCCTCTCTTTCCCTTAATACTCGTCCTATCGCCATGAAACTAAGCGCGTTGGAATCAGCGTCCCCTTTTACATAAAGATATACCAACACAAGTACTGTTTCTTGACTTTGAATTTTTCGGCAAAGTTCAATGTGGTGGTATAGGGACTTTTCAAAATGTTTTGTCGCCTCTCTTTCCCTTAATACTCGTCCTATCGCCATGAAACCAAGGGCGTTGGAATCAGCGTCCCCTTTTACATAAAGATATACCAACACAAGTACTGTTTCTTGACTTTGAATTTTTCGGCATAGTTCAATGTGGTGGTATAGGGACTTTTCAAAATGTTTTGTCGCCTCTATTTCCCTTAATACTCGTCCTATCGCCATGAAACTAAGGGCGTTGGAATCAGCGTCTCCTTTTACGTAAAGATATACCAACACAAGTACTGTTTCTTGACTTTGAATTTTTCGGCAAAGTTCAATGTGGTGGTATAGGGACTTTTCAAAATGTTTTGTCGCCTCTCTTTCCCTTAATACTCGTCCTATCGCCATGAAACCAAGGGCCTTGGAATCAGCGTCCCCTTTTACATAAAGATATACCAACAAAGGTACTGTTTCTTGGCTGAATTTTTCGGCAAAGTTCAATGGGGTGGTATAGGGACTTTTCAAAATGTTTTGTCGCCTCTATTTCCCTTAATACTCGTCCGATCGCCATGAAACTAAGCGCGTTGGAATCAGTGTCCCCTTTTACATAAAGATATTCCAACAAAGGTACTGTTTCTTGACTTTGAATTTTTCGGCTAAGTTCAATGTGGTGGTATAGGGACTTTTCAAAATGTTTTGTCGCCTCTGTTTCCCTTAATACTCGCCCTATCGCCACGAAACTAAGCGCGTTGGAATCAGCGTCCCCTTTTACATAAAGATATACCAACAAAGGTACTGTTTCTTGACTTTGAATTTTTCGGCAAAGTTCAATGGGGTGGTATAGGGACTTTTCAAAATGTTTTGTCGCCTCTATTTCCCTTAATACTCGTCCTATCGCCATGAAACTTGTCGCGTTGGAATCAGCGTCCCCTTTTACATAAAGATATACCAACAAAGGTACTGTTTATTGACTTTGAATTTTTCGACAAAGTTCAATGGGGTATAGGGACTTTTCAAAATGTTTTGTCGCCTCTAGTTCCCTTAATACTCGTCCTATCGCCATGAAACTAAGCGCGTTGGAATCAGCGTCCCGTTTTACATAAAGATATACCAACACAGGTACTGTTTCTTGACTTTGAATTTTTCGGCAAAGTTCAATGTGGTGGTATAGGGACTTTTCAAAATGTTTTGTCGCCTCTCTTTCCCTTAATACTCGTCCTATCGCCATCAAACTAAGCGCGTTGGAATCAGCGTCCCCTTTTACATAAAGATATACCAACAAAGGTATTGTTTCTTGACTATGAATTTTTCGGCAAAGTTCAATGTGGTGGTATAGGGACTTTTCAAAATGTTTTGTCGCCTCTCTTTCCTTTAATACTCGTCCTATCGCCATGAAACTAAGCGCGTTGGAATCAGCGTCCCCTTTTACATAAAGATATACCAACAAAGGTACTGTTTCTTGACTTTGAATTTTTCGGCAAAGTTCAATGTGGTGGTATAGGGACTTTTCAAAATGTTTTGTCGCCTCTCTTTCCCCTTAATACTCGTCCTATCGCCATGAAACTAAGCGCGTTGGAATCAGCGTCCCCTTTTACATAAAGATATACCAACAAAGGTACTGTTTCTTGACTTTGAATTTTTCGGCAAAGTTCAATGTGGTGGTATAGGTACTTTTCAAAATGTTTTGTCGCCTCTATTTCCCTTAATACTCGTCCTATCGAGATGAAACTAAGGGCGTTGGAATCAGCGTCCACTTTTACATAAAGATATACCAACAAAGGTACTGTTTCTTGACTTTGAATTTTTCGGCAAAGTTCAATGTGGTGGTATAGGGACTTTTCAAAATGTTTTGTCGCCTCTCTTTCCCTTAATACTCGTCCTATCGCCATGAAACTAAGCGCGTTGGAATCAGCGTCCCCTTTTACATAAGGATATACCAACAAAGGTACTGTTTCTTGACTTTGAATTTTTCGGCAAAGTTCAATGTGAGGGTATAGGGACTTTTCAAAATGTTTTGTCGCCTCTCTTTCCCTTAATACTCGTCCTATCGCCATGAAACTAAGCGCGTTGGAATCAGTGTCCCCTTTTACATAAAGATATTCCAACAAAGGTACTGTTTCTTGACTTTGAATTTTTCGACAAAGTTCAATGGGGTATAGGGACTTTTCAAAATGTTTTGTCGCCTCTATTTCCCTTAATACTCGTCCTATCGCCGTGAAACTAAGCGCGTTGGAATCAGCGTCCCCTTTTACATAAAGATATACCAACATAGGTACTGTTTCTTGACTTTGAATTTTTCGTCAAAGTTCAATGTGGTGGTATAGGGACTTTTCAAAATGTTTTGTCGCCTCTCTTTCCCTTAATACTCGTCCTATCGCCATGAAACTAAGCGCGTTGGAATCAGTGTCCCCTTTTACATAAAGATATTCCAACAAAGGTACTGTTTCTTGACTTTGAATTTTTCGGCTAAGTTCAATGTGGTGGTATAGGGACTTTTCAAAATGTTTTGTCGCCTCTGTTTCCCTTAATACTCGCCCTATCGCCACGAAACTAAGCGCGTTGGAATCAGCGTCCCCTTTTACATAAAGATATACCAACAAAGGTACTGTTTCTTGACTTTGAATTTTTCGGCAAAGTTCAATGGGGTGGTATAGGGACTTTTCAAAATGTTTTGTCGCCTCTATTTCCCTTAATACTCGTCCTATCGCCATGAAACTTGTCGCGTTGGAATCAGCGTCCCCTTTTACATAAAGATATACCAACAAAGGTACTGTTTATTGACTTTGAATTTTTCGACAAAGTTCAATGGGGTATAGGGACTTTTCAAAATGTTTTGTCGCCTCTAGTTCCCTTAATACTCGTCCTATCGCCATGAAACTAAGCGCGTTGGAATCAGCGTCCCGTTTTACATAAAGATATACCAACACAGGTACTGTTTCTTGACTTTGAATTTTTCGGCAAAGTTCAATGTGGTGGTATAGGGACTTTTCAAAATGTTTTGTCGCCTCTCTTTCCCTTAATACTCGTCCTATCGCCATGAAACTAAGCGCGTTGGAATCAGCGTCCCCTTTTACATAAAGATATACCAACAAAGGTATTGTTTCTTGACTATGAATTTTTCGGCAAAGTTCAATGTGGTGGTATAGGGACTTTTCAAAATGTTTTGTCGCCTCTCTTTCCTTTAATACTCGTCCTATCGCCATGAAACTAAGCGCGTTGGAATCAGCGTCCCCTTTTACATAAAGATATACCAACAAAGGTACTGTTTCTTGACTTTGAATTTTTCGGCAAAGTTCAATGTGGTGGTATAGGGACTTTTCAAAATGTTTTGTCGCCTCTCTTTCCCCTTAATACTCGTCCTATCGCCATGAAACTAAGCGCGTTGGAATCAGCGTCCCCTTTTACATAAAGATATACCAACAAAGGTACTGTTTCTTGACTTTGAATTTTTCGGCAAAGTTCAATGTGGTGGTATAGGGACTTTTCAAAATGTTTTGTCGCCTCTCTTTCCCTTAATACTCGTCCTATCGCCATGAAACTAAGCGCGTTGGAATCAGCGTCCCCTTTTACATAAGGATATACCAACAAAGGTACTGTTTCTTGACTTTGAATTTTTCGGCAAAGTTCAATGTGAGGGTATAGGGACTTTTCAAAATGTTTTGTGGCCTCTCTTTCCCTTAATACTCGTCCTATCGCCATGAAACTAAGCGCGTTGGAATCAGTGTCCCCTTTTACATAAAGATATTCCAACAAAGGTACTGTTTCTTGACTTTGAATTTTTCGACAAAGTTCAATGGGGTATAGGGACTTTTCAAAATGTTTTGTCGCCTCTATTTCCCTTAATACTCGTCCTATCGCCGTGAAACTAAGCGCGTTGGAATCAGCGTCCCCTTTTACATAAAGATATACCAACATAGGTACTGTTTCTTGACTTTGAATTTTTCGTCAAAGTTCAATGTGGTGGTATAGGGACTTTTCAAAATGTTTTGTCGCCTCTCTTTCCCTTAATACTCGTCCTATCGCCATGAAACTAAGCGCGTTGGAATCAGTGTCCCCTTTTACATAAAGATATTCCAACAAAGGTACTGTTTCTTGACTTTGAATTTTTCGGCAAAGTTCAATGTGGTGGTGTAGGGACTTTTCAAAATGATTTGTCGCCTCTCTTTCCCTTAATACTCGTCCTATCGCCATGAAACTAAGCGCGTTGGAATCAGCGTCCCCTTTTACATAAAGATATTCCAACAAAGGTACTGTTTCTTGACTTTGAATTATTCGGCAAAGTTCAATGTGGTGGTATAGGGACTTTTCAAAATGTTTTGTCGCCTCTCTTTCCCTTAATACTCGTCCTATCGCCATGAAACTAAGCGCGTTGGAATCAGTGTCCCCTTTTACATAAAGATATTCCAACAAAGGTACTGTTTCTTGACTTTGAATTTTTCGGCTAAGTTCAATGTGGTGGTATAGGGACTTTTCAAAATGTTTTGTCGCCTCTGTTTCCCTTAATACTCGCCCTATCGCCACGAAACTAAGCGCGTTGGAATCAGCGTCCCCTTTTACATAAAGATATACCAACAAAGGTACTGTTTCTTGACTTTGAATTTTTCGGCAAAGTTCAATGGGGTGGTATAGGGACTTTTCAAAATGTTTTGTCGCCTCTATTTCCCTTAATACTCGTCCTATCGCCATGAAACTTGTCGCGTTGGAATCAGCGTCCCCTTTTACATAAAGATATACCAACAAAGGTACTGTCTCTTGACTTTGAATTTTTCGGCAAAGTTCAATGGGGTGGTATAGGGACTTTTCAAAATGTTTTGTCGCCTCTATTTCCCTTAATACTCGTCCTATCGCCATGAAACTTGTCGCGTTGGAATCAGCGTCCCCTTTTACATAAAGATATACCAACAAAGGTACTGTCTCTTGACTTTGAATTTTTCGGCTAAGTTCAATGTGGTGGTATAGGGACTTTTCAAAATGTTTTGTCGCCTCTCTTTCCCTTAATACTCGTCCTATCGCCATGAAACTAAGCGCGTTGGAATCAGCGTCCCCTTTTACATAAAGATATACCAACACAAGTACTGTTTCTTGACTTTGAATTTTTCGGCATAGTTCAATGTGGTGGTATAGGGACTTTTAAAATGTTTTGTCGCCTCTATTTCCCTTAATACTCGTCCTATCGCCATGAAACTAAGGGCGTTGGAATCAGCGTCTCCTTTTACGTAAAGATATACCAACACAAGTACTGTTTCTTGACTTTGAATTTTTCGACAAAGTTCAATGGGGTATAGGGACTTTTCAAAATGTTTTGTCGCCTCTCTTTCCCTTAATACTCGTCCTATCGCCATGAAACCAAGGGCGTTCGAATCAGCGTCCCCTTTTACATAAAGATATACCAACATAGGTACTGTTTCTTGACTTTGAATTTTTCGTCAAAGTTCAATGTGGTGGTATAGGGACTTTTCAAAATGTTTTGTCGCCTCTCTTTCCCTTAATACTCGTCCTATCGCCATGAAACTAAGCGCGTTGGAATCAGTGTCCCCTTTTACATAAAGATATTCCAACAAAGGTACTGTTTCTTGACTTTGAATTTTTCGGCAAAGTTCAATGTGGTGGTGTAGGGACTTTTCAAAATGATTTGTCGCCTCTCTTTCCCTTAATACTCGTCCTATCGCCATGAAACTAAGCGCGTTGGAATCAGCGTCCCCTTTTACATGAAGATATTCCAACAAAGGTACTGTTTCTTGACTTTGAATTTTTCGGCAAAGTTCAATGTGGTGGTATAGGGACTTTTCAAAATGTTTTGTCGCCTCTCTTTCCCTTAATACTCGTCCTATCGCCATGAAACTAAGCGCGTTGGAATCAGCGTCCCCTTTTACATAAAGATATTCCAACAAAGGTACTGTTTCTTGACTTTGAATTTTTCGGCTAAGTTCAATGTGGTGGTATAGGGACTTTTCAAAATGTTTTGTCGCCTCTGTTTCCCTTAATACTCGCCCTATCGCCACGAAACTAAGCGCGTTGGAATCAGCGTCCCCTTTTACATAAAGATATACCAACAAAGGTACTGTTTCTTGACTTTGAATTTTTCGGCAAAGTTCAATGGGGTGGTATAGGGACTTTTCAAAATGTTTTGTCGCCTCTATTTCCCTTAATACTCGTCCTATCGCCATGAAACTTGTCGCGTTGGAATCAGCGTCCCCTTTTACATAAAGATATACCAACAAAGGTACTGTCTCTTGACTTTGAATTTTTCGGCAAAGTTCAATGGGGTGGTATAGGGACTTTTCAAAATGTTTTGTCGCCTCTATTTCCCTTAATACTCGTCCTATCGCCATTAAACTTGTCGCGTTGGAATCAGCGTCCCCTTTTACATAAAGATATACCAACAAAGGTACTGTCTCTTGACTTTGAATTTTTCGGCTAAGTTCAATGTGGTGGTATAGGGACTTTTCAAGATGTTTTGTCGCCTCTCTTTCCCTTAATACTCGTCCTATCGCCATGAAACTAAGCGCGTTGGAATCAGCGTCCCCTTTTACATAAAGATATACCAACACAAGTACTGTTTCTTGACTTTGAATTTTTCGGCATAGTTCAATGTGGTGGTATAGGGACTTTTCAAAATGTTTTGTCGCCTCTATTTCCCTTAATACTCGTCCTATCGCCATGAAACTAAGGGCGTTGGAATCAGCGTCTCCTTTTACGTAAAGATATACCAACACAAGTACTGTTTCTTGACTTTGAATTTTTCGGCAAAGTTCAATGTGGGTATAGGGACTTTTCAAAATGTTTTGTCGCCTCTCTTTCCCTTAATACACGTCCTATCGCCATGAAACCAAGGTCGTTGGAATCAGCGTCCCATTTTACATAAAGATATACCAACAAAGGTACTGTTTCTTGGCTGAATTTTTCGGCAAAGTTCAATGGGGTGGTATAGGGACTTTTCAAAATGTTTTGTCGCCTCTATTTCCCTTAATACTCGTCCTATCGCCATGAAACTAAGCGCGTTGGAATCAGTGTCCCCTTTTACATAAAGATATTCCAACAAAGGTACTGTTTCTTGACTTTGAATTTTTCGACAAAGTTCAATGGGGTATAGGGACTTTTCAAAATGTTTTGTCGCCTCTATTTCCCTTAATACTCGTCCTATCGCCGTGAAACTAAGCGCGTTGGAATCAGCGTCCCCTTTTACATAAAGATATACCAACACAGGTACTGTTTCTTGACTTTGAATTTTTCGGCAAAGTTCAATGTGGTGGTATAGGGACTTTTCAAAATGTTTTGTCGCCTCTCTTTCCCTTAATACTCGTCCTATCGCCATGAAACTAAGCGCGTTGGAATCAGTGTCCCCTTTTACATAAAGATATTCCAACAAAGGTACTGTTTCTTGACTTTGAATTTTTCGGCAAAGTTCAATGTGGTGGTATAGGGACTTTTCAAAATGTTTTGTCGCCTCTATTTCCCTTAATACTCGTCCTATCGCCGTGAAACTAAGCGCGTTGGAATCAGCGTCCCCTTTTACATAAAGATATACCAACACAGGTACTGTTTCTTGACTTTGAATTTTTCGGCAAAGTTCAATGTGGTGGTATAGGGACTTTTCAAAATGTTTTGTCGCCTCTATTTCCCTTAATACTCGTCCTATCGCCATGAAACTTGTCGCGTTGGAATCAGCGTCCCCTTTTACATAAAGATATACCAACAAAGGTACTGTCTCTTGACTTTGAATTTTTCGGCTAAGTTCAATGTGGTGGTATAGGGGCTTTTCAAAATGTTTTGTCGCCTCTCTTTTTCTTAATACTCGTCCTATCGCCATGAAACTAAGCGCGTTGGAATCAGCGTCCCCTTCTACATAAAGATATACCAACACAAGTACTGTTTCTTGACTTTGAATTTTTCGGCAAAGTTCAATGTGGTGGTATAGGGACTTTTCAAAATGTTTTGTCGCCTCTATTTCCCTTAATACTCGTCCTATCGCCATGAAACTAAGCGCGTTGGAATCAGCGTCCCCTTTTACATAAAGATATTCCAACAAAGGTACTGTCTCTTGACTTTGAATTTTTCGGCTAAGTTCAATGTGGTGGTATAGGGACTTTCCAAAATGTTTTGTCGCCTCTGTTTCCCTTAATACTCGCCCTATCGCCACGAAACTAAGCGCGTTGGAATCAGCGTCCCCTTTTACATAAAGATATACCAACAAAGGTACTGTTTCTTGACTTTGAATTTTTCGGCAAAGTTCAATGGGGTGGTATAGGGACTTTTCAAAATGTTTTGTCGCCTCTATTTCCCTTAATACTCGTCCTATCGCCATGAAACTTGTCGCGTTGGAATCAGCGTCCCCTTTTACATAAAGATATACCAACAAAGGTACTGTCTCTTGACTTTGAATTTTTCGGCTAAGTTCAATGTGGTGGTATAGGGACTTTTCAAAATGTTTTGTCGCCTCTCTTTCCCTTAATACTCGTCCTATCGCCATGAAACTAAGCGCGTTGGAATCAGCGTCCCCTGTTACATAAAGATATACCAACACAAGTACTGTTTCTTGACTTTGAATTTTTCGGCATAGTTCAATGTGGTGGTATAGGGACTTTTCAAAATGTTTTGTCGCCTCTATTTCCCTTGTTACTCGTCCTATCGCCATGAAACTAAGGGCGTTGGAATCAGCGTCTCCTTTTACGTAAAGATATACCAACACAAGTACTGTTTCTTGACTTTGAATTTTTCGGCAAAGTTCAATGTGGTGGTATAGGGACTTTTCAAAATGTTTTGTCGCCTCTCTTTCCCTTAATACTCGTCCTATCGCCATGAAACCAAGGGCGTTGGAATCAGCGTCCCCTTTTACATAAAGATATACCAACAAAGGTACTGTTTCTTGGCTGAATTTTTCGGCAAAGTTCAATGGGGTGGTATAGGGACTTTTCAAAATGTTTTGTCGCCTCTATTTCCCTTAATACTCGTCCTATCGCCATGAAACTAAGCGCGTTGGAATCAGTGTCCCCTTTTACATAAAGATATTCCAACAAAGGTACGGTTTCTTGACTTTGAATTTTTCGACAAAGTTCAATGGGGTATAGGGACTTTTCAAAATGTTTTGTCGCCTCTATTTCCCTTAATACTCGTCCTATCGCCGTGAAATTAAGCGCGTTGGAATCAGCGTCCCCTTTTACATAAAGATATACCAACACAGGTACTGTTTCTTGACTTTGAATTTTTCGGCAAAGTTCAATGTGGTGGTATAGGACTTTTCAAAATGTTTTGTCGCCTCTCTTTCCCTTAATACTCGTCCTATCGCCATGAAACTAAGCGCGTTGGAATCAGTGTCCCCTTTTACATAAAGATATTCCAACAAAGGTACTGTTTCTTGACTTTGAATTTTTCGGCAAAGTTCAATGTGGTGGTATAGGGACTTTTCAAAAGGATTTGTCGCCTCTCTTTCCCTTAATACTCGTCCTATCGCCATGAAACTAAGCGCGTTGGAATCAGCGTCCCCTTTTACATAAAGATATTCCAACAAAGGTACTGTTTCTTGACTTTGAATTTTTCGGCAAAGTTCAATGTGGTGGTATAGGGACTTTTCAAAATGTTTTGTCGCCTCTCTTTCCCTTAATACTCGTCCTATCGCCATTAAACTAAGCGCGTTGGAATCAGCGTCCCCTTTTACATAAAGATATTCCAACAAAGGTACTGTTTCTTGACTTTGAATTTTTCGACAAAGTTCAATGGGGTATAAGGTCTTTTCAAAATGTTTTGTCGCCTCTATTTCCCTTAATACTCGTCCTATCGCCGTGAAACTAAGCGCGTTGGAATCAGCGTCCCCTTTTACATAAAGATATACCAACACAGGTACTGTTTCTTGACTTTGAATTTTTCGGCAAAATTCAATGTGGTGGTATAGTGACTTTTCAAAATGTTTTGTCGCCTCTCTTTCCCATAATACTCGTCCTATCGCCATGAAACTAAGCGCGTTGGAATCAGCGTCCCCTTTTACATAAAGATATACCAACAAAGGTACTGTCTCTGGACTTTGAATTTTTCGGCTAAGTTCAATGTGGTGGTATAGGGACTTTTCAAAATGTTTTGTCGCCTCTGTTTCCCTTAATACTCGCCCTATCGCCACGAAACTAAGCGCGTTGGAATCAGCGTCCCCTTTTACATAAAAATATACCAACAAAGGTACTGTTTCTTGACTTTGAATTTTTCGGCAAAGTTCAATGGGGTGGTATAGGGACTTTTCAAAATGTTTTGTCGCCTCTATTTCCCTTAATACTCGTCCTATCGCCATGAAACTTGTCGCGTTGGAATCAGCGTCCCCTTTTACATAAAGATATACCAACAAAGGTACTGTCTCTTGACTTTGAATTTTTCGGCTAAGTTCAATGTGGTGGTATAGGGACTTTTCAAAATGTTTTGTCGCCTCTCTTTCCCTTAATACTCGTCCTATCGCCATGAAACTAAGGGCGTTGGAATCAGCGTCCCCTTTTACATACAGATATACCAACACAGGTACTGTTTCTTGACTTTGAATTTTTCGGCAAAATTCAATGTGGTGGTATAGTGACTTTTCAAAATGTTTTGTCGCCTCTCTTTCCCATAATACTCGTCCTATCGCCATGAAACTAAGCGCGTTGGAATCAGCGTCCCCTTTTACATAAAGATATACCAACAAAGGTACTGTCTCTTGACTTTGAATTTTTCGGCTAAGTTCAATGTGGTGGTATAGGGACTTTTCAAAATGTTTTGTCGCCTCTGTTTCCCTTAATACTCGTCCTATCGCCATGAAACCAAGGGCGTTGGAATCAGCGTCCCCTTTTACATAAAGATATACCAACAAAGGTACTGTTTCTTGACTGAATTTTTCGGCAAAGTTCAATGGGGTGGTATAGGGACTTTTCAAAATGTTTTGTCGCCTCTATTTCCCTTAATACTCGTCCTATCGCCATGAAACTAAGCGCGTTGGAATCAGTGTCCCCTTTTACATAAAGATATTCCAACAAAGGTACTGTTTCTTGACTTTGAATTTTTCGACAAAGTTCAATGAGGTATAGGGACTTTTCAAAATGTTTTGTCGCCTCTATTTCCCTTAATACTCGTCCTATCGCCGTGAAACTAAGCGCGTTGGAATCAGCGTCCCCTTTTACATAAAGATATACCAACACAGGTACTGTTTCTTGACTTTGAATTTTTCGGCAAAGTTCAATGTGGTGGTATAGGGACTTTTCAAAATGTTTTGTCGCCTCTCTTTCCCTTAATACTCGTCCTATCGCCATGAAACTAAGCGCGTTGGAATCAGTGTCCCCTTTTACATAAAGATATTCCAACAAAGGTACTGTTTCTTGACTTTGAATTTTTCGGCAAAGTTCAATGTGGTGGTATAGGGACTTTTCAAAATGATTTGTCGCCTCTCTTTCCCTTAATACTCGTCCTATCGCCATGAAACTTGTCGCGTTGGAATCAGCGTCCCCTTTTACATAAAGATATACCAACAAAGGTACTGTCTCTTGACTTTGAATTTTTCGGCTAAGTTCAATGTGGTGGTATAGGGACTTTTCAAAATGTTTTGTCGCCTCTCTTTCCCTTAATACTCGTCCTATCGCCATGAAACTAAGCGCGTTGGAATCAGCGTCCCCTTTTACATAAAGATATACCAACACAAGTACTGTTTCTTGACTTTGAATTTTTCGGCAAAGTTCAATGTGGTGGTATAGGGACTTTTCAAAATGTTTTGTCGCCTCTCTTTCCCTTAATACTCGTCCTATCGCCATGAAACCAAGGGCGTTGGAATCAGCGTCCCCTTTTTCATAGAGATATACCAACAAAGGTACTGTTTCTTGACTGAATTTTTCGGCAAAGTTCAATGGGGTGGTATAGGGACTTTTCAAAATGTTTTGTCGCCTCTGTTTTCCTTAATACTCGTCCTATCGCCATGAAACTAAGGGCGTTGGAATCAGCGTCCCCTTTTACATAAAGATATACCAACACAAGTACTGTTTCTTGACTTTGAATTTTTCGGCAAAGTTCAATGTTGTGGTATAGGGACTTTTCAAAATGTTTTGTCGCCTCTATTTCCCTTAATACTCGTCCTATCGAGATGAAACTAAGGGCGTTGGAATCAGCGTCCACTTTTACATAAAGATATACCAACAAAGGTACTGTTTCTTGACTTTGAATTTTTCGGCAAAGTTCAATGGGGTATAGGGACTTTTCAAAATGTTTTGTCGCCTCTATTTCCCTTAATACTCGTCCTATCGCCATGAAACTAAGCGCGTTGGAATCAGCGTCCCCTTTTACATAAAGATATACCAACACTGGTACTGTTTCTTGACTTTGAATTTTTCGGCAAAGTTCAATGGGGTATAGGGACTTTTCAAAATGTTTTGTCGCCTCTCTTTCCCTTAATACTCGTCCTATCGCCATGAAACTAAGCGCGTTGGAATCAGCGTCCCCTTTTACATAAAGATATACCAACAAAGGTACTGTTTCTTGACTTTGAATTTTTCGGCAAAGTTCAATGTGGTGGTATAGGGACTTTTCAAAATGTTTTGTCGCCTCTCTTTCCCTTAATACTCGTCCTATCGCCATGAAACTAAGCGCGTTGGAATCAGCGTCCCCTTTTACATAAAGATATACCAACACAAGTACTGTTTCTTGACTTTGAATTTTTCGGCATAGTTCAATGTGGTGGTATAGGGACTTTTAAAATGTTTTGTCGCCTCTATTTCCCTTAATACTCGTCCTATCGCCATGAAACTAAGGGCGTTGGAATCAGCGTCTCCTTTTACGTAAAGATATACCAACACAAGTACTGTTTCTTGACTTTGAATTTTTCGACAAAGTTCAATGGGGTATAGGGACTTTTCAAAATGTTTTGTCGCCTCTCTTTCCCTTAATACTCGTCCTATCGCCATGAAACCAAGGGCGTTCGAATCAGCGTCCCCTTTTACATAAAGATATACCAACATAGGTACTGTTTCTTGACTTTGAATTTTTCGTCAAAGTTCAATGTGGTGGTATAGGGACTTTTCAAAATGTTTTGTCGCCTCTCTTTCCCTTAATACTCGTCCTATCGCCATGAAACTAAGCGCGTTGGAATCAGTGTCCCCTTTTACATAAAGATATTCCAACAAAGGTACTGTTTCTTGACTTTGAATTTTTCGGCAAAGTTCAATGTGGTGGTGTAGGGACTTTTCAAAATGATTTGTCGCCTCTCTTTCCCTTAATACTCGTCCTATCGCCATGAAACTAAGCGCGTTGGAATCAGCGTCCCCTTTTACATAAAGATATTCCAACAAAGGTACTGTTTCTTGACTTTGAATTTTTCGGCAAAGTTCAATGTGGTGGTATAGGGACTTTTCAAAATGTTTTGTCGCCTCTCTTTCCCTTAATACTCGTCCTATCGCCATGAAACTAAGCGCGTTGGAATCAGCGTCCCCTTTTACATAAAGATATTCCAACAAAGGTACTGTTTCTTGACTTTGAATTTTTCGGCTAAGTTCAATGTGGTGGTATAGGGACTTTTCAAAATGTTTTGTCGCCTCTGTTTCCCTTAATACTCGCCCTATCGCCACGAAACTAAGCGCGTTGGAATCAGCGTCCCCTTTTACATAAAGATATACCAACAAAGGTACTGTTTCTTGACTTTGAATTTTTCGGCAAAGTTCAATGGGGTGGTATAGGGACTTTTCAAAATGTTTTGTCGCCTCTATTTCCCTTAATACTCGTCCTATCGCCATGAAACTTGTCGCGTTGGAATCAGCGTCCCCTTTTACATAAAGATATACCAACAAAGGTACTGTCTCTTGACTTTGAATTTTTCGGCAAAGTTCAATGGGGTGGTATAGGGACTTTTCAAAATGTTTTGTCGCCTCTATTTCCCTTAATACTCGTCCTATCGCCATTAAACTTGTCGCGTTGGAATCAGCGTCCCCTTTTACATAAAGATATACCAACAAAGGTACTGTCTCTTGACTTTGAATTTTTCGGCTAAGTTCAATGTGGTGGTATAGGGACTTTTCAAGATGTTTTGTCGCCTCTCTTTCCCTTAATACTCGTCCTATCGCCATGAAACTAAGCGCGTTGGAATCAGCGTCCCCTTTTACATAAAGATATACCAACACAAGTACTGTTTCTTGACTTTGAATTTTTCGGCATAGTTCAATGTGGTGGTATAGGGACTTTTCAAAATGTTTTGTCGCCTCTATTTCCCTTAATACTCGTCCTATCGCCATGAAACTAAGGGCGTTGGAATCAGCGTCTCCTTTTACGTAAAGATATACCAACACAAGTACTGTTTCTTGACTTTGAATTTTTCGGCAAAGTTCAATGTGGTGGTATAGGGACTTTTCAAAATGTTTTGTCGCCTCTCTTTCCCTTAATACACGTCCTATCGCCATGAAACCAAGGTCGTTGGAATCAGCGTCCCATTTTACATAAAGATATACCAACAAAGGTACTGTTTCTTGGCTGAATTTTTCGGCAAAGTTCAATGGGGTGGTATAGGGACTTTTCAAAATGTTTTGTCGCCTCTATTTCCCTTAATACTCGTCCTATCGCCATGAAACTAAGCGCGTTGGAATCAGTGTCCCCTTTTACATAAAGATATTCCAACAAAGGTACTGTTTCTTGACTTTGAATTTTTCGACAAAGTTCAATGGGGTATAGGGACTTTTCAAAATGTTTTGTCGCCTCTATTTCCCTTAATACTCGTCCTATCGCCGTGAAACTAAGCGCGTTGGAATCAGCGTCCCCTTTTACATAAAGATATACCAACACAGGTACTGTTTCTTGACTTTGAATTTTTCGGCAAAGTTCAATGTGGTGGTATAGGGACTTTTCAAAATGTTTTGTCGCCTCTCTTTCCCTTAATACTCGTCCTATCGCCATGAAACTAAGCGCGTTGGAATCAGTGTCCCCTTTTACATAAAGATATTCCAACAAAGGTACTGTTTCTTGACTTTGAATTTTTCGGCAAAGTTCAATGTGGTGGTATAGGGACTTTTCAAAATGTTTTGTCGCCTCTATTTCCCTTAATACTCGTCCTATCGCCGTGAAACTAAGCGCGTTGGAATCAGCGTCCCCTTTTACATAAAGATATACCAACACAGGTACTGTTTCTTGACTTTGAATTTTTCGGCAAAGTTCAATGTGGTGGTATAGGGACTTTTCAAAATGTTTTGTCGCCTCTATTTCCCTTAATACTCGTCCTATCGCCATGAAACTTGTCGCGTTGGAATCAGCGTCCCCTTTTACATAAAGATATACCAACAAAGTACTGTCTCTTGACTTTGAATTTTTCGGCTAAGTTCAATGTGGTGGTATAGGGGCTTTTCAAAATGTTTTGTCGCCTCTCTTTTTCTTAATACTCGTCCTATCGCCATGAAACTAAGCGCGTTGGAATCAGCGTCCCCTTCTACATAAAGATATACCAACACAAGTACTGTTTCTTGACTTTGAATTTTTCGGCAAAGTTCAATGTGGTGGTATAGGGACTTTTCAAAATGTTTTGTCGCCTCTATTTCCCTTAATACTCGTCCTATCGCCATGAAACTAAGCGCGTTGGAATCAGCGTCCCCTTTTACATAAAGATATTCCAACAAAGGTACTGTCTCTTGACTTTGAATTTTTCGGCTAAGTTCAATGTGGTGGTATAGGGACTTTTCAAAATGTTTTGTCGCCTCTGTTTCCCTTAATACTCGCCCTATCGCCACGAAACTAAGCGCGTTGGAATCAGCGTCCCCTTTTACATAAAGATATACCAACAAAGGTACTGTTTCTTGACTTTGAATTTTTCGGCAAAGTTCAATGGGGTGGTATAGGGACTTTTCAAAATGTTTTGTCGCCTCTATTTCCCTTAATACTCGTCCTATCGCCATGAAACTTGTCGCGTTGGAATCAGCGTCCCCTTTTACATAAAGATATACCAACAAAGGTACTGTCTCTTGACTTTGAATTTTTCGGCTAAGTTCAATGTGGTGGTATAGGGACTTTTCAAAATGTTTTGTCGCCTCTCTTTCCCTTAATACTCGTCCTATCGCCATGAAACTAAGCGCGTTGGAATCAGCGTCCCCTGTTACATAAAGATATACCAACACAAGTACTGTTTCTTGACTTTGAATTTTTCGGCATAGTTCAATGTGGTGGTATAGGGACTTTTCAAAATGTTTTGTCGCCTCTATTTCCCTTGTTACTCGTCCTATCGCCATGAAACTAAGGGCGTTGGAATCAGCGTCTCCTTTTACGTAAAGATATACCAACACAAGTACTGTTTCTTGACTTTGAATTTTTCGGCAAAGTTCAATGTGGTGGTATAGGGACTTTTCAAAATGTTTTGTCGCCTCTCTTTCCCTTAATACTCGTCCTATCGCCATGAAACCAAGGGCGTTGGAATCAGCGTCCCCTTTTACATAAAGATATACCAACAAAGGTACTGTTTCTTGGCTGAATTTTTCGGCAAAGTTCAATGGGGTGGTATAGGGACTTTTCAAAATGTTTTGTCGCCTCTATTTCCCTTAATACTCGTCCTATCGCCATGAAACTAAGCGCGTTGGAATCAGTGTCCCCTTTTACATAAAGATATTCCAACAAAGGTACGGTTTCTTGACTTTGAATTTTTCGACAAAGTTCAATGGGGTATAGGGACTTTTCAAAATGTTTTGTCGCCTCTATTTCCCTTAATACTCGTCCTATCGCCGTGAAACTAAGCGCGTTGGAATCAGCGTCCCCTTTTACATAAAGATATACCAACACAGGTACTGTTTCTTGACTTTGAATTTTTCGGCAAAGTTCAATGTGGTGGTATAGGACTTTTCAAAATGTTTTGTCGCCTCTCTTTCCCTTAATACTCGTCCTATCGCCATGAAACTAAGCGCGTTGGAATCAGTGTCCCCTTTTACATAAAGATATTCCAACAAAGGTACTGTTTCTTGACTTTGAATTTTTCGGCAAAGTTCAATGTGGTGGTATAGGGACTTTTCAAAAGGATTTGTCGCCTCTCTTTCCCTTAATACTCGTCCTATCGCCATGAAACTAAGCGCGTTGGAATCAGCGTCCCCTTTTACATAAAGATATTCCAACAAAGGTACTGTTTCTTGACTTTGAATTTTTCGGCAAAGTTCAATGTGGTGGTATAGGGACTTTTCAAAATGTTTTGTCGCCTCTCTTTCCCTTAATACTCGTCCTATCGCCATTAAACTAAGCGCGTTGGAATCAGCGTCCCCTTTTACATAAAGATATTCCAACAAAGGTACTGTTTCTTGACTTTGAATTTTTCGACAAAGTTCAATGGGGTATAAGGTCTTTTCAAAATGTTTTGTCGCCTCTATTTCCCTTAATACTCGTCCTATCGCCGTGAAACTAAGCGCGTTGGAATCAGCGTCCCCTTTTACATAAAGATATACCAACACAGGTACTGTTTCTTGACTTTGAATTTTTCGGCAAAATTCAATGTGGTGGTATAGTGACTTTTCAAAATGTTTTGTCGCCTCTCTTTCCCATAATACTCGTCCTATCGCCATGAAACTAAGCGCGTTGGAATCAGCGTCCCCTTTTACATAAAGATATACCAACAAAGGTACTGTCTCTGGACTTTGAATTTTTCGGCTAAGTTCAATGTGGTGGTATAGGGACTTTTCAAAATGTTTTGTCGCCTCTGTTTCCCTTAATACTCGCCCTATCGCCACGAAACTAAGCGCGTTGGAATCAGCGTCCCCTTTTACATAAAAATATACCAACAAAGGTACTGTTTCTTGACTTTGAATTTTTCGGCAAAGTTCAATGGGGTGGTATAGGGACTTTTCAAAATGTTTTGTCGCCTCTATTTCCCTTAATACTCGTCCTATCGCCATGAAACTTGTCGCGTTGGAATCAGCGTCCCCTTTTACATAAAGATATACCAACAAAGGTACTGTCTCTTGACTTTGAATTTTTCGGCTAAGTTCAATGTGGTGGTATAGGGACTTTTCAAAATGTTTTGTCGCCTCTCTTTCCCTTAATACTCGTCCTATCGCCATGAAACTAAGGGCGTTGGAATCAGCGTCCCCTTTTACATACAGATATACCAACACAGGTACTGTTTCTTGACTTTGAATTTATCGGCAAAATTCAATGTGGTGGTATAGTGACTTTTCAAAATGTTTTGTCGCCTCTCTTTCCCATAATACTCGTCCTATCGCCATGAAACTAAGCGCGTTGGAATCAGCGTCCCCTTTTACATAAAGATATACCAACAAAGGTACTGTCTCTTGACTTTGAATTTTTCGGCTAAGTTCAATGTGGTGGTATAGGGACTTTTCAAAATGTTTTGTCGCCTCTGTTTCCCTTAATACTCGTCCTATCGCCATGAAACCAAGGGCGTTGGAATCAGCGTCCCCTTTTACATAAAGATATACCAACAAAGGTACTGTTTCTTGACTGAATTTTTCGGCAAAGTTCAATGGGGTGGTATAGGGACTTTTCAAAATGTTTTGTCGCCTCTATTTCCCTTAATACTCGTCCTATCGCCATGAAACTAAGCGCGTTGGAATCAGTGTCCCCTTTTACATAAAGATATTCCAACAAAGGTACTGTTTCTTGACTTTGAATTTTTCGACAAAGTTCAATGAGGTATAGGGACTTTTCAAAATGTTTTGTCGCCTCTATTTCCCTTAATACTCGTCCTATCGCCGTGAAACTAAGCGCGTTGGAATCAGCGTCCCCTTTTACATAAAGATATACCAACACAGGTACTGTTTCTTGACTTTGAATTTTTCGGCAAAGTTCAATGTGGTGGTATAGGGACTTTTCAAAATGTTTTGTCGCCTCTCTTTCCCTTAATACTCGTCCTATCGCCATGAAACTAAGCGCGTTGGAATCAGTGTCCCCTTTTACATAAAGATATTCCAACAAAGGTACTGTTTCTTGACTTTGAATTTTTCGGCAAAGTTCAATGTGGTGGTATAGGGACTTTTCAAAATGATTTGTCGCCTCTCTTTCCCTTAATACTCGTCCTATCGCCATGAAACTTGTCGCGTTGGAATCAGCGTCCCCTTTTACATAAAGATATACCAACAAAGGTACTGTCTCTTGACTTTGAATTTTTCGGCTAAGTTCAATGTGGTGGTATAGGGACTTTTCAAAATGTTTTGTCGCCTCTCTTTCCCTTAATACTCGTCCTATCGCCATGAAACTAAGCGCGTTGGAATCAGCGTCCCCTTTTACATAAAGATATACCAACACAAGTACTGTTTCTTGACTTTGAATTTTTCGGCAAAGTTCAATGTGGTGGTATAGGGACTTTTCAAAATGTTTTGTCGCCTCTCTTTCCCTTAATACTCGTCCTATCGCCATGAAACCAAGGGCGTTGGAATCAGCGTCCCCTTTTTCATAGAGATATACCAACAAAGGTACTGTTTCTTGACTGAATTTTTCGGCAAAGTTCAATGGGGTGGTATAGGGACTTTTCAAAATGTTTTGTCGCCTCTGTTTTCCTTAATACTCGTCCTATCGCCATGAAACTAAGGGCGTTGGAATCAGCGTCCCCTTTTACATAAAGATATACCAACACAAGTACTGTTTCTTGACTTTGAATTTTTCGGCAAAGTTCAATGTTGTGGTATAGGGACTTTTCAAAATGTTTTGTCGCCTCTATTTCCCTTAATACTCGTCCTATCGAGATGAAACTAAGGGCGTTGGAATCAGCGTCCACTTTTACATAAAGATATACCAACAAAGGTACTGTTTCTTGACTTTGAATTTTTCGGCAAAGTTCAATGGGGTATAGGGACTTTTCAAAATGTTTTGTCGCCTCTATTTCCCTTAATACTCGTCCTATCGCCATGAAACTAAGCGCGTTGGAATCAGCGTCCCCTTTTACATAAAGATATACCAACACTGGTACTGTTTCTAGACTTTGAATTTTTCGGCAAAGTTCAATGGGGTATAGGGACTTTTCAAAATGTTTTGTCGCCTCTCTTTCCCTTAATACTCGTCCTATCGCCATGAAACTAAGCGCGTTGGAATCAGCGTCCCCTTTTACATAAAGATATACCAACAAAGGTACTGTTTCTTGACTTTGAATTTTTCGGCAAAGTTCAATGTGGTGGTATAGGGACTTTTCAAAATGTTTTGTCGCCTCTCTTTCCCTTAATACTCGTCCTATCGCCATGAAACTAAGCGCGTTGGAATCAGCGTCCTCTTTTACATAAAGATATACCAACAAAGGTACTGTTTCTTGACTATGAATTTTTCGGCAAAGTTCAATGTGGTGGTATAGGGACTTTTCAAAATGTTTTATCGCCTCTATTTCCCTTAATACTCGTCCTATCGCCATGAAACTAAGCGCGTTGGAATCAGCGTCCCCTTTTACATAAAGATATACCAACAAAGGTACTGTTTCTTGACTTTGAATTTTTCGGCAAAGTTCAATGTGGTGGTATAGGGACTTTTCAAAATGTTTTGTCGCCTCTCTTTCCCTTAATACTCGTCCTATCGCCATGAAACTAAGCGCGTTGGAATCAGCGTCCTCTTTTACATAAAGATATACCAACAAAGGTACTGTTTCTTGACTATGAATTTTTCGGCAAAGTTCAATGTGGTGGTATAGGGACTTTTCAAAATGTTTTGTCGCCTCTATTTCCCTTAATACTCGTCCTATCGCCATGAAACTTGTCGCGTTGGAATCAGCGTCCCCTTTTACATAAAGATATACCAACAAAGGTACTGTCTCTTGACTTTGAATTTTTCGGCTAAGTTCAATGTGGTGGTATAGGGACTTTTCAAAATGTTTTGTCGCCTCTATTTCCCTTAATACTCTTCCTATCGCCATGAAACTAAGCGCGTTGGAATCAGCGTCCCCTTTTACATAAAGATATACCAACAAAGGTACTGTTTCTTGACTTTGAATTTTTCGGCAAAGTTCAATGTGGTGGTATAGGGACTTTTCAAAATGTTTTGTCGCCTCTCTTTCCCTTAATACTCGTCCTATCGCCATGAAACTAAGCGCGTTGGAATCAGCGTCCTCTTTTACATAAAGATATACCAACAAAGGTACTGTTTCTTGACTATGAATTTTTCGGCAAAGTTCAATGTGGTGGTATAGGGACTTTTCAAAATGTTTTGTCGCCTCTATTTCCCTTAATACTCGTCCTATCGCCATGAAACTAAGCGCGTTGGAATCAGCGTCCCCTTTTACATAAAGATATATCAACAAAGGTACTGTTTCTTGACATTGAATTTTTCGGCAAAGTTCAATGTGGTGGTATAGGGACTTTTCAAAATGTTCTGTCGCCTCTATTTCCCTTAATACTCGTCCTATTGCCATGAAACTAAGCGCGTTGGAATCAGCGTCCCCTTTTACATAAAGATATACCAACAAAGGTACTGTTTATTGACTTTGAATTTTTCGACAAAGTTCAATGGGGTATAGGGACTTTTCAAAATGTTTTGTCGCCTCTAGTTCCCTTAATACTCGTCCTATCGCCATGAAACTAAGCGCGTTGGAATCAGCGTCCCGTTTTACATAAAGATATACCAACACAGGTACTGTTTCTTGACTTTGAATTTTTCGGCAAAGTTCAATGTGGTGGTATAGGGACTTTTCAAAATGTTTTGTCGCCTCTCTTTCCCTTAATACTCGTCCTATCGCCATGAAACTAAGCGCGTTGGAATCAGCGTCCCCTTTTACATAAAGATATACCAACAAAGGTACTGTTTCTTGACTTTGAATTTTTCGACAAAGTTCAATGTGGTATAGGGACTTTTCAAAATGTTTTGTCGCCTCTATTTCCCTTAATACTCGTCCTATCGCCATGAAACTAAGCGCGTTGGAATCAGCGCCCCTTTTACATAAAGATATACCAACAAAGGTACTGTTTCTTGACTTTGAATTTTTCGGCAAAGTTCAATGTGGTGGTATAGGGACTTTTCAAAATGTTTTGTCGCCTCTCTTTCCCTTAATACTCGTCCTATCGCCATGAAACTAAGCGCGTTGGAATCAGCGCCCCTTTTACATAAAGATATACCAACACAAGTACTGTTTCTTGACTTTGAATTTTTCGGCAAAGTTCAATGTTGTGGTATAGGGACTTTTCAAAATGTTTTGTCGCCTCTATTTCCCTTAATACTCGTCCTATCGAGATGAAACTAAGGGCGTTGGAATCAGCGTCCACTTTTACATAAAGATATACCAACAAAGGTACTGTTTCTTGACTTTGAATTTTTCGGCAAAGTTCAATGGGGTATAGGGACTTTTCAAAATGTTTTGTCGCCTCTATTTCCCTTAATACTCGTCCTATCGCCATGAAACTAAGCGCGTTGGAATCAGCGTCCCCTTTTACATAAAGATATACCAACACTGGTACTGTTTCTAGACTTTGAATTTTTCGGCAAAGTTCAATGGGGTATAGGGACTTTTCAAAATGTTTTGTCGCCTCTCTTTCCCTTAATACTCGTCCTATCGCCATGAAACTAAGCGCGTTGGAATCAGCGTCCCCTTTTACATAAAGATATACCAACAAAGGTACTGTTTCTTGACTTTGAATTTTTCGGCAAAGTTCAATGTGGTGGTATAGGGACTTTTCAAAATGTTTTGTCGCCTCTCTTTCCCTTAATACTCGTCCTATCGCCATGAAACTAAGCGCGTTGGAATCAGCGTCCTCTTTTACATAAAGATATACCAACAAAGGTACTGTTTCTTGACTATGAATTTTTCGGCAAAGTTCAATGTGGTGGTATAGGGACTTTTCAAAATGTTTTGTCGCCTCTATTTCCCTTAATACTCGTCCTATCGCCATGAAACTTGTCGCGTTGGAATCAGCGTCCCCTTTTACATAAAGATATACCAACAAAGGTACTGTCTCTTGACTTTGAATTTTTCGGCTAAGTTCAATGTGGTGGTATAGGGACTTTTCAAAATGTTTTGTCGCCTCTATTTCCCTTAATACTCGTCCTATCGCCATGAAACTAAGCGCGTTGGAATCAGCGCCCCTTTTACATAAAGATATACCAACAAAGGTACTGTTTCTTGACTTTGAATTTTTCGGCAAAGTTCAATGTGGTGGTATAGGGACTTTTCAAAATGTTTTGTCGCCTCTCTTTCCCTTAATACTCGTCCTATCGCCATGAAACTAAGCGCGTTGGAATCAGCGCCCCTTTTACATAAAGATATACCAACACAAGTACTGTTTCTTGACTTTGAATTTTTCGGCAAAGTTCAATGTTGTGGTATAGGGACTTTTCAAAATGTTTTGTCGCCTCTATTTCCCTTAATACTCGTCCTATCGAGATGAAACTAAGGGCGTTGGAATCAGCGTCCACTTTTACATAAAGATATACCAACAAAGGTACTGTTTCTTGACTTTGAATTTTTCGGCAAAGTTCAATGTGGTGGTATAGGGACTTTTCAAAATGTTTTGTCGCCTCTCTTTCCCTTAATACTCGTCCTATCGCCATGAAACTAAGCGCGTTGGAATCAGCGCCCCTTTTACATAAAGATATACCAACACAAGTACTGTTTCTTGACTTTGAATTTTTCGGCAAAGTTCAATGTTGTGGTATAGGGACTTTTCAAAATGTTTTGTCGCCTCTCTTTCCCTTAATACTCGTCCTATCGCCATTAAACTAAGCGCGTTGGAATCAGCGTCCCCTTTTACATAAAGATATTCCAACAAAGGTACTGTTTCTTGACTTTGAATTTTTCGACAAAGTTCAATGGGGTATAAGGTCTTTTCAAAATGTTTTGTCGCCTCTATTTCCCTTAATACTCGTCCTATCGCCGTGAAACTAAGCGCGTTGGAATCAGCGTCCCCTTTTACATAAAGATATACCAACACAGGTACTGTTTCTTGACTTTGAATTTTTCGGCAAAATTCAATGTGGTGGTATAGTGACTTTTCAAAATGTTTTGTCGCCTCTCTTTCCCATAATACTCGTCCTATCGCCATGAAACTAAGCGCGTTGGAATCAGCGTCCCCTTTTACATAAAGATATACCAACAAAGGTACTGTCTCTGGACTTTGAATTTTTCGGCTAAGTTCAATGTGGTGGTATAGGGACTTTTCAAAATGTTTTGTCGCCTCTGTTTCCCTTAATACTCGCCCTATCGCCACGAAACTAAGCGCGTTGGAATCAGCGTCCCCTTTTACATAAAAATATACCAACAAAGGTACTGTTTCTTGACTTTGAATTTTTCGGCAAAGTTCAATGGGGTGGTATAGGGACTTTTCAAAATGTTTTGTCGCCTCTATTTCCCTTAATACTCGTCCTATCGCCATGAAACTTGTCGCGTTGGAATCAGCGTCCCCTTTTACATAAAGATATACCAACAAAGGTACTGTCTCTTGACTTTGAATTTTTCGGCTAAGTTCAATGTGGTGGTATAGGGACTTTTCAAAATGTTTTGTCGCCTCTCTTTCCCTTAATACTCGTCCTATCGCCATGAAACTAAGGGCGTTGGAATCAGCGTCCCCTTTTACATACAGATATACCAACACAGGTACTGTTTCTTGACTTTGAATTTATCGGCAAAATTCAATGTGGTGGTATAGTGACTTTTCAAAATGTTTTGTCGCCTCTCTTTCCCATAATACTCGTCCTATCGCCATGAAACTAAGCGCGTTGGAATCAGCGTCCCCTTTTACATAAAGATATACCAACAAAGGTACTGTCTCTTGACTTTGAATTTTTCGGCTAAGTTCAATGTGGTGGTATAGGGACTTTTCAAAATGTTTTGTCGCCTCTGTTTCCCTTAATACTCGTCCTATCGCCATGAAACCAAGGGCGTTGGAATCAGCGTCCCCTTTTACATAAAGATATACCAACAAAGGTACTGTTTCTTGACTGAATTTTTCGGCAAAGTTCAATGGGGTGGTATAGGGACTTTTCAAAATGTTTTGTCGCCTCTATTTCCCTTAATACTCGTCCTATCGCCATGAAACTAAGCGCGTTGGAATCAGTGTCCCCTTTTACATAAAGATATTCCAACAAAGGTACTGTTTCTTGACTTTGAATTTTTCGACAAAGTTCAATGAGGTATAGGGACTTTTCAAAATGTTTTGTCGCCTCTATTTCCCTTAATACTCGTCCTATCGCCGTGAAACTAAGCGCGTTGGAATCAGCGTCCCCTTTTACATAAAGATATACCAACACAGGTACTGTTTCTTGACTTTGAATTTTTCGGCAAAGTTCAATGTGGTGGTATAGGGACTTTTCAAAATGTTTTGTCGCCTCTCTTTCCCTTAATACTCGTCCTATCGCCATGAAACTAAGCGCGTTGGAATCAGTGTCCCCTTTTACATAAAGATATTCCAACAAAGGTACTGTTTCTTGACTTTGAATTTTTCGGCAAAGTTCAATGTGGTGGTATAGGGACTTTTCAAAATGATTTGTCGCCTCTCTTTCCCTTAATACTCGTCCTATCGCCATGAAACTTGTCGCGTTGGAATCAGCGTCCCCTTTTACATAAAGATATACCAACAAAGGTACTGTCTCTTGACTTTGAATTTTTCGGCTAAGTTCAATGTGGTGGTATAGGGACTTTTCAAAATGTTTTGTCGCCTCTCTTTCCCTTAATACTCGTCCTATCGCCATGAAACTAAGCGCGTTGGAATCAGCGTCCCCTTTTACATAAAGATATACCAACACAAGTACTGTTTCTTGACTTTGAATTTTTCGGCAAAGTTCAATGTGGTGGTATAGGGACTTTTCAAAATGTTTTGTCGCCTCTCTTTCCCTTAATACTCGTCCTATCGCCATGAAACCAAGGGCGTTGGAATCAGCGTCCCCTTTTTCATAGAGATATACCAACAAAGGTACTGTTTCTTGACTGAATTTTTCGGCAAAGTTCAATGGGGTGGTATAGGGACTTTTCAAAATGTTTTGTCGCCTCTGTTTTCCTTAATACTCGTCCTATCGCCATGAAACTAAGGGCGTTGGAATCAGCGTCCCCTTTTACATAAAGATATACCAACACAAGTACTGTTTCTTGACTTTGAATTTTTCGGCAAAGTTCAATGTTGTGGTATAGGGACTTTTCAAAATGTTTTGTCGCCTCTATTTCCCTTAATACTCGTCCTATCGAGATGAAACTAAGGGCGTTGGAATCAGCGTCCACTTTTACATAAAGATATACCAACAAAGGTACTGTTTCTTGACTTTGAATTTTTCGGCAAAGTTCAATGGGGTATAGGGACTTTTCAAAATGTTTTGTCGCCTCTATTTCCCTTAATACTCGTCCTATCGCCATGAAACTAAGCGCGTTGGAATCAGCGTCCCCTTTTACATAAAGATATACCAACACTGGTACTGTTTCTAGACTTTGAATTTTTCGGCAAAGTTCAATGGGGTATAGGGACTTTTCAAAATGTTTTGTCGCCTCTCTTTCCCTTAATACTCGTCCTATCGCCATGAAACTAAGCGCGTTGGAATCAGCGTCCCCTTTTACATAAAGATATACCAACAAAGGTACTGTTTCTTGACTTTGAATTTTTCGGCAAAGTTCAATGTGGTGGTATAGGGACTTTTCAAAATGTTTTGTCGCCTCTCTTTCCCTTAATACTCGTCCTATCGCCATGAAACTAAGCGCGTTGGAATCAGCGTCCTCTTTTACATAAAGATATACCAACAAAGGTACTGTTTCTTGACTATGAATTTTTCGGCAAAGTTCAATGTGGTGGTATAGGGACTTTTCAAAATGTTTTATCGCCTCTATTTCCCTTAATACTCGTCCTATCGCCATGAAACTAAGCGCGTTGGAATCAGCGTCCCCTTTTACATAAAGATATACCAACAAAGGTACTGTTTCTTGACTTTGAATTTTTCGGCAAAGTTCAATGTGGTGGTATAGGGACTTTTCAAAATGTTTTGTCGCCTCTCTTTCCCTTAATACTCGTCCTATCGCCATGAAACTAAGCGCGTTGGAATCAGCGTCCTCTTTTACATAAAGATATACCAACAAAGGTACTGTTTCTTGACTTTGAATTTTTCGGCAAAGTTCAATGTGGTGGTATAGGGACTTTTCAAAATGTTTTGTCGCCTCTCTTTCCCTTAATACTCGTCCTATCGCCATGAAACTAAGCGCGTTGGAATCAGCGTCCTCTTTTACATAAAGATATACCAACAAAGGTACTGTTTCTTGACTATGAATTTTTCGGCAAAGTTCAATGTGGTGGTATAGGGACTTTTCAAAATGTTTTGTCGCCTCTATTTCCCTTAATACTCGTCCTATCGCCATGAAACTAAGCGCGTTGGAATCAGCGTCCCCTTTTACATAAAGATATATCAACAAAGGTACTGTTTCTTGACATTGAATTTTTCGGCAAAGTTCAATGTGGTGGTATAGGGACTTTTCAAAATGTTCTGTCGCCTCTATTTCCCTTAATACTCGTCCTATTGCCATGAAACTAAGCGCGTTGGAATCAGCGTCCCCTTTTACATAAAGATATACCAACAAAGGTACTGTTTATTGACTTTGAATTTTTCGACAAAGTTCAATGGGGTATAGGGACTTTTCAAAATGTTTTGTCGCCTCTAGTTCCCTTAATACTCGTCCTATCGCCATGAAACTAAGCGCGTTGGAATCAGCGTCCCGTTTTACATAAAGATATACCAACACAGGTACTGTTTCTTGACTTTGAATTTTTCGGCAAAGTTCAATGTGGTGGTATAGGGACTTTTCAAAATGTTTTGTCGCCTCTCTTTCCCTTAATACTCGTCCTATCGCCATGAAACTAAGCGCGTTGGAATCAGCGTCCCCTTTTACATAAAGATATACCAACAAAGGTACTGTTTCTTGACTTTGAATTTTTCGACAAAGTTCAATGTGGTATAGGGACTTTTCAAAATGTTTTGTCGCCTCTATTTCCCTTAATACTCGTCCTATCGCCATGAAACTAAGCGCGTTGGAATCAGCGCCCCTTTTACATAAAGATATACCAACAAAGGTACTGTTTCTTGACTTTGAATTTTTCGGCAAAGTTCAATGTGGTGGTATAGGGACTTTTCAAAATGTTTTGTCGCCTCTCTTTCCCTTAATACTCGTCCTATCGCCATGAAACTAAGCGCGTTGGAATCAGCGCCCCTTTTACATAAAGATATACCAACACAAGTACTGTTTCTTGACTTTGAATTTTTCGGCAAAGTTCAATGTTGTGGTATAGGGACTTTTCAAAATGTTTTGTCGCCTCTATTTCCCTTAATACTCGTCCTATCGAGATGAAACTAAGGGCGTTGGAATCAGCGTCCACTTTTACATAAAGATATACCAACAAAGGTACTGTTTCTTGACTTTGAATTTTTCGGCAAAGTTCAATGGGGTATAGGGACTTTTCAAAATGTTTTGTCGCCTCTATTTCCCTTAATACTCGTCCTATCGCCATGAAACTAAGCGCGTTGGAATCAGCGTCCCCTTTTACATAAAGATATACCAACACTGGTACTGTTTCTAGACTTTGAATTTTTCGGCAAAGTTCAATGGGGTATAGGGACTTTTCAAAATGTTTTGTCGCCTCTCTTTCCCTTAATACTCGTCCTATCGCCATGAAACTAAGCGCGTTGGAATCAGCGTCCCCTTTTACATAAAGATATACCAACAAAGGTACTGTTTCTTGACTTTGAATTTTTCGGCAAAGTTCAATGTGGTGGTATAGGGACTTTTCAAAATGTTTTGTCGCCTCTCTTTCCCTTAATACTCGTCCTATCGCCATGAAACTAAGCGCGTTGGAATCAGCGTCCTCTTTTACATAAAGATATACCAACAAAGGTACTGTTTCTTGACTATGAATTTTTCGGCAAAGTTCAATGTGGTGGTATAGGGACTTTTCAAAATGTTTTATCGCCTCTATTTCCCTTAATACTCGTCCTATCGCCATGAAACTAAGCGCGTTGGAATCAGCGTCCCCTTTTACATAAAGATATACCAACAAAGGTACTGTTTCTTGACTTTGAATTTTTCGGCAAAGTTCAATGTGGTGGTATAGGGACTTTTCAAAATGTTTTGTCGCCTCTCTTTCCCTTAATACTCGTCCTATCGCCATGAAACTAAGCGCGTTGGAATCAGCGTCCTCTTTTACATAAAGATATACCAACAAAGGTACTGTTTCTTGACTATGAATTTTTCGGCAAAGTTCAATGTGGTGGTATAGGGACTTTTCAAAATGTTTTGTCGCCTCTATTTCCCTTAATACTCGTCCTATCGCCATGAAACTTGTCGCGTTGGAATCAGCGTCCCCTTTTACATAAAGATATACCAACAAAGGTACTGTCTCTTGACTTTGAATTTTTCGGCTAAGTTCAATGTGGTGGTATAGGGACTTTTCAAAATGTTTTGTCGCCTCTATTTCCCTTAATACTCGTCCTATCGCCATGAAACTAAGCGCGTTGGAATCAGCGCCCCTTTTACATAAAGATATACCAACAAAGGTACTGTTTCTTGACTTTGAATTTTTCGGCAAAGTTCAATGTGGTGGTATAGGGACTTTTCAAAATGTTTTGTCGCCTCTCTTTCCCTTAATACTCGTCCTATCGCCATGAAACTAAGCGCGTTGGAATCAGCGCCCCTTTTACATAAAGATATACCAACACAAGTACTGTTTCTTGACTTTGAATTTTTCGGCAAAGTTCAATGTTGTGGTATAGGGACTTTTCAAAATGTTTTGTCGCCTCTATTTCCCTTAATACTCGTCCTATCGAGATGAAACTAAGGGCGTTGGAATCAGCGTCCACTTTTACATAAAGATATACCAACAAAGGTACTGTTTCTTGACTTTGAATTTTTCGGCAAAGTTCAATGGGGTATAGGGACTTTTCAAAATGTTTTGTCGCCTCTATTTCCCTTAATACTCGTCCTATCGCCATGAAACTAAGCGCGTTGGAATCAGCGTCCCCTTTTACATAAAGATATACCAACAAAGGTACTGTTTCTTGACTTTGAATTTTTCGGCAAAGTTCAATGTGGTGGTATAGGGACTTTTCAAAATGTTTTGTCGCCTCTCGTTCCCTTAATACTCGTCCTATCGCCATGAAACTAAGCGCGTTGGAATCAGCGTCCTCTTTTACATAAAGATATACCAACAAAGGTACTGTTTCTTGACTATGAATTTTTCGGCAAAGTTCAATGTGGTGGTATAGGGACTTTTCAAAATGTTTTGTCGCCTCTATTTCCCTTAATACTCGTCCTATCGCCACGAAACTAAGCGCGTTGGAATCAGCGTCCCCTTTTACATAAAGATATATCAACAAAGGTACTGTTTCTTGACTTTGAATTTTTCGGCAAAGTTCAATGTGGTGGTATAGGGACTTTTCAAAATGTTTTATCGCCTCTATTTCCCTTAATACTCGTCCTATCGCCATGAAACTAAGCGCGTTGGAATCAGCGTCCCCTTTTACATAAAGATATACCAACAAAGGTACTGTTTCTTGACTTTGAATTTTTCGGCAAAGTTCAATGTGGTGGTATAGGGACTTTTCAAAATGTTCTGTCGCCTCTATTTCCCTTAATACTCGTCCTATTGCCATGAAACTAAGCGCGTTGGAATCAGCGTCCCCTTTTACATAAAGATATACCAACAAAGGTACTGTTTATTGACTTTGAATTTTTCGACAAAGTTCAATGGGGTATAGGGACTTTTCAAAATGTTTTGTCGCCTCTAGTTCCCTTAATACTCGTCCTATCGCCATGAAACTAAGCGCGTTGGAATCAGCGTCCCGTTTTACATAAAGATATACCAACACAGGTACTGTTTCTTGACTTTGAATTTTTCGGCAAAGTTCAATGTGGTGGTATAGGGACTTTTCAAAATGTTTTGTCGCCTCTCTTTCCCTTAATACTCGTCCTATCGCCATGAAACTAAGCGCGTTGGAATCAGCGTCCCCTTTTACATAAAGATATACCAACAAAGGTACTGTTTCTTGACTTTGAATTTTTCGACAAAGTTCAATGTGGTATAGGGACTTTTCAAAATGTTTTGTCGCCTCTATTTCCCTTAATACTCGTCCTATCGCCATGAAACTAAGCGCGTTGAAATCAGCGCCCCTTTTACATAAAGATATACCAACAAAGGTACTGTTTCTTGACTTTGAATTTTTCGGCAAAGTTCAATGTGGTGGTATAGGGACTTTTCAAAATGTTTTGTCGCCTCTCTTTCCCTTAATACTCGTCCTATCGCCATGAAACTAAGCGCGTTGGAATCAGCGCCCCTTTTACATAAAGATATACCAACAAAGGTACTGTTTCTTGACTTTGAATTTTTCGGCAAAGTTCAATGTGGTGGTATAGGGACTTTTCAAAATGTTTTGTCGCCTCTATTTCCCTTAATACTCGTCCTATCGAGATGAAACTAAGGGCGTTGGAATCAGCGTCCCCTTTTACATAAAGATATACCAACAAAGGTACTGTTTCTTGACTTTGAATTTTTCGGCAAAGTTCAATGTGGTGGTATAGGGACTTTTCAAAATGTTTTGTCGCCTCTCCCTTAATACTCGTCCTATCGCCATGAAACTAAGCGCGTTGGAATCAGCGTCCTCTTTTACATAAAGATATACCAACAAAGGTACTGTTTCTTGACTATGAATTTTTCGGCAAAGTTCAATGTGGTGGTATAGGGACTTTTCAAAATGTTTTGTCGCCTCTATTTCCCTTAATACTCGTCCTATCGCCATGAAACTTGTCGCGTTGGAATCAGCGTCCCCTTTTACATAAAGATATACCAACAAAGGTACTGTCTCTTGACTTTGAATTTTTCGGCTAAGTTCAATGTGGTGGTATAGGGACTTTTCAAAATGTTTTGTCGCCTCTCTTTCCCTTAATACTCGTCCTATCGCCATGAAACTAAGCGCGTTGGAATCAGCGTCCCCTTTTACATAAAGATATACCAACACAAGTACTGTTTCTTGACTTTGAATTTTTCGGCAAAGTTCAATGTGGTGGTATAGGGACTTTTCAAAATGTTTTGTCGCCTCTATTTCCCTTAATACTCGTCCTATCGCCATGAAACTAAGGGCGTTGGAATCAGCGTCTCCTTTTACGTAAAGATATACCAACACAAGTACTGTTTCTTGACTTTGAATTTTTCGGCAAAGTTCAATGTGGTGGTATAGGGACTTTTCAAAATGTTTTGTCGCCTCTCTTTCCCTTAATACTCGTCCTATCGCCATGAAACCAAGGGCGTTGGAATCAGCGTCCCCTTTTACATTAAGATATACCAACAAAGGTACTGTTTCTTGACTGAATTTTTCGGCAAAGTTCAATGGGGTGGTATAGGGACTTTTCAAAATGTTTTGTCGCCTCTATTTCCCTTAATACTCGTCCTATCGCCATGAAACTAAGCGCGTTGGAATCAGCGTCCCCTTTTACATAAAGATATTCCAACAAAGGTACTGTTTCTTGACTTTAAATTTTTCGGCTAAGTTCAATGTGGTGGTATAGGGACTTTTCAAAATGTTTTGTCGCCTCTCTTTCCCTTAATACTCGTCCTATCGCCATGAAACTAAGCGCGTTGGAATCAGCGCCCCTTTTACATAAAGATATACCAACACAAGTACTGTTTCTTGACTTTGAATTTTTCGGCAAAGTTCAATGTTGTGGTATAGGGACTTTTCAAAATGTTTTGTCGCCTCTATTTCCCTTAATACTCGTCCTATCGAGATGAAACTAAGGGCGTTGGAATCAGCGTCCACTTTTACATAAAGATATACCAACAAAGGTACTGTTTCTTGACTTTGAATTTTTCGGTAAAGTTCAATGGGGTATAGGGACTTTTCAAAATGTTTTGTCGCCTCTATTTCCCTTAATACTCGTCCTATCGCCATGAAACTAAGCGCGTTGGAATCAGCGTCCCCTTTTACATAAAGATATACCAACACTGGTACTGTTTCTTGACTTTGAATTTTTCGGCAAAGTTCAATGGGGTATAGGGACTTTTCAAAATGTTTTGTCGCCTCTCTTTCCCTTAATACTCGTCCTATCGCCATGAAACTAAGCGCGTTGGAATCAGCGTCCCCTTTTACATAAAGATATACCAACAAAGGTACTGTTTCTTGACTTTGAATTTTTCGGCAAAGTTCAATGTGGTGGTATAGGGACTTTTCAAAATGTTTTGTCGCCTCTCTTTCCCTTAATACTCGTCCTATCGCCATGAAACTAAGCGCGTTGGAATCAGCGTCCTCTTTTACATAAAGATATACCAACAAAGGTACTGTTTCTTGACTATGAATTTTTCGGCAAAGTTCAATGTGGTGGTATAGGGACTTTTCAAAATGTTTTGTCGCCTCTAGTTCCCTTAATACTCGTCCTATCGCCATGAAACTAAGCGCGTTGGAATCAGCGTCCCGTTTTACATAAAGATATACCAACACAGGTACTGTTTCTTGACTTTGAATTTTTCGGCAAAGTTCAATGTGGTGGTATAGGGACTTTTCAAAATGTTTTGTCGCCTCTCTTTCCCTTAATACTCGTCCTATCGCCATGAAACTAAGCGCGTTGGAATCAGCGTCCCCTTTTACATAAAGATATACCAACAAAGGTACTGTTTCTTGACTTTGAATTTTTCGACAAAGTTCAATGTGGTATAGGGACTTTTCAAAATGTTTTGTCGCCTCTATTTCCCTTAATACTCGTCCTATCGCCATGAAACTAAGCGCGTTGGAATCAGCGCCCCTTTTACATAAAGATATACCAACAAAGGTACTGTTTCTTGACTTTGAATTTTTCGGCAAAGTTCAATGTGGTGGTATAGGGACTTTTCAAAATGTTTTGTCGCCTCTCTTTCCCTTAATACTCGTCCTATCGCCATGAAACTAAGCGCGTTGGAATCAGCGCCCCTTTTACATAAAGATATACCAACAAAGGTACTGTTTCTTGACTTTGAATTTTTCGGCAAAGTTCAATGTGGTGGTATAGGGACTTTTCAAAATGTTTTGTCGCCTCTATTTCCCTTAATACTCGTCCTATCGAGATGAAACTAAGGGCGTTGGAATCAGCGTCCACTTTTACATAAAGATATACCAACAAAGGTACTGTTTCTTGACTTTGAATTTTTCGGCAAAGTTCAATGTGGTGGTATAGGGACTTTTCAAAATGTTTTGTCGCCTCTCTTTCCCTTAATACTCGTCCTATCGCCATGAAACTAAGCGCGTTGGAATCAGCGTCCTCTTTTACATAAAGATATACCAACAAAGGTACTGTTTCTTGACTATGAATTTTTCGGCAAAGTTCAATGTGGTGGTATAGGGACTTTTCAAAATGTTTTGTCGCCTCTATTTCCCTTAATACTCGTCCTATCGCCATGAAACTTGTCGCGTTGGAATCAGCGTCCCCTTTTACATAAAGATATACCAACAAAGGTACTGTCTCTTGACTTTGAATTTTTCGGCTAAGTTCAATGTGGTGGTATAGGGACTTTTCAAAATGTTTTGTCGCCTCTCTTTCCCTTAATACTCGTCCTATCGCCATGAAACTAAGCGCGTTGGAATCAGCGTCCCCTTTTACATAAAGATATACCAACACAAGTACTGTTTCTTGACTTTGAATTTTTCGGCAAAGTTCAATGTGGTGGTATAGGGACTTTTCAAAATGTTTTGTCGCCTCTATTTCCCTTAATACTCGTCCTATCGCCATGAAACTAAGGGCGTTGGAATCAGCGTCTCCTTTTACGTAAAGATATACCAACACAAGTACTGTTTCTTGACTTTGAATTTTTCGGCAAAGTTCAATGTGGTGGTATAGGGACTTTTCAAAATGTTTTGTCGCCTCTCTTTCCCTTAATACTCGTCCTATCGCCATGAAACCAAGGGCGTTGGAATCAGCGTCCCCTTTTACATAAAGATATACCAACAAAGGTACTGTTTCTTGACTGAATTTTTCGGCAAAGTTCAATGGGGTGGTATAGGGACTTTTCAAAATGTTTTGTCGCCTCTATTTCCCTTAATACTCGTCCTATCGCCATGTAACTAAGCGCGTTGGAATCAGCGTTCCCTTTTACATAAAGATATTCCAACAAAGGTACTGTTTCTTGACTTTGAATTTTTCGGCTAAGTTCAATGTGGTGGTATAGGGACTTTTCAAAATGTTTTGTCGCCTCTGTTTCCCCTAATACTCGTCCTATCGCCATGAAACTAAGGGCGTTGGAATCAGCGTCCCCTTTTGCATAAAGATATACCAACACAAGTACTGTTTCTTGACTTTGAATTTTTCGGCAAAGTTCAATGTTGTGGTATAGGGACTTTTCAAAATGTTTTGTCGCCTCTATTTCCCTTAATACTCGTCCTATCGAGATGAAACTAAGGGCGTTGGAATCAGCGTCCACTTTTACATTAAGATATACCAACAAAGGTACTGTTTCTTGACTTTGAATTTTTCGGCAAAGTTCAATGTTGTGGTATAGGGACTTTTCAAAATGTTTTGTCGCCTCTATTTCCCTTAATACTCGTCCTATCGAGATGAAACTAAGGGCGTTGGAATCAGCGTCCACTTTTACATAAAGATATACCAACAAAGGTACTGTTTCTTGACTTTGAATTTTTCGGCAAAGTTCAATGGGGTATAGGGACTTTTCAAAATGTTTTGTCGCCTCTATTTCCCTTAATACTCGTCCTATCGCCATGAAACTAAGCGCGTTGGAATCAGCGTCCCCTTTTACATAAAGATATACCAACACTGGTACTGTTTCTTGACTTTGAATTTTTCGGCAAAGTTCAATGGGGTATAGGGACTTTTCAAAATGTTTTGTCGCCTCTCTTTCCCTTAATACTCGTCCTATCGCCATGAAACCAAGCGCGTTAGAATCAGCGTCCCCTTTTACATAAAGATATACCAACAAAGGTACTGTTTCTTGACTTTGAATTTTTCGGCAAAGTTCAATGTGGTGGTATAGGGACTTTTCAAAATGTTTTGTCGCCTCTCTTTCCCTTAATACTCGTCCTATCGCCATGAAACTAAGCGCGTTGGAATCAGCGTCCTCTTTTACATAAAGATATACCAACAAAGGTACTGTTTCTTGACTATGAATTTTTCGGCAAAGTTCAATGTGGTGGTATAGGGACTTTTCAAAATGTTTTGTCGCCTCTATTTCCGTTAATACTCGTCCTATCGCCATGAAACTAAGCGCGTTGGAATCAGCGTCCCCTTTTACATAAAGATATACCAACCAAGGTACTGTTTCTTGACTTTGAATTTTTCGGCAAAGTTCAATGTGGTGGTATAGGGACTTTTCAAAATGTTCTGTCGCCTCTCTTTCCCTTAATACTCGTCCTATCGCCATGAAACTAAGCGCGTTGGAATCAGCGTCCCCTTTTACATAAAGATATTCCAACAAAGGTACTGTTTCTTGACTTTGAATTTTTCGACAAAGTTCAATGGGGTATAGGGTCTTTTCAAAATGTTTTGTCGCCTCTATTTCCCTTAATACTCGTCCTATCGCCGTGAAACTAAGCGCGTTGGAATCAGCGTCCCCTTTTACATAAAGATATACCAACAAAGGTACTGTCTCTTGACTTTGAATTTTTCGGCTAAGTTCAATGTGGTGGTATAGGGACTTTTCAAAATGTTTTGTCGCCTCTGTTTCCCTTAATACTCGCCCTATCGCCACGAAACTAAGCGCGTTGGAATCAGCGTCCCCTTTTACATAAAGATATACCAACAAAGGTACTGTTTCTTGACTTTGAATTTTTCGGCAAAGTTCAATGGGGTGGTATAGGGACTTTTCAAAATGTTTTGTCGCCTCTATTTCCCTTAATACTCGTCCTATCGCCATGAAACTAAGCGCGTTGGAATCAGCGTCCCCTTTTACATAAAGATATACCAACAAAGGTACTGTCTCTTGACTTTGAATTTTTCGGCTAAGTTCAATGTGGTGGTATAGGGACTTTTCAAAATGTTTTGTCGCCTCTCTTTCCCTTAATACTCGTCCTATCGCCATGAAACTAAGCGCGTTGGAATCAGCGTCCCCTTTTACATAAAGATATACCAACACAAGTACTGTTTCTTGACTTTGAATTTTTCGGCAAAGTTCAATGTGGTGGTATAGGGACTTTTCAAAATGTTTTGTCGCCTCTCTTTCCCTTAATACTCGTCCTATCGCCATGAAACCAAGGGCGTTGGAATCAGCGTCCCCTTTTACATAAAGATATACCAACACAAGTACTGTTTCTTGACTTTGAATTTTTCGGCATAGTTCAATGTGGTGGTATAGGGACTTTTCAAAATGTTTTGTCGCCTCTATTTCCCTTAATACTCGTCCTATCGCCATGAAACTAAGGGCGTTGGAATCAGCGTCTCCTTTTACGTAAAGATATACCAACACAAGTACTGTTTCTTGACTTTGAATTTTTCGGCAAAGTTCAATGTGGTGGTATAGGGACTTTTCAAAATGTTTTGTCGCCTCTCTTTCCCTTAATACTCGTCCTATCGCCATGAAACCAAGGGCGTTGGAATCAGCGTCCCCTTTTACATAAAGATATACCAACAAAGGTACTGTTTCTTGGCTGAATTTTTCGGCAAAGTTCAATGGGGTGGTATAGGGACTTTTCAAAATGTTTTGTCGCCTCTATTTCCCTTAATACTCGTCCTATCGCCATGAAACTAAGCGCGTTGGAATCAGCGTCCCCTTTTACATAAAGATATTCCAACAAAGGTACTGTTTCTTGACTTTGAATTTTTCGGCAAAGTTCAATGTGGTGGTATAGGGACTTTTCAAAATGTTTTGTCGCCTCTCTTTCCCTTAATACTCGTCCTATCGCCATGAAACTAAGCGCGTTGGAATCAGCGTCCCCTTTTACATAAAGATATTCCAACAAAGGTACTGTTTCTTGACTTTGAATTTTTCGACAAAGTTCAATGGGGTATAGGGTCTTTTCAAAATGTTTTGTCGCCTCTATTTCCCTTAATACTCGTCCTATCGCCGTGAAACTAAGCGCGTTGGAATCAGCGTCCCCTTTTACATAAAGATATACCAACAAAGGTACTGTCTCTTGACTTTGAATTTTTCGGCTAAGTTCAATGTGGTGGTATAGGGACTTTTCAAAATGTTTTGTCGCCTCTGTTTCCCTTAATACTCGCCCTATCGCCACGAAACTAAGCGCGTTGGAATCAGCGTCCCCTTTTACATAAAGATATACCAACAAAGGTACTGTTTCTTGACTTTGAATTTTTCGGCTAAGTTCAATGTGGTGGTATAGGGACTTTTCAAAATGTTTTGTCGCCTCTCTTTCCCTTAATACTCGTCCTATCGCCATGAAACTAAGCGCGTTGGAATCAGCGTCCCCTTTTACATAAAGATATACCAACACAAGTACTGTTTCTTGACTTTGAATTTTTCGGCATAGTTCAATGTGGTGGTATAGGGACTTTTCAAAATGTTTTGTCGCCTCTATTTCCCTTAATACTCGTCCTATCGCCATGAAACTAAGGGCGTTGGAATCAGCGTCTCCTTTTACGTAAAGATATACCAACACAAGTACTGTTTCTTGACTTTGAATTTTTCGGCAATGTTCAATGTGGTGGTATAGGGACTTTTCAAAATGTTTTGTCGCCTCTCTTTCCCTTAATACTCGTCCTATCGCCATGAAACCAAGGGCGTTGGAATCAGCGTCCCATTTTACATAAAGATATACCAACAAAGGTACTGTTTCTTGGCTGAATTTTTCGGCAAAGTTCAATGGGGTGGTATAGGGACTTTTCAAAATGTTTTGTCGCCTCTATTTCCCTTAATACTCGTCCTATCGCCATGAAACTTGTCGCGTTGGAATCAGCGTCCCCTTTTACATAAAGATATACCAACAAAGGTACTGTCTCTTGACTTTGAATTTTTCGGCTAAGTTCAATGTGGTGGTATAGGGACTTTTCAAAATGTTTTGTCGCCTCTCTTTCCCTTAATACTCGTCCTATCGCCATGAAACTAAGCGCGTTGGAATCAGCGTCCCCTTTTACATAAAGATATACCAACACAAGTACTGTTTCTTGACTTTGAATTTTTCGGCATAGTTCAATGTGGTGGTATAGGGACTTTTCAAAATGTTTTGTCGCCTCTATTTCCCTTAATACTCGTCCTATCGCCATGAAACTAAGGGCGTTGGAATCAGCGTCTCCTTTTACGTAAAGATATACCAACACAAGTACTGTTTCTTGACTTTGAATTTTTCGGCAAAGTTCAATGTGGTGGTATAGGGACTTTTCAAAATGTTTTGTCGCCTCTCTTTCCCTTAATACTCGTCCTATCGCCAGGAAACCAAGGGCGTTGGAATCAGCGTCCCCTTTTACATAAAGATATACCAACAAAGGTACTGTTTCTTGGCTGAATTTTTCGGCAAAGTTCAATGGGGTGGTATAGGGACTTTTCAAAATGTTTTGTCGCCTCTATTTCCCTTAATACTCGTCCTATCGCCATGAAACTAAGGGCGTTGGAATCAGCGTCTCCTTTTACGTAAAGATATACCAACACAAGTACTGTTTCTTGACTTTGAATTTTTCGGCAAAGTTCAATGTGGTGGTATAGGGACTTTTCAAAATGTTTTGTCGCCTCTCTTTCCCTTAATACTCGTCCTATCGCCAGGAAACCAAGGGCGTTGGAATCAGCGTCCCCTTTTACATAAAGATATACCAACAAAGGTACTGTTTCTTGGCTGAATTTTTCGGCAAAGTTCAATGGGGTGGTATAGGGACTTTTCAAAATGTTTTGTCGCCTCTATTTCCCTTAATACTCGTCCTATCGCCATGAAACCAAGGGCGTTGGGATCAGCGTCCCCTTTTACATAAAGATATACCAACACAAGTACTGTTTCTTGACTTTGAATTTTTCGGCAAAGTTCAATGTGGTGGTATAGGGACTTTTCAAAATGTTTTGTCGCCTCTCTTTCCCTTAATACTCGTCCTATCGCCAGGAAACCAAGGGCGTTGGAATCAGCGTCCCCTTTTACATAAAGATATACCAACAAAGGTACTGTTTCTTGGCTGAATTTTTCGGCAAAGTTCAATGGGGTGGTATAGGGACTTTTCAAAATGTTTTGTCGCCTCTCTTTCCCTTAATACTCGTCCTATCGCCATGAAACCAAGGGCGTTGGAATCAGCGTCCCCTTTTACATAAAGATATACCAACAAAGGTACTGTTTCTTGGCTGAATTTTTCGGCAAAGTTCAATGGGGTGGTATAGGGACTTTTCAAAATGTTTTGTCGCCTCTATTTCCCTTATTACTCGTCCTATCGCCATGAAACTAAGCGCGTTGGAATCAGTGTCCCCTTTTACATAAAGATATTCCAACAAAGGTACTGTTTCTTGACTTTGAATTTTTCGGCTAAGTTCAATGTGGTGGTATAGGGACTTTTCAAAATGTTTTGTCGCCTCTGTTTCCCTTAATACTCGCCCTATCGCCACGAAACTAAGCGCGTTGGAATCAGCGTCCCCTTTTACATAAAGATATACCAACAAAGGTACTGTTTCTTGACTTTGAATTTTTCGGCAAAGTTCAATGGGGTGGTATAGGGACTTTTCAAAATGTTTTGTCGCCTCTATTTCCCTTAATACTCGTCCTATCGCCATGAAACTTGTCGCGTTGGAATCAGCGTCCCCTTTTACATAAAGATATACCAACAAAGGTACTGTCTCTTGACTTTGAATTTTTCGGCAAAGTTCAATGGGGTGGTATAGGGACTTTTCAAAATGTTTTGTCGCCTCTATTTCCCTTAATACTCGTCCTATCGCCATGAAACTTGTCGCGTTGGAATCAGCGTCCCCTTTTACATAAAGATATACCAACAAAGGTACTGTCTCTTGACTTTGAATTTTTCGGCTAAGTTCAATGTGGTGGTATAGGGACTTTTCAAAATGTTTTGTCGCCTCTCTTTCCCTTAATACTCGTCCTATCGCCATGAAACTAAGCGCGTTGGAATCAGCGTCCCCTTTTACATAAAGATATACCAACACAAGTACTGTTTCTTGACTTTGAATTTTTCGGCATAGTTCAATGTGGTGGTATAGGGACTTTTCAAAATGTTTTGTCGCCTCTATTTCCCTTAATACTCGTCCTATCGCCATGAAACTAAGGGCGTTGGAATCAGCGTCTCCTTTTACGTAAAGATATACCAACACAAGTACTGTTTCTTGACTTTGAATTTTTCGGCAAAGTTCAATGTGGTGGTATAGGGACTTTTCAAAATGTTTTGTCGCCTCTTTTTCCCTTAATACTCGTCCTATCGCCATGAAACCAAGGGCGTTGGAATCAGCGTCCCATTTTACATAAAGATATACCAACAAAGGTACTGTTTCTTGGCTGAATTTTTCGGCAAAGTTCAATGGGGTGGTATAGGGACTTTTCAAAATGTTTTGTCGCCTCTATTTCCCTTAATACTCGTCCTATCGCCATGAAACTAAGCGCGTTGGAATCAGTGTCCCCTTTTACATAAAGATATTCCAACAAAGGTACTGTTTCTTGACTTTGAATTTTTCGTCAAAGTTCAATGGGGTATAGGAACTTTTCAAAATGTTTTGTCGCCTCTATTTCCCTTAATACTCGTCCTATCGCCGTGAAACTAAGCGCGTTGGAATCAGCGTCCCCTTTTACATAAAGGTATACCAACACAGGTACTGTTTCTTGACTTTGAATTTTTCGGCAAAGTTCAATGTGGTGGTATAGGGACTTTTCAAAATGTTTTGTCGCCTCTCTTTCCCTTAATACTCGTCCTATCGCCATGAAACTAAGCGCGTTTGAATCAGTGTCCCCTTTTACATAAAGATATTCCAACAAAGGTACTGTTTCTTGACTTTGAATTTTTCGGCAAAGTTCAATGTGGTGGTATAGGGACTTTTCAAAATGTTTTGTCGCCTCTCTTTTTCTTAATACTCGTCCTATCGCCATGAAACTAAGCGCGTTGGAATCAGCGTCCCCTTCTACATAAAGATATACCAACACAAGTACTGTTTCTTGACTTTGAATTTTTCGGCAAAGTTCAATGTGGTGGTATAGGGACTTTTCAAAATGTTTTGTCGCCTCTCTTTCCCTTAATACTCGTCCTATCGCCATGAAACTAAGCGCGTTGGAATCAGCGTCCTCTTTTACATAAAGATATACCAACAAAGGTACTGTTTCTTGACTATGAATTTTTCGGCAAAGTTCAATGTGGTGGTATAGGGACTTTTCAAAATGTTTTGTCGCCTCTATTTCCCTTAATACTCGTCCTATCGCCATGAAACTAAGCGCGTTGGAATCAGCGTCCCCTTTTACATAAAGATATACCAACCAAGGTACTGTTTCTTGACTTTGAATTTTTCGGCAAAGTTCAATGTGGTGGTATAGGGACTTTTCAAAATGTTCTGTCGCCTCTCTTTCCCTTAATACTCGTCCTATCGCCATGAAACTAAGCGCGTTGGAATCAGCGTCCCCTTTTACATAAGGATATACCAACAAAGGTACTGTTTCTTGACTTTGAATTTTTCGACAAAGTTCAATGGGGTATAGGGACTTTTCAAAATGTTTTGTCGCCTCTATTTCCCTTAATACTCGTCCTATCGCCGTGAAACTAAGCGCGTTGGAATCAGCGTCCCCTTTTACATAAAGATATACCAACATAGGTACTGTTTCTTGACTTTGAATTTTTCGTCAAAGTTCAATGTGGTGGTATAGGGACTTTTCAAAATGTTTTGTCGCCTCTCTTTCCCTTAATACTCGTCCTATCGCCATGAAACTAAGCGCGTTGGAATCAGTGTCCCCTTTTACATAAAGATATTCCAACAAAGGTACTGTTTCTTGACTTTGAATTTTTCGGCAAAGTTCAATGTGGTGGTGTAGGGACTTTTCAAAATGATTTGTCGCCTCTCTTTCCCTTAATACTCGTCCTATCGCCATGAAACTAAGCGCGTTGGAATCAGCGTCCCCTTTTACATAAAGATATTCCAACAAAGGTACTGTTTCTTGACTTTGAATTTTTCGGCAAAGTTCAATGTGGTGGTATAGGGACTTTTCAAAATGTTTTGTCGCCTCTCTTTCCCTTAATACTCGTCCTATCGCCATGAAACTAAGCGCGTTGGAATCAGCGTCCCCTTTTACATAAAGATATTCCAACAAAGGTACTGTTTCTTGACTTTGAATTTTTCGACAAAGTTCAATGGGGTATAGGGTCTTTTCAAAATGTTTTGTCGCCTCTATTTCCCTTAATACTCGTCCTATCGCCGTGAAACTAAGCGCGTTGGAATCAGCGTCCCCTTTTACATAAAGATATACCAATAAAGGTACTGTCTCTTGACTTTGAATTTTTCGGCTAAGTTCAATGTGGTGGTATAGGGACTTTTCAAAATGTTTTGTCGCCTCTGTTTCCCTTAATACTCGCCCTATCGCCACGAAACTAAGCGCGTTGGAATCAGCGTCCCCTTTTACATAAAGATATACCAACAAAGGTACTGTTTCTTGACTTTGAATTTTTCGGCAAAGTTCAATGGGGTGGTATAGGGACTTTTCAAAATGTTTTGTCGCCTCTATTTCCCTTAATACTCGTCCTATCGCCATGAAACTAAGCGCGTTGGAATCAGCGTCCCCTTTTACATAAAGATATACCAACAAAGGTACTGTCTCTTGACTTTGAATTTTTCGGCTAAGTTCAATGTGGTGGTATAGGGACTTTTCAAAATGTTTTGTCGCCTCTCTTTCCCTTAATACTCGTCCTATCGCCATGAAACTAAGCGCGTTGGAATCAGCGTCCCCTTTTACATAAAGATATACCAACACAAGTACTGTTTCTTGACTTTGAATTTTTCGGCAAGGTTCAATGTGGTGGTATAGGGACTTTTCAAAATGTTTTGTCGCCTCTCTTTCCCTTAATACTCGTCCTATCGCCATGAAACCAAGGGCGTTGGAATCAGCGTCCCCTTTTACATAAAGATATACCAACACAAGTACTGTTTCTTGACTTTGAATTTTTCGGCATAGTTCAATGTGGTGGTATAGGGACTTTTCAAAATGTTTTGTCGCCTCTATTTCCCTTAATACTCGTCCTATCGCCATGAAACTAAGGGCGTTGGAATCAGCGTCTCCTTTTACGTAAAGATATACCAACACAAGTACTGTTTCTTGACTTTGAATTTTTCGGCAAAGTTCAATGTGGTGGTATAGGGACTTTTCAAAATGTTTTGTCGCCTCTCTTTCCCTTAATACTCGTCCTATCGCCATGAAACCAAGGGCGTTGGAATCAGCGTCCCCTTTTACATAAAGACATACCAACAAAGGTACTGTTTCTTGGCTGAATTTTTCGGCAAAGTTCAATGGGGTGGTATAGGGACTTTTCAAAATGTTTTGTCGCCTCTATTTCCCTTAATACTCGTCCTATCGCCATGAAACTAAGCGCGTTGGAATCAGCGTCCCCTTTTACATAAAGATATTCCAACAAAGGTACTGTTTCTTGACTTTGAATTTTTCGGCAAAGTTCAATGTGGTGGTATAGGGACTTTTCAAAATGTTTTGTCGCCTCTCTTTCCCTTAATACTCGTCCTATCGCCATGAAACTAAGCGCGTTGGAATCAGCGTCCCCTTTTACATAAAGATATTCCAACAAAGGTACTGTTTCTTGACTTTGAATTTTTCGACAAAGTTCAATGGGGTATAGGGTCTTTTCAAAATGTTTTGTCGCCTCTATTTCCCTTAATACTCGTCCTATCGCCGTGAAACTAAGCGCGTTGGAATCAGCGTCCCCTTTTACATAAAGATATACCAACAAAGGTACTGTCTCTTGACTTTGAATTTTTCGGCTAAGTTCAATGTGGTGGTATAGGGACTTTTCAAAATGTTTTGTCGCCTCTGTTTCCCTTAATACTCGCCCTATCGCCACGAAACTAAGCGCGTTGGAATCAGCGTCCCCTTTTACATAAAGATATACCAACAAAGGTACTGTTTCTTGACTTTGAATTTTTCGGCAAAGTTCAATGGGGTGGTATAGGGACTTTTCAAAATGTTTTGTCGCCTCTATTTCCCTTAATACTCGTCCTATCGCCATGAAACTAAGCGCGTTGGAATCAGCGTCCCCTTTTACATAAAGATATACCAACAAAGGTACTGTCTCTTGACTTTGAATTTTTCGGCTAAGTTCAATGTGGTGGTATAGGGACTTTTCAAAATGTTTTGTCGCCTCTCTTTCCCTTAATACTCGTCCTATCGCCATGAAACTAAGCGCGTTGGAATCAGCGTCCCCTTTTACATAAAGATATACCAACACAAGTACTGTTTCTTGACTTTGAATTTTTCGGCATAGTTCAATGTGGTGGTATAGGGACTTTTCAAAATGTTTTGTCGCCTCTATTTCCCTTAATACTCGTCCTATCGCCATGAAACTAAGGGCGTTGGAATCAGCGTCTCCTTTTACGTAAAGATATACCAACACAAGTACTGTTTCTTGACTTTGAATTTTTCGGCAAAGTTCAATGTGGTGGTATAGGGACTTTTCAAAATGTTTTGTCGCCTCTCTTTCCCTTAATACTCGTCCTATCGCCATGAAACCAAGGGCGTTGGAATCAGCGTCCCATTTTACATAAAGATATACCAACAAAGGTACTGTTTCTTGGCTGAATTTTTCGGCAAAGTTCAATGGGGTGGTATAGGGACTTTTCAAAATGTTTTGTCGCCTCTATTTCCCTTAATACTCGTCCTATCGCCATGAAACTAAGCGCGTTGGAATCAGTGTCCCCTTTTACATAAAGATATTCCAACAAAGGTACTGTTTCTTGACTTTGAATTTTTCGTCAAAGTTCAATGGGGTATAGGAACTTTTCAAAATGTTTTGTCGCCTCTATTTCCCTTAATACTCGTCCTATCGCCATGAAACTTGTCGCGTTGGAATCAGCGTCCCCTTTTACATAAAGATATACCAACAAAGGTACTGTCTCTTGACTTTGAATTTTTCGGCTAAGTTCAATGTGGTGGTATAGGGACTTTTCAAAATGTTTTGTCGCCTCTCTTTCCCTTAATACTCGTCCTATCGCCATGAAACTAAGCGCGTTGGAATCAGCGTCCCCTTTTACATAAAGATATACCAACACAAGTACTGTTTCTTGACTTTGAATTTTTCGGCATAGTTCAATGTGGTGGTATAGGGACTTTTCAAAATGTTTTGTCGCCTCTATTTCCCTTAATACTCGTCCTATCGCCATGAAACTAAGGGCGTTGGAATCAGCGTCTCCTTTTACGTAAAGATATACCAACACAAGTACTGTTTCTTGACTTTGAATTTTTCGGCAAAGTTCAATGTGGTGGTATAGGGACTTTTCAAAATGTTTTGTCGCCTCTCTTTCCCTTAATACTCGTCCTATCGCCAGGAAACCAAGGGCGTTGGAATCAGCGTCCCCTTTTACATAAAGATATACCAACAAAGGTACTGTTTCTTGGCTGAATTTTTCGGCAAAGTTCAATGGGGTGGTATAGGGACTTTTCAAAATGTTTTGTCGCCTCTGTTTCCCTTAATACTCGTCCTATCGCCATGAAACTAAGGGCGTTGGAATCAGCGTCTCCTTTTACGTAAAGATATACCAACACAAGTACTGTTTCTTGACTTTGAATTTTTCGGCAAAGTTCAATGTGGTGGTATAGGGACTTTTCAAAATGTTTTGTCGCCTCTCTTTCCCTTAATACTCGTCCTATCGCCAGGAAACCAAGGGCGTTGGAATCAGCGTCCCCTTTTACATAAAGATATACCAACAAAGGTACTGTTTCTTGGCTGAATTTTTCGGCAAAGTTCAATGGGGTGGTATAGGGACTTTTCAAAATGTTTTGTCGCCTCTATTTCCCTTAATACTCGTCCTATCGCCATGAAACCAAGGGCGTTGGGATCAGCGTCCCCTTTTACATAAAGATATACCAACACAAGTACTGTTTCTTGACTTTGAATTTTTCGGCAAAGTTCAATGTGGTGGTATAGGGACTTTTCAAAATGTTTTGTCGCCTCTCTTTCCCTTAATACTCGTCCTATCGCCAGGAAACCAAGGGCGTTGGAATCAGCGTCCCCTTTTACATAAAGATATACCAACAAAGGTACTGTTTCTTGGCTGAATTTTTCGGCAAAGTTCAATGGGGTGGTATAGGGACTTTTCAAAATGTTTTGTCGCCTCTCTTTCCCTTAATACTCGTCCTATCGCCATGAAACCAAGGGCGTTGGAATCAGCGTCCCCTTTTACATAAAGATATACCAACAAAGGTACTGTTTCTTGGCTGAATTTTTCGGCAAAGTTCAATGGGGTGGTATAGGGACTTTTCAAAATGTTTTGTCGCCTCTATTTCCCTTATTACTCGTCCTATCGCCATGAAACTAAGCGCGTTGGAATCAGTGTCCCCTTTTACATAAAGATATTCCAACAAAGGTACTGTTTCTTGACTTTGAATTTTTCGGCTAAGTTCAATGTGGTGGTATAGGGACTTTTCAAAATGTTTTGTCGCCTCTGTTTCCCTTAATACTCGCCCTATCGCCACGAAACTAAGCGCGTTGGAAACAGCGTCCCCTTTTACATAAAGATATACCAACAAAGGTACTGTTTCTTGACTTTGAATTTTTCGGCAAAGTTCAATGGGGTGGTATAGGGACTTTTCAAAATGTTTTGTCGCCTCTATTTCCCTTAATACTCGTCCTATCGCCATGAAACTTGTCGCGTTGGAATCAGCGTCCCCTTTTACATAAAGATATACCAACAAAGGTACTGTCTCTTGACTTTGAATTTTTCGGCAAAGTTCAATGGGGTGGTATAGGGACTTTTCAAAATGTTTTGTCGCCTCTATTTCCCTTAATACTCGTCCTATCGCCATGAAACTTGTCGCGTTGGAATCAGCGTCCCCTTTTACATAAAGATATACCAACAAAGGTACTGTCTCTTGACTTTGAATTTTTCGGCTAAGTTCAATGTGGTGGTATAGGGACTTTTCAAAATGTTTTGTCGCCTCTCTTTCCCTTAATACTCGTCCTATCGCCATGAAACTAAGCGCGTTGGAATCAGCGTCCCCTTTTACATAAAGATATACCAACACAAGTACTGTTTCTTGACTTTGAATTTTTCGGCATAGTTCAATGTGGTGGTATAGGGACTTTTCAAAATGTTTTGTCGCCTCTATTTCCCTTAATACTCGTCCTATCGCCATGAAACTAAGGGCGTTGGAATCAGCGTCTCCTTTTACGTAAAGATATACCAACACAAGTACTGTTTCTTGACTTTGAATTTTTCGGCAAAGTTCAATGTGGTGGTATAGGGACTTTTCAAAATGTTTTGTCGCCTCTTTTTCCCTTAATACTCGTCCTATCGCCATGAAACCAAGGGCGTTGGAATCAGCGTCCCATTTTACATAAAGATATACCAACAAAGGTACTGTTTCTTGGCTGAATTTTTCGGCAAAGTTCAATGGGGTGGTATAGGGACTTTTCAAAATGTTTTGTCGCCTCTATTTCCCTTAATACTCGTCCTATCGCCATGAAACTAAGCGCGTTGGAATCAGTGTCCCCTTTTACATAAAGATATTCCAACAAAGGTACTGTTTCTTGACTTTGAATTTTTCGTCAAAGTTCAATGGGGTATAGGAACTTTTCAAAATGTTTTGTCGCCTCTATTTCCCTTAATACTCGTCCTATCGCCGTGAAACTAAGCGCGTTGGAATCAGCGTCCCCTTTTACATAAAGGTATACCAACACAGGTACTGTTTCTTGACTTTGAATTTTTCGGCAAAGTTCAATGTGGTGGTATAGGGACTTTTCAAAATGTTTTGTCGCCTCTCTTTCCCTTAATACTCGTCCTATCGCCATGAAACTAAGCGCGTTTGAATCAGTGTCCCCTTTTACATAAAGATATTCCAACAAAGGTACTGTTTCTTGACTTTGAATTTTTCGGCAAAGTTCAATGTGGTGGTATAGGGACTTTTCAAAATGTTTTGTCGCCTCTCTTTTTCTTAATACTCGTCCTATCGCCATGAAACTAAGCGCGTTGGAATCAGCGTCCCCTTCTACATAAAGATATACCAACACAAGTACTGTTTCTTGACTTTGAATTTTTCGGCAAAGTTCAATGTGGTGGTATAGGGACTTTTCAAAATGTTTTGTCGCCTCTCTTTCCCTTAATACTCGTCCTATCGCCATGAAACCAAGGGCGTTGGAATCAGCGTCCCCTTTTACATAAAGATATACCAACAAAGGTACTGTTTCTTGGCTGAATTTTTCGGCAAAGTTCAATGGGGTGGTATAGGGACTTTTCAAAATGTTTTGTCGCCTCTATTTCCCTTAATACTCGTCCTATCGCCATGAAACTAAGCGCGTTGGAATCAGTGTCCCCTTTTACATAAAGATATTCCAACAAAGGTACTGTTTCTTGACTTTGAATTTTTCGGCTAAGTTCAATGTGGTGGTATAGGGACTTTTCAAAATGTTTTGTCGCCTCTGTTTCCCTTAATACTCGCCCTATCGCCACGAAACTAAGCGCGTTGGAATCAGCGTCCCCTTTTACATAAAGATATACCAACAAAGGTACTGTTTCTTGACTTTGAATTTTTCGGCAAAGTTCAATGGGGTGGTATAGGGACTTTTCAAAATGTTTTGTCGCCTCTATTTCCCTTAATACTCGTCCTATCGCCATGAAACTTGTCGCGTTGGAATCAGCGTCCCCTTTTACATAAAGATATACCAACAAAGGTACTGTCTCTTGACTTTGAATTTTTCGGCTAAGTTCAATGTGGTGGTATAGGGACTTTTCAAAATGTTTTGTCGCCTCTCTTTCCCTTAATACTCGTCCTATCGCCATGAAACTAAGCGCGTTGGAATCAGCGTCCCCTTTTACATAAAGATATACCAACACAAGTACTGTTTCTTGACTTTGAATTTTTCGGCATAGTTCAATGTGGTGGTATAGGGACTTTTCAAAATGTTTTGTCGCCTCTATTTCCCTTAATACTCGTCCTATCGCCATGAAACTAAGGGCGTTGGAATCAGCGTCTCCTTTTACGTAAAGATATACCAACACAAGTACTGTTTCTTGACTTTGAATTTTTCGGCAAAGTTCAATGTGGTGGTATAGGGACTTTTCAAAATGTTTTGTCGCCTCTCTTTCCCTTAATACTCGTCCTATCGCCATGAAACCAAGGGCGTTGGAATCAGCGTCCCCTTTTACATAAAGATATACCAACAAAGGTACTGTTTCTTGGCTGAATTTTTCGGCAAAGTTCAATGGGGTGGTATAGGGACTTTTCAAAATGTTTTGTCGCCTCTATTTCCCTTAATACTCGTCCTATCGCCATGAAACTAAGCGCGTTGGAATCAGTGTCCCCTTTTACATAAAGATATTCCAACAAAGGTACTGTTTCTTGACTTTGAATTTTTCGGCTAAGTTCAATGTGGTGGTATAGGGACTTTTCAAAATGTTTTGTCGCCTCTGTTTCCCTTAATACTCGCCCTATCGCCACGAAACTAAGCGCGTTGGAATCAGCGTCCCCTTTTACATAAAGATATACCAACAAAGGTACTGTTTCTTGACTTTGAATTTTTCGGCAAAGTTCAATGGGGTGGTATAGGGACTTTTCAAAATGTTTTGTCGCCTCTATTTCCCTTAATACTCGTCCTATCGCCATGAAACTTGTCGCGTTGGAATCAGCGTCCCCTTTTACATAAAGATATACCAACAAAGGTACTGTCTCTTGACTTTGAATTTTTCGGCAAAGTTCAATGGGGTGGTATAGGGACTTTTCAAAATGTTTTGTCGCCTCTATTTCCCTTAATACTCGTCCTATCGCCATGAAACTTGTCGCGTTGGAATCAGCGTCCCCTTTTACATAAAGATATACCAACAAAGGTACTGTCTCTTGAATTTGAATTTTTCGGCTAAGTTCAATGTGGTGGTATAGGGACTTTTCAAAATGTTTTGTCGCCTCTCTTTCCCTTAATACTCGTCCTATCGCCATGAAACTAAGCGCGTTGGAATCAGCGTCCCCTTTTACATAAAGATATACCAACACAAGTACTGTTTCTTGACTTTGAATTTTTCGGCATAGTTCAATGTGGTGGTATAGGGACTTTTCAAAATGTTTTGTCGCCTCTATTTCCCTTAATACTCGTCCTATCGCCATGAAACTAAGGGCGTTGGAATCAGCGTCTCCTTTTACGTAAAGATATACCAACACAAGTACTGTTTCTTGACTTTGAATTTTTCGGCAAAGTTCAATGTGGTGGTATAGGGACTTTTCAAAATGTTTTGTCGCCTCTCTTTCCCTTAATACTCGTCCTATCGCCATGAAACCAAGGGCGTTGGAATCAGCGTCCCATTTTACATAAAGATATACCAACAAAGGTACTGTTTCTTGGCTGAATTTTTCGGCAAAGTTCAATGGGGTGGTATAGGGACTTTTCAAAATGTTTTGTCGCCTCTATTTCCCTTAATACTCGTCCTATCGCCATGAAACTAAGCGCGTTGGAATCAGTGTCCCCTTTTACATAAAGATATTCCAACAAAGGTACTGTTTCTTGACTTTGAATTTTTCGTCAAAGTTCAATGGGGTATAGGAACTTTTCAAAATGTTTTGTCGCCTCTATTTCCCTTAATACTCGTCCTATCGCCATGAAACTTGTCGCGTTGGAATCAGCGTCCCCTTTTACATAAAGATATACCAACAAAGGTACTGTCTCTTGACTTTGAATTTTTCGGCTAAGTTCAATGTGGTGGTATAGGGACTTTTCAAAATGTTTTGTCGCCTCTCTTTCCCTTAATACTCGTCCTATCGCCATGAAACTAAGCGCGTTGGAATCAGCGTCCCCTTTTACATAAAGATATACCAACACAAGTACTGTTTCTTGACTTTGAATTTTTCGGCATAGTTCAATGTGGTGGTATAGGGACTTTTCAAAATGTTTTGTCGCCTCTATTTCCCTTAATACTCGTCCTATCGCCATGAAACTAAGGGCGTTGGAATCAGCGTCTCCTTTTACGTAAAGATATACCAACACAAGTACTGTTTCTTGACTTTGAATTTTTCGGCAAAGTTCAATGTGGTGGTATAGGGACTTTTCAAAATGTTTTGTCGCCTCTCTTTCCCTTAATACTCGTCCTATCGCCAGGAAACCAAGGGCGTTGGAATCAGCGTCCCCTTTTACATAAAGATATACCAACAAAGGTACTGTTTCTTGGCTGAATTTTTCGGCAAAGTTCAATGGGGTGGTATAGGGACTTTTCAAAATGTTTTGTCGCCTCTATTTCCCTTAATACTCGTCCTATCGCCATGAAACTAAGGGCGTTGGAATCAGCGTCTCCTTTTACGTAAAGATATACCAACACAAGTACTGTTTCTTGACTTTGAATTTTTCGGCAAAGTTCAATGTGGTGGTATAGGGACTTTTCAAAATGTTTTGTCGCCTCTCTTTCCCTTAATACTCGTCCTATCGCCAGGAAACCAAGGGCGTTGGAATCAGCGTCCCCTTTTACATAAAGATATACCAACAAAGGTACTGTTTCTTGGCTGAATTTTTCGGCAAAGTTCAATGGGGTGGTATAGGGACTTTTCAAAATGTTTTGTCGCCTCTATTTCCCTTAATACTCGTCCTATCGCCATGAAACCAAGGGCGTTGGGATCAGCGTCCCCTTTTACATAAAGATATACCAACACAAGTACTGTTTCTTGACTTTGAATTTTTCGGCAAAGTTCAATGTGGTGGTATAGGGACTTTTCAAAATGTTTTGTCGCCTCTCTTTCCCTTAATACTCGTCCTATCGCCAGGAAACCAAGGGCGTTGGAATCAGCGTCCCCTTTTACATAAAGATATACCAACAAAGGTACTGTTTCTTGGCTGAATTTTTCGGCAAAGTTCAATGGGGTGGTATAGGGACTTTTCAAAATGTTTTGTCGCCTCTATTTCCCTTAATACTCGTCCTATCGCCATGAAACCAAGGGCGTTGGGATCAGCGTCCCCTTTTACATAAAGATATACCAACACAAGTACTGTTTCTTGACTTTGAATTTTTCGGCATAGTTCAATGTGGTGGTATAGGGACTTTTCAAAATGTTTTGTCGCCTCTCTTTCCCTTAATACTCGTCCTATCGCCATGAAACTAAGCGCGTTGGAATCAGCGTCCCCTTCTACATAAAGATATACCAACACAAGTACTGTTTCTTGACTTTGAATTTTTCGGCAAAGTTCAATGTGGTGGTATAGGGACTTTTCAAAATGTTTTGTCGCCTCTCTTTCCCTTAATACTCGTCCTATCGCCATGAAACCAAGGGCGTTGGAATCAGCGTCCCCTTTTACATAAAGATATACCAACAAAGGTACTGTTTCTTGGCTGAATTTTTCGGCAAAGTTCAATGGGGTGGTATAGGGACTTTTCAAAATGTTTTGTCGCCTCTATTTCCCTTAATACTCGTTCTATCGCCATGAAACTAAGCGCGTTGGAATCAGTGTCCCCTTTTACATAAAGATATTCCAACAAAGGTACTGTTTCTTGACTTTGAATTTTTCGGCTAAGTTCAATGTGGTGGTATAGGGACTTTTCAAAATGTTTTGTCGCCTCTGTTTCCCTTAATACTCGCCCTATCGCCACGAAACTAAGCGCGTTGGAATCAGCGTCCCCTTTTACATAAAGATATACCAACAAAGGTACTGTTTCTTGACTTTGAATTTTTCGGCAAAGTTCAATGGGGTGGTATAGGGACTTTTCAAAATGTTTTGTCGCCTCTATTTCCCTTAATACTCGTCCTATCGCCATGAAACTTGTCGCGTTGGAATCAGCGTCCCCTTTTACATAAAGATATACCAACAAAGGTACTGTCTCTTGACTTTGAATTTTTCGGCTAAGTTCAATGTGGTGGTATAGGGACTTTTCAAAATGTTTTGTCGCCTCTCTTTCCCTTAATACTCGTCCTATCGCCATGAAACTAAGCGCGTTGGAATCAGCGTCCCCTTTTACATAAAGATATACCAACACAAGTACTGTTTCTTGACTTTGAATTTTTCGGCATAGTTCAATGTGGTGGTATAGGGACTTTTCAAAATGTTTTGTCGCCTCTATTTCCCTTAATACTCGTCCTATCGCCATGAAACTAAGGGCGTTGGAATCAGCGTCTCCTTTTACGTAAAGATATACCAACACAAGTACTGTTTCTTGACTTTGAATTTTTCGGCAAAGTTCAATGTGGTGGTATAGGGACTTTTCAAAATGTTTTGTCGCCTCTCTTTCCCTTAATACTCGTCCTATCGCCAGGAAACCAAGGGCGTTGGAATCAGCGTCCCCTTTTACATAAAGATATACCAACAAAGGTACTGTTTCTTGGCTGAATTTTTCGGCAAAGTTCAATGGGGTGGTATAGGGACTTTTCAAAATGTTTTGTCGCCTCTATTTCCCTTAATACTCGTCCTATCGCCATGAAACCAAGGGCGTTGGGATCAGCGTCCCCTTTTACATAAAGATATACCAACACAAGTACTGTTTCTTGACTTTGAATTTTTCGGCATAGTTCAATGTGGTGGTATAGGGACTTTTCAAAATGTTTTGTCGCCTCTATTTCCCTTAATACTCGTCCTATCGCCATGAAACTAAGGGCGTTGGAATCAGCGTCTCCTTTTACGTAAAGATATACCAACACAAGTACTGTTTCTTGACTTTGAATTTTTCGGCAAAGTTCAATGTGGTGGTATAGGGACTTTTCAAAATGTTTTGTCGCCTCTCTTTCCCTTAATACTCGTCCTATCGCCATGAAACCAAGGGCGTTGGAATCAGCGTCCCCTTTTACATAAAGATATACCAACAAAGGTACTGTTTCTTGGCTGAATTTTTCGGCAAAGTTCAATGGGGTGGTATAGGGACTTTTCAAAATGTTTTGTCGCCTCTATTTCCCTTAATACTCGTCCTATCGCCATGAAACTAAGCGCGTTGGAATCAGTGTCCCCTTTTACATAAAGATATTCCAACAAAGGTACTGTTTCTTGACTTTGAATTTTTCGGCTAAGTTCAATGTGGTGGTATAGGGACTTTTCAAAATGTTTTGTCGCCTCTGTTTCCCTTAATACTCGCCCTATCGCCACGAAACTAAGCGCGTTGGAATCAGCGTCCCCTTTTACATAAAGATATACCAACAAAGGTACTGTTTCTTGACTTTGAATTTTTCGGCAAAGTTCAATGGGGTGGTATAGGGACTTTTCAAAATGTTTTGTCGCCTCTATTTCCCTTAATACTCGTCCTATCGCCATGAAACTTGTCGCGTTGGAATCAGCGTCCCCTTTTACATAAAGATATACCAACAAAGGTACTGTCTCTTGACTTTGAATTTTTCGGCAAAGTTCAATGGGGTGGTATAGGGACTTTTCAAAATGTTTTGTCGCCTCTATTTCCCTTAATACTCGTCCTATCGCCATGAAACTTGTCGCGTTGGAATCAGCGTCCCCTTTTACATAAAGATATACCAACAAAGGTACTGTCTCTTGAATTTGAATTTTTCGGCTAAGTTCAATGTGGTGGTATAGGGACTTTTCAAAATGTTTTGTCGCCTCTCTTTCCCTTAATACTCGTCCTATCGCCATGAAACTAAGCGCGTTGGAATCAGCGTCCCCTTTTACATAAAGATATACCAACACAAGTACTGTTTCTTGACTTTGAATTTTTCGGCATAGTTCAATGTGGTGGTATAGGGACTTTTCAAAATGTTTTGTCGCCTCTATTTCCCTTAATACTCGTCCTATCGCCATGAAACTAAGGGCGTTGGAATCAGCGTCTCCTTTTACGTAAAGATATACCAACACAAGTACTGTTTCTTGACTTTGAATTTTTCGGCAAAGTTCAATGTGGTGGTATAGGGACTTTTCAAAATGTTTTGTCGCCTCTCTTTCCCTTAATACTCGTCCTATCGCCATGAAACCAAGGGCGTTGGAATCAGCGTCCCATTTTACATAAAGATATACCAACAAAGGTACTGTTTCTTGGCTGAATTTTTCGGCAAAGTTCAATGGGGTGGTATAGGGACTTTTCAAAATGTTTTGTCGCCTCTATTTCCCTTAATACTCGTCCTATCGCCATGAAACTAAGCGCGTTGGAATCAGTGTCCCCTTTTACATAAAGATATTCCAACAAAGGTACTGTTTCTTGACTTTGAATTTTTCGTCAAAGTTCAATGGGGTATAGGAACTTTTCAAAATGTTTTGTCGCCTCTATTTCCCTTAATACTCGTCCTATCGCCATGAAACTTGTCGCGTTGGAATCAGCGTCCCCTTTTACATAAAGATATACCAACAAAGGTACTGTCTCTTGACTTTGAATTTTTCGGCTAAGTTCAATGTGGTGGTATAGGGACTTTTCAAAATGTTTTGTCGCCTCTCTTTCCCTTAATACTCGTCCTATCGCCATGAAACTAAGCGCGTTGGAATCAGCGTCCCCTTTTACATAAAGATATACCAACACAAGTACTGTTTCTTGACTTTGAATTTTTCGGCATAGTTCAATGTGGTGGTATAGGGACTTTTCAAAATGTTTTGTCGCCTCTATTTCCCTTAATACTCGTCCTATCGCCATGAAACTAAGGGCGTTGGAATCAGCGTCTCCTTTTACGTAAAGATATACCAACACAAGTACTGTTTCTTGACTTTGAATTTTTCGGCAAAGTTCAATGTGGTGGTATAGGGACTTTTCAAAATGTTTTGTCGCCTCTCTTTCCCTTAATACTCGTCCTATCGCCAGGAAACCAAGGGCGTTGGAATCAGCGTCCCCTTTTACATAAAGATATACCAACAAAGGTACTGTTTCTTGGCTGAATTTTTCGGCAAAGTTCAATGGGGTGGTATAGGGACTTTTCAAAATGTTTTGTCGCCTCTATTTCCCTTAATACTCGTCCTATCGCCATGAAACTAAGGGCGTTGGAATCAGCGTCTCCTTTTACGTAAAGATATACCAACACAAGTACTGTTTCTTGACTTTGAATTTTTCGGCAAAGTTCAATGTGGTGGTATAGGGACTTTTCAAAATGTTTTGTCGCCTCTCTTTCCCTTAATACTCGTCCTATCGCCAGGAAACCAAGGGCGTTGGAATCAGCGTCCCCTTTTACATAAAGATATACCAACAAAGGTACTGTTTCTTGGCTGAATTTTTCGGCAAAGTTCAATGGGGTGGTATAGGGACTTTTCAAAATGTTTTGTCGCCTCTATTTCCCTTAATACTCGTCCTATCGCCATGAAACCAAGGGCGTTGGGATCAGCGTCCCCTTTTACATAAAGATATACCAACACAAGTACTGTTTCTTGACTTTGAATTTTTCGGCAAAGTTCAATGTGGTGGTATAGGGACTTTTCAAAATGTTTTGTCGCCTCTCTTTCCCTTAATACTCGTCCTATCGCCAGGAAACCAAGGGCGTTGGAATCAGCGTCCCCTTTTACATAAAGATATACCAACAAAGGTACTGTTTCTTGGCTGAATTTTTCGGCAAAGTTCAATGGGGTGGTATAGGGACTTTTCAAAATGTTTTGTCGCCTCTATTTCCCTTAATACTCGTCCTATCGCCATGAAACCAAGGGCGTTGGGATCAGCGTCCCCTTTTACATAAAGATATACCAACACAAGTACTGTTTCTTGACTTTGAATTTTTCGGCATAGTTCAATGTGGTGGTATAGGGACTTTTCAAAATGTTTTGTCGCCTCTCTTTCCCTTAATACTCGTCCTATCGCCATGAAACTTGTCGCGTTGGAATCAGCGTCCCCTTTTACATAAAGATATACCAACAAAGGTACTGTCTCTTGACTTTGAATTTTTCGGCTAAGTTCAATGTGGTGGTATAGGGACTTTTCAAAATGTTTTGTCGCCTCTCTTTCCCTTAATACTCGTCCTATCGCCATGAAACTAAGCGCGTTGGAATCAGCGTCCCCTTTTACATAAAGATATACCAACACAAGTACTGTTTCTTGACTTTGAATTTTTCGGCATAGTTCAATGTGGTGGTATAGGGACTTTTCAAAATGTTTTGTCGCCTCTATTTCCCTTAATACTCGTCCTATCGCCATGAAACTAAGGGCGTTGGAATCAGCGTCTCCTTTTACGTAAAGATATACCAACACAAGTACTGTTTCTTGACTTTGAATTTTTCGGCAAAGTTCAATGTGGTGGTATAGGGACTTTTCAAAATGTTTTGTCGCCTCTCTTTCCCTTAATACTCGTCCTATCGCCAGGAAACCAAGGGCGTTGGAATCAGCGTCCCCTTTTACATAAAGATATACCAACAAAGGTACTGTTTCTTGGCTGAATTTTTCGGCAAAGTTCAATGGGGTGGTATAGGGACTTTTCAAAATGTTTTGTCGCCTCTATTTCCCTTAATACTCGTCCTATCGCCATGAAACTAAGGGCGTTGGAATCAGCGTCTCCTTTTACGTAAAGATATACCAACACAAGTACTGTTTCTTGACTTTGAATTTTTCGGCAAAGTTCAATGTGGTGGTATAGGGACTTTTCAAAATGTTTTGTCGCCTCTCTTTCCCTTAATACTCGTCCTATCGCCAGGAAACCAAGGGCGTTGGAATCAGCGTCCCCTTTTACATAAAGATATACCAACAAAGGTACTGTTTCTTGGCTGAATTTTTCGGCAAAGTTCAATGGGGTGGTATAGGGACTTTTCAAAATGTTTTGTCGCCTCTATTTCCCTTAATACTCGTCCTATCGCCATGAAACCAAGGGCGTTGGGATCAGCGTCCCCTTTTACATAAAGATATACCAACACAAGTACTGTTTCTTGACTTTGAATTTTTCGGCAAAGTTCAATGTGGTGGTATAGGGACTTTTCAAAATGTTTTGTCGCCTCTCTTTCCCTTAATACTCGTCCTATCGCCAGGAAACCAAGGGCGTTGGAATCAGCGTCCCCTTTTACATAAAGATATACCAACAAAGGTACTGTTTCTTGGCTGAATTTTTCGGCAAAGTTCAATGGGGTGGTATAGGGACTTTTCAAAATGTTTTGTCGCCTCTATTTCCCTTAATACTCGTCCTATCGCCATGAAACCAAGGGCGTTGGGATCAGCGTCCCCTTTTACATAAAGATATACCAACACAAGTACTGTTTCTTGACTTTGAATTTTTCGGCATAGTTCAATGTGGTGGTATAGGGACTTTTCAAAATGTTTTGTCGCCTCTCTTTCCCTTAATACTCGTCCTATCGCCATGAAACTAAGCGCGTTGGAATCAGCGTCCCCTTCTACATAAAGATATACCAACACAAGTACTGTTTCTTGACTTTGAATTTTTCGGCAAAGTTCAATGTGGTGGTATAGGGACTTTTCAAAATGTTTTGTCGCCTCTCTTTCCCTTAATACTCGTCCTATCGCCATGAAACCAAGGGCGTTGGAATCAGCGTCCCCTTTTACATAAAGATATACCAACAAAGGTACTGTTTCTTGGCTGAATTTTTCGGCAAAGTTCAATGGGGTGGTATAGGGACTTTTCAAAATGTTTTGTCGCCTCTATTTCCCTTAATACTCGTCCTATCGCCATGAAACTAAGCGCGTTGGAATCAGTGTCCCCTTTTACATAAAGATATTCCAACAAAGGTACTGTTTCTTGACTTTGAATTTTTCGGCTAAGTTCAATGTGGTGGTATAGGGACTTTTCAAAATGTTTTGTCGCCTCTGTTTCCCTTAATACTCGCCCTATCGCCACGAAACTAAGCGCGTTGGAATCAGCGTCCCCTTTTACATAAAGATATACCAACAAAGGTACTGTTTCTTGACTTTGAATTTTTCGGCAAAGTTCAATGGGGTGGTATAGGGACTTTTCAAAATGTTTTGTCGCCTCTATTTCCCTTAATACTCGTCCTATCGCCATGAAACTTGTCGCGTTGGAATCAGCGTCCCCTTTTACATAAAGATATACCAACAAAGGTACTGTCTCTTGACTTTGAATTTTTCGGCTAAGTTCAATGTGGTGGTATAGGGACTTTTCAAAATGTTTTGTCGCCTCTCTTTCCCTTAATACTCGTCCTATCGCCATGAAACTAAGCGCGTTGGAATCAGCGTCCCCTTTTACATAAAGATATACCAACACAAGTACTGTTTCTTGACTTTGAATTTTTCGGCATAGTTCAATGTGGTGGTATAGGGACTTTTCAAAATGTTTTGTCGCCTCTATTTCCCTTAATACTCGTCCTATCGCCATGAAACTAAGGGCGTTGGAATCAGCGTCTCCTTTTACGTAAAGATATACCAACACAAGTACTGTTTCTTGACTTTGAATTTTTCGGCAAAGTTCAATGTGGTGGTATAGGGACTTTTCAAAATGTTTTGTCGCCTCTCTTTCCCTTAATACTCGTCCTATCGCCAGGAAACCAAGGGCGTTGGAATCAGCGTCCCCTTTTACATAAAGATATACCAACAAAGGTACTGTTTCTTGGCTGAATTTTTCGGCAAAGTTCAATGGGGTGGTATAGGGACTTTTCAAAATGTTTTGTCGCCTCTATTTCCCTTAATACTCGTCCTATCGCCATGAAACCAAGGGCGTTGGGATCAGCGTCCCCTTTTACATAAAGATATACCAACACAAGTACTGTTTCTTGACTTTGAATTTTTCGGCATAGTTCAATGTGGTGGTATAGGGACTTTTCAAAATGTTTTGTCGCCTCTATTTCCCTTAATACTCGTCCTATCGCCATGAAACTAAGGGCGTTGGAATCAGCGTCTCCTTTTACGTAAAGATATACCAACACAAGTACTGTTTCTTGACTTTGAATTTTTCGGCAAAGTTCAATGTGGTGGTATAGGGACTTTTCAAAATGTTTTGTCGCCTCTCTTTCCCTTAATACTCGTCCTATCGCCATGAAACCAAGGGCGTTGGAATCAGCGTCCCCTTTTACATAAAGATATACCAACAAAGGTACTGTTTCTTGGCTGAATTTTTCGGCAAAGTTCAATGGGGTGGTATAGGGACTTTTCAAAATGTTTTGTCGCCTCTATTTCCCTTAATACTCGTCCTATCGCCATGAAACTAAGCGCGTTGGAATCAGTGTCCCCTTTTACATAAAGATATTCCAACAAAGGTACTGTTTCTTGACTTTGAATTTTTCGGCTAAGTTCAATGTGGTGGTATAGGGACTTTTCAAAATGTTTTGTCGCCTCTGTTTCCCTTAATACTCGCCCTATCGCCACGAAACTAAGCGCGTTGGAATCAGCGTCCCCTTTTACATAAAGATATACCAACAAAGGTACTGTTTCTTGACTTTGAATTTTTCGGCAAAGTTCAATGGGGTGGTATAGGGACTTTTCAAAATGTTTTGTCGCCTCTATTTCCCTTAATACTCGTCCTATCGCCATGAAACTTGTCGCGTTGGAATCAGCGTCCCCTTTTACATAAAGATATACCAACAAAGGTACTGTCTCTTGACTTTGAATTTTTCGGCAAAGTTCAATGGGGTGGTATAGGGACTTTTCAAAATGTTTTGTCGCCTCTATTTCCCTTAATACTCGTCCTATCGCCATGAAACTTGTCGCGTTGGAATCAGCGTCCCCTTTTACATAAAGATATACCAACAAAGGTACTGTCTCTTGAATTTGAATTTTTCGGCTAAGTTCAATGTGGTGGTATAGGGACTTTTCAAAATGTTTTGTCGCCTCTCTTTCCCTTAATACTCGTCCTATCGCCATGAAACTAAGCGCGTTGGAATCAGCGTCCCCTTTTACATAAAGATATACCAACACAAGTACTGTTTCTTGACTTTGAATTTTTCGGCATAGTTCAATGTGGTGGTATAGGGACTTTTCAAAATGTTTTGTCGCCTCTATTTCCCTTAATACTCGTCCTATCGCCATGAAACTAAGGGCGTTGGAATCAGCGTCTCCTTTTACGTAAAGATATACCAACACAAGTACTGTTTCTTGACTTTGAATTTTTCGGCAAAGTTCAATGTGGTGGTATAGGGACTTTTCAAAATGTTTTGTCGCCTCTCTTTCCCTTAATACTCGTCCTATCGCCATGAAACCAAGGGCGTTGGAATCAGCGTCCCATTTTACATAAAGATATACCAACAAAGGTACTGTTTCTTGGCTGAATTTTTCGGCAAAGTTCAATGGGGTGGTATAGGGACTTTTCAAAATGTTTTGTCGCCTCTATTTCCCTTAATACTCGTCCTATCGCCATGAAACTAAGCGCGTTGGAATCAGTGTCCCCTTTTACATAAAGATATTCCAACAAAGGTACTGTTTCTTGACTTTGAATTTTTCGTCAAAGTTCAATGGGGTATAGGAACTTTTCAAAATGTTTTGTCGCCTCTATTTCCCTTAATACTCGTCCTATCGCCATGAAACTTGTCGCGTTGGAATCAGCGTCCCCTTTTACATAAAGATATACCAACAAAGGTACTGTCTCTTGACTTTGAATTTTTCGGCTAAGTTCAATGTGGTGGTATAGGGACTTTTCAAAATGTTTTGTCGCCTCTCTTTCCCTTAATACTCGTCCTATCGCCATGAAACTAAGCGCGTTGGAATCAGCGTCCCCTTTTACATAGAGATATACCAACACAAGTACTGTTTCTTGACTTTGAATTTTTCGGCATAGTTCAATGTGGTGGTATAGGGACTTTTCAAAATGTTTTGTCGCCTCTATTTCCCTTAATACTCGTCCTATCGCCATGAAACTAAGGGCGTTGGAATCAGCGTCTCCTTTTACGTAAAGATATACCAACACAAGTACTGTTTCTTGACTTTGAATTTTTCGGCAAAGTTCAATGTGGTGGTATAGGGACTTTTCAAAATGTTTTGTCGCCTCTCTTTCCCTTAATACTCGTCCTATCGCCAGGAAACCAAGGGCGTTGGAATCAGCGTCCCCTTTTACATAAAGATATACCAACAAAGGTACTGTTTCTTGGCTGAATTTTTCGGCAAAGTTCAATGGGGTGGTATAGGGACTTTTCAAAATGTTTTGTCGCCTCTATTTCCCTTAATACTCGTCCTATCGCCATGAAACTAAGGGCGTTGGAATCAGCGTCTCCTTTTACGTAAAGATATACCAACACAAGTACTGTTTCTTGACTTTGAATTTTTCGGCAAAGTTCAATGTGGTGGTATAGGGACTTTTCAAAATGTTTTGTCGCCTCTCTTTCCCTTAATACTCGTCCTATCGCCAGGAAACCAAGGGCGTTGGAATCAGCGTCCCCTTTTACATAAAGATATACCAACAAAGGTACTGTTTCTTGGCTGAATTTTTCGGCAAAGTTCAATGGGGTGGTATAGGGACTTTTCAAAATGTTTTGTCGCCTCTATTTCCCTTAATACTCGTCCTATCGCCATGAAACCAAGGGCGTTGGGATCAGCGTCCCCTTTTACATAAAGATATACCAACACAAGTACTGTTTCTTGACTTTGAATTTTTCGGCAAAGTTCAATGTGGTGGTATAGGGACTTTTCAAAATGTTTTGTCGCCTCTCTTTCCCTTAATACTCGTCCTATCGCCAGGAAACCAAGGGCGTTGGAATCAGCGTCCCCTTTTACATAAAGATATACCAACAAAGGTACTGTTTCTTGGCTGAATTTTTCGGCAAAGTTCAATGGGGTGGTATAGGGACTTTTCAAAATGTTTTGTCGCCTCTATTTCCCTTAATACTCGTCCTATCGCCATGAAACCAAGGGCGTTGGGATCAGCGTCCCCTTTTACATAAAGATATACCAACACAAGTACTGTTTCTTGACTTTGAATTTTTCGGCATAGTTCAATGTGGTGGTATAGGGACTTTTCAAAATGTTTTGTCGCCTCTCTTTCCCTTAATACTCGTCCTATCGCCATGAAACCAAGGGCGTTGGAATCAGCGTCCCCTTTTACATAAAGATATACCAACAAAGGTACTGTTTCTTGGCTGAATTTTTCGGCAAAGTTCAATGGGGTGGTATAGGGACTTTTCAAAATGTTTTGTCGCCTCTATTTCCCTTATTACTCGTCCTATCGCCATGAAACTAAGCGCGTTGGAATCAGTGTCCCCTTTTACATAAAGATATTCCAACAAAGGTACTGTTTCTTGACTTTGAATTTTTCGGCTAAGTTCAATGTGGTGGTATAGGGACTTTTCAAAATGTTTTGTCGCCTCTGTTTCCCTTAATACTCGCCCTATCGCCACGAAACTAAGCGCGTTGGAATCAGCGTCCCCTTTTACATAAAGATATACCAACAAAGGTACTGTTTCTTGACTTTGAATTTTTCGGCAAAGTTCAATGGGGTGGTATAGGGACTTTTCAAAATGTTTTGTCGCCTCTATTTCCCTTAATACTCGTCCTATCGCCATGAAACTTGTCGCGTTGGAATCAGCGTCCCCTTTTACATAAAGATATACCAACAAAGGTACTGTCTCTTGACTTTGAATTTTTCGGCAAAGTTCAATGGGGTGGTATAGGGACTTTTCAAAATGTTTTGTCGCCTCTATTTCCCTTAATACTCGTCCTATCGCCATGAAACTTGTCGCGTTGGAATCAGCGTCCCCTTTTACATAAAGATATACCAACAAAGGTACTGTCTCTTGACTTTGAATTTTTCGGCTAAGTTCAATGTGGTGGTATAGGGACTTTTCAAAATGTTTTGTCGCCTCTCTTTCCCTTAATACTCGTCCTATCGCCATGAAACTAAGCGCGTTGGAATCAGCGTCCCCTTTTACATAAAGATATACCAACACAAGTACTGTTTCTTGACTTTGAATTTTTCGGCATAGTTCAATGTGGTGGTATAGGGACTTTTCAAAATGTTTTGTCGCCTCTATTTCCCTTAATACTCGTCCTATCGCCATGAAACTAAGGGCGTTGGAATCAGCGTCTCCTTTTACGTAAAGATATACCAACACAAGTACTGTTTCTTGACTTTGAATTTTTCGGCAAAGTTCAATGTGGTGGTATAGGGACTTTTCAAAATGTTTTGTCGCCTCTTTTTCCCTTAATACTCGTCCTATCGCCATGAAACCAAGGGCGTTGGAATCAGCGTCCCATTTTACATAAAGATATACCAACAAAGGTACTGTTTCTTGGCTGAATTTTTCGGCAAAGTTCAATGGGGTGGTATAGGGACTTTTCAAAATGTTTTGTCGCCTCTATTTCCCTTAATACTCGTCCTATCGCCATGAAACTAAGCGCGTTGGAATCAGTGTCCCCTTTTACATAAAGATATTCCAACAAAGGTACTGTTTCTTGACTTTGAATTTTTCGTCAAAGTTCAATGGGGTATAGGAACTTTTCAAAATGTTTTGTCGCCTCTATTTCCCTTAATACTCGTCCTATCGCCGTGAAACTAAGCGCGTTGGAATCAGCGTCCCCTTTTACATAAAGGTATACCAACACAGGTACTGTTTCTTGACTTTGAATTTTTCGGCAAAGTTCAATGTGGTGGTATAGGGACTTTTCAAAATGTTTTGTCGCCTCTCTTTCCCTTAATACTCGTCCTATCGCCATGAAACTAAGCGCGTTTGAATCAGTGTCCCCTTTTACATAAAGATATTCCAACAAAGGTACTGTTTCTTGACTTTGAATTTTTCGGCAAAGTTCAATGTGGTGGTATAGGGACTTTTCAAAATGTTTTGTCGCCTCTCTTTTTCTTAATACTCGTCCTATCGCCATGAAACTAAGCGCGTTGGAATCAGCGTCCCCTTCTACATAAAGATATACCAACACAAGTACTGTTTCTTGACTTTGAATTTTTCGGCAAAGTTCAATGTGGTGGTATAGGGACTTTTCAAAATGTTTTGTCGCCTCTATTTCCCTTAATACTCGTCCTATCGCCATGAAACTAAGCGCGTTGGAATCAGCGTCCCCTTTTACATAAAGATATTCCAACAAAGGTACTGTCTCTTGACTTTGAATTTTTCGGCTAAGTTCAATGTGGTGGTATAGGGACTTTTCAAAATGTTTTGTCGCCTCTGTTTCCCTTAATACTCGCCCTATCGCCACGAAACTAAGCGCGTTGGAATCAGCGTCCCCTTTTACATAAAGATATACCAACAAAGGTACCGTTTCTTGACTTTGAATTTTTCGGCAAAGTTCAATGGGGTGGTATAGGGACTTTTCAAAATGTTTTGTCGCCTCTATTTCCCTTAATACTCGTCCTATCGCCATGAAACTTGTCGCGTTGGAATCAGCGTCCCCTTTTACATAAAGATATACCAACAAAGGTACTGTCTCTTGACTTTGAATTTTTCGGCTAAGTTCAATGTGGTGGTATAGGGACTTTTCAAAATGTTTTGTCGCCTCTCTTTCCCTTAATACTCGTCCTATCGCCATGAAACTAAGCGCGTTGGAATCAGCGTCCCCTGTTACATAAAGATATACCAACACAAGTACTGTTTCTTGACTTTGAATTTTTCGGCATAGTTCAATGTGGTGGTATATGGACTTTTCAAAATGTTTTGTCGCCTCTATTTCCCTTACTACTCGTCCTATCGCCATGAAACTAAGGGCGTTGGAATCAGCGTCTCCTTTTACGTAAAGATATACCAACACAAGTACTGTTTCTTGACTTTGAATTTTTCGGCAAAGTTCAATGTGGTGGTATAGGGACTTTTCAAAATGTTTTGTCGCCTCTCTTTCCCTTAATACTCGTCCTATCGCCATGAAACCAAGGGCGTTGGAATCAGCGTCCCCTTTTACATAAAGATATACCAACAAAGGTACTGTTTCTTGGCTGAATTTTTCGGCAAAGTTCAATGGGGTGGTATAGGGACTTTTCAAAATGTTTTGTCGCCTCTATTTCCCTTAATACTCGTCCTATCGCCATGAAACTAAGCGCGTTGGAATCAGTGTCCCCTTTTACATAAAGATATTCCAACAAAGGTACTGTTTCTTGACTTTGAATTTTTCGACAAAGTTCAATGGGGTATAGGGACTTTTCAAAATGTTTTGTCGCCTCTATTTCCCTTAATACTCGTCCTATCGCCGTGAAACTAAGCGCGTTGGAATCAGCGTCCCCTTTTACATAAAGATATACCAACACAGGTACTGTTTCTTGACTTTGAATTTTTCGGCAAAGTTCAATGTGGTGGTATAGGACTTTTCAAAATGTTTTGTCGCCTCTCTTTCCCTTAATACTCGTCCTATCGCCATGAAACTAAGCGCGTTGGAATCAGTGTCCCCTTTTACATAAAGATATTCCAACAAAGGTACTGTTTCTTGACTTTGAATTTTTCGGCAAAGTTCAATGTGGTGGTATAGGGACTTTTCAAAACGATTTGTCGCCTCTCTTTCCCTTAATACTCGTCCTATCGCCATGAAACTAAGCGCGTTGGAATCAGCGTCCCCTTTTACATAAAGATATTCCAACAAAGGTACTGTTTCTTGACTTTGAATTTTTCGGCAAAGTTCAATGTGGTGGTATAGGGACTTTTCAAAATGTTTTGTCGCCTCTCTTTCCCTTAATACTCGTCCTATCGCCATTAAACTATGCGCGTTGGAATCAGCGTCCCCTTTTACATAAAGATATTCCAACAAAGGTACTGTTTCTTGACTTTGAATTTTTCGACAAAGTTCAATGGGGTATAGGGTCTTTTCAAAATGTTTTGTCGCCTCTATTTCCCTTATTACTCGTCCTATCGCCATGAAACTAAGCGCGTTGGAATCAGCGTCCCCTTTTACATAAAGATATACCAACAAAGGTACTGTTTCTTGGCTGAATTTTTCGGCAAAGTTCAATGGGGTGGTATAGGGACTTTTCAAAATGTTTTGTCGCCTCTATTTCCCTTATTACTCGTCCTATCGCCATGAAACTAAGCGCGTTGGAATCAGTGTCCCCTTTTACATAAAGATATTCCAACAAAGGTACTGTTTCTTGACTTTGAATTTTTCGGCTAAGTTCAATGTGGTGGTATAGGGACTTTTCAAAATGTTTTGTCGCCTCTGTTTCCCTTAATACTCGCCCTATCGCCACGAAACTAAGCGCGTTGGAATCAGCGTCCCCTTTTACATAAAGATATACCAACAAAGGTACTGTTTCTTGACTTTGAATTTTTCGGCAAAGTTCAATGGGGTGGTATAGGGACTTTTCAAAATGTTTTGTCGCCTCTATTTCCCTTAATACTCGTCCTATCGCCATGAAACTTGTCGCGTTGGAATCAGCGTCCCCTTTTACATAAAGATATACCAACAAAGGTACTGTCTCTTGACTTTGAATTTTTCGGCAAAGTTCAATGGGGTGGTATAGGGACTTTTCAAAATGTTTTGTCGCCTCTATTTCCCTTAATACTCGTCCTATCGCCATGAAACTTGTCGCGTTGGAATCAGCGTCCCCTTTTACATAAAGATATACCAACAAAGGTACTGTCTCTTGACTTTGAATTTTTCGGCTAAGTTCAATGTGGTGGTATAGGGACTTTTCAAAATGTTTTGTCGCCTCTCTTTCCCTTAATACTCGTCCTATCGCCATGAAACTAAGCGCGTTGGAATCAGCGTCCCCTTTTACATAAAGATATACCAACACAAGTACTGTTTCTTGACTTTGAATTTTTCGGCATAGTTCAATGTGGTGGTATAGGGACTTTTCAAAATGTTTTGTCGCCTCTATTTCCCTTAATACTCGTCCTATCGCCATGAAACTAAGGGCGTTGGAATCAGCGTCTCCTTTTACGTAAAGATATACCAACACAAGTACTGTTTCTTGACTTTGAATTTTTCGGCAAAGTTCAATGTGGTGGTATAGGGACTTTTCAAAATGTTTTGTCGCCTCTTTTTCCCTTAATACTCGTCCTATCGCCATGAAACCAAGGGCGTTGGAATCAGCGTCCCATTTTACATAAAGATATACCAACAAAGGTACTGTTTCTTGGCTGAATTTTTCGGCAAAGTTCAATGGGGTGGTATAGGGACTTTTCAAAATGTTTTGTCGCCTCTATTTCCCTTAATACTCGTCCTATCGCCATGAAACTAAGCGCGTTGGAATCAGTGTCCCCTTTTACATAAAGATATTCCAACAAAGGTACTGTTTCTTGACTTTGAATTTTTCGTCAAAGTTCAATGGGGTATAGGAACTTTTCAAAATGTTTTGTCGCCTCTATTTCCCTTAATACTCGTCCTATCGCCGTGAAACTAAGCGCGTTGGAATCAGCGTCCCCTTTTACATAAAGGTATACCAACACAGGTACTGTTTCTTGACTTTGAATTTTTCGGCAAAGTTCAATGTGGTGGTATAGGGACTTTTCAAAATGTTTTGTCGCCTCTCTTTCCCTTAATACTCGTCCTATCGCCATGAAACTAAGCGCGTTTGAATCAGTGTCCCCTTTTACATAAAGATATTCCAACAAAGGTACTGTTTCTTGACTTTGAATTTTTCGGCAAAGTTCAATGTGGTGGTATAGGGACTTTTCAAAATGTTTTGTCGCCTCTCTTTTTCTTAATACTCGTCCTATCGCCATGAAACTAAGCGCGTTGGAATCAGCGTCCCCTTCTACATAAAGATATACCAACACAAGTACTGTTTCTTGACTTTGAATTTTTCGGCAAAGTTCAATGTGGTGGTATAGGGACTTTTCAAAATGTTTTGTCGCCTCTATTTCCCTTAATACTCGTCCTATCGCCATGAAACTAAGCGCGTTGGAATCAGCGTCCCCTTTTACATAAAGATATTCCAACAAAGGTACTGTCTCTTGACTTTGAATTTTTCGGCTAAGTTCAATGTGGTGGTATAGGGACTTTTCAAAATGTTTTGTCGCCTCTGTTTCCCTTAATACTCGCCCTATCGCCACGAAACTAAGCGCGTTGGAATCAGCGTCCCCTTTTACATAAAGATATACCAACAAAGGTACCGTTTCTTGACTTTGAATTTTTCGGCAAAGTTCAATGGGGTGGTATAGGGACTTTTCAAAATGTTTTGTCGCCTCTATTTCCCTTAATACTCGTCCTATCGCCATGAAACTTGTCGCGTTGGAATCAGCGTCCCCTTTTACATAAAGATATACCAACAAAGGTACTGTCTCTTGACTTTGAATTTTTCGGCTAAGTTCAATGTGGTGGTATAGGGACTTTTCAAAATGTTTTGTCGCCTCTCTTTCCCTTAATACTCGTCCTATCGCCATGAAACTAAGCGCGTTGGAATCAGCGTCCCCTGTTACATAAAGATATACCAACACAAGTACTGTTTCTTGACTTTGAATTTTTCGGCATAGTTCAATGTGGTGGTATATGGACTTTTCAAAATGTTTTGTCGCCTCTATTTCCCTTACTACTCGTCCTATCGCCATGAAACTAAGGGCGTTGGAATCAGCGTCTCCTTTTACGTAAAGATATACCAACACAAGTACTGTTTCTTGACTTTGAATTTTTCGGCAAAGTTCAATGTGGTGGTATAGGGACTTTTCAAAATGTTTTGTCGCCTCTCTTTCCCTTAATACTCGTCCTATCGCCATGAAACCAAGGGCGTTGGAATCAGCGTCCCCTTTTACATAAAGATATACCAACAAAGGTACTGTTTCTTGGCTGAATTTTTCGGCAAAGTTCAATGGGGTGGTATAGGGACTTTTCAAAATGTTTTGTCGCCTCTATTTCCCTTAATACTCGTCCTATCGCCATGAAACTAAGCGCGTTGGAATCAGTGTCCCCTTTTACATAAAGATATTCCAACAAAGGTACTGTTTCTTGACTTTGAATTTTTCGACAAAGTTCAATGGGGTATAGGGACTTTTCAAAATGTTTTGTCGCCTCTATTTCCCTTAATACTCGTCCTATCGCCGTGAAACTAAGCGCGTTGGAATCAGCGTCCCCTTTTACATAAAGATATACCAACACAGGTACTGTTTCTTGACTTTGAATTTTTCGGCAAAGTTCAATGTGGTGGTATAGGACTTTTCAAAATGTTTTGTCGCCTCTCTTTCCCTTAATACTCGTCCTATCGCCATGAAACTAAGCGCGTTGGAATCAGTGTCCCCTTTTACATAAAGATATTCCAACAAAGGTACTGTTTCTTGACTTTGAATTTTTCGGCAAAGTTCAATGTGGTGGTATAGGGACTTTTCAAAACGATTTGTCGCCTCTCTTTCCCTTAATACTCGTCCTATCGCCATGAAACTAAGCGCGTTGGAATCAGCGTCCCCTTTTACATAAAGATATTCCAACAAAGGTACTGTTTCTTGACTTTGAATTTTTCGGCAAAGTTCAATGTGGTGGTATAGGGACTTTTCAAAATGTTTTGTCGCCTCTCTTTCCCTTAATACTCGTCCTATCGCCATTAAACTATGCGCGTTGGAATCAGCGTCCCCTTTTACATAAAGATATTCCAACAAAGGTACTGTTTCTTGACTTTGAATTTTTCGACAAAGTTCAATGGGGTATAGGGTCTTTTCAAAATGTTTTGTCGCCTCTATTTCCCTTAATACTCGTCCTATCGCCGTGAAACTAAGCGCGTTGGAATCAGCGTCCCCTTTTACATAAAGATATACCAACACAGGTACTGTTTCTTGACTTTGAATTTTTCGGCAAAATTCAATGTGGTGATATAGTGACTTTTCAAAATGTTTTGTCGCCTCTCTTTCCCATAATACTCGTCCTATCGCCATGAAACTAAGCGCGTTGGAATCAGCGTCCCCTTTTACATAAAGATATACCAACAAAGGTACTGTCTCTTGACTTTGAATTTTTCGGCTAAGTTCAATGTGGTGGTATAGGGACTTTTCAAAATGTTTTGTCGCCTCTGTTTCCCTTAATACTCGCCCTATCGCCACGAAACTAAGCGCGTTGGAATCAGCGTCCCCTTTTACATAAAAATATACCAACAAAGGTACTGTTTCTTGACTTTGAATTTTTCGGCAAAGTTCAATGGGGTGGTATAGGGACTTTTCAAAATGTTTTGTCGCCTCTATTTCCCTTAATACTCGTCCTATCGCCATGAAACTTGTCGCGTTGGAATCAGCGTCCCCTTTTACATAAAGATATACCAACAAAGGTACTGTCTCTTGACTTTGAATTTTTCGGCTAAGTTCAATGTGGTGGTATAGGGACTTTTCAAAATGTTTTGTCGCCTCCATTTCCCTTAATACTCGTCCTATCGCCATGAAACTAAGCGCGTTGGAATCAGCGTCCTCTTTAACATAAAGATATACCAACAAAGGTACTGTTTCTTGACTATGAATTTTTCGGCAAAATTCAATGTGGTGGTATAGTGACTTTTCAAAATGTTTTGTCGCCTCTCTTTCCCATAATACTCGTCCTATCGCCATGAAACTAAGCGCGTTGGAATCAGCGTCCCCTTTTACATAAAGATATACCAACAAAGGTACTGTCTCTTGACTTTGAATTTTTCGGCAAAGTTCAATGTGGTGGTATAGGGACTTTTCAAAATGATTTGTCGCCTCTCTTTCCCTTAATACTCGTCCTATCGCCATGAAACTTGTCGCGTTGGAATCAGCGTCCCCTTTTACATAAAGATATACCAACAAAGGTACTGTCTCTTGACTTTGAATTTTTCGGCTAAGTTCAATGTGGTGGTATAGGGACTTTTCAAAATGTTTTGTCGCCTCTCTTTCCCTTAATACTCGTCCTATCGCCATGAAACTAAGGGCGTTGGAATCAGCGTCCCCTTTTACATAAAGATATACCAACACAAGTACTGTTTCTTGACTTTGAATTTTTCGGCAAAGTTCAATGTGGTGGTATAGGGACTTTTCAAAATGTTTTGTCGCCTCTCTTTCCCTTAATACTCGTCCTATCGCCATGAAACCAAGGGCGTTGGAATCAGCGTCCCCTTTTTCATAAAGATATACCAACAAAGGTACTGTTTCTTGACTGAATATTTCGGCAAAGTTCAATGGGGTGGTATAGGGACTTTTCAAAATGTTTTGTCGCCTCTGTTTTCCTTAATACTCGTCCTATCGCCATGAAACTAAGGGCGTTGGAATCAGCGTCCCCTTTTACATAAAGATATACCAACACAAGTACTGTTTCTTGACTTTGAATTTTTCGGCAAAGTTCAATGTTGTGGTATAGGGACTTTTCAAAATGTTTTGTCGCCTCTATTTCCCTTAATACTCGTCCTATCGAGATGAAACTAAGGGCGTTGGAATCAGCGTCCACTTTTACATAAAGATATACCAACAAAGGTACTGTTTCTTGACTTTGAATTTTTCGGCAAAGTTCAATGGGGTATAGGGACTTTTCAAAATGTTTTGTCGCCTCTATTTCCCTTAATACTCGTCCTATCGCCATGAAACTAAGCGCGTTGGAATCAGCGTCCACTTTTACATAAAGATATACCAACACTGGTACTGTTTCTTGACTTTGAATTTTTCGGCAAAGTTCAATGGGGTATAGGGACTTTTCAAAATGTTTTGTCGCCTCTCTTTCCCTTAATACTCGTCCTATCGCCATGAAACTAAGCGCGTTGGAATCAGCGTCCCCTTTTAGATAAAGATATACCAACAAAGGTACTGTTTCTTGACTTTGAATTTTTCGGCAAAGTTCAATGTGGTGGTATAGGGACTTTTCAAAATGTTTTGTCGCCTCTCTTTCCCTTAATACTCGTCCTATCGCCATGAAACTAAGCGCGTTGGAATCAGCGTCCTCTTTTACATAAAGATATACCAACAAAGGTACTGTTTCTTGACTATGAATTTTTCGGCAAAGTTCAATGTGGTGGTATAGGGACTTTTCAAAATGTTTTGTCGCCTCTATTTCCCTTAATACTCGTCCTATCGCCATGAAACTAAGCGCGTTGGAATCAGCGTCCCCTTTTACATAAAGATATATCAACAAAGGTACTGTTTCTTGACTTTGAATTTTTCGGCAAAGTTCAATGTGGTGGTATAGGGACTTTTCAAAATGTTTTGTCGCCCCTGTTTTCCTTAATACTCGTCCTATCGCCATGAAACTAAGGGCGTTGGAATCAGCGTCCCCTTTTACATAAAGATATACCAACACAAGTACTGTTTCTTGACTTTGAATTTTTCGGCAAAGTTCAATGTTGTGGTATAGGGACTTTTCAAAATGTTTTGTCGCCTCTATTTCCCTTAATACTCGTCCTATCGAGATGAAACTAAGGGCGTTGGAATCAGCGTCCACTTTTACATAAAGATATACCAACAAAGGTACTGTTTCTTGACTTTGAATTTTTCGGCAAAGTTCAATGGGGTATAGGGACTTTTCAAAATGTTTTGTCGCCTCTATTTCCCTTAAGACTCGTCCTATCGCCATGAAACTAAGCGCGTTGGAATCAGCGTCCCCTTTTACATAAAGATATACCAACACTGGTACTGTTTCTTGACTTTGAATTTTTCGGCAAAGTTCAATGAGGTATAGGGACTTTTCAAAATGTTTTGTCGCCTCTCTTTCCCTTAATACTCGTCCTATCGCCATGAAACTAAGCGCGTTGGAATCAGCGTCCCCTTTTACATAAAGATATACCAACAAAGGTACTGTTTCTTGACTTTGAATTTTTCGGCAAAGTTCAATGTGGTGGTATAGGGACTTTTCAAAATGTTTTGTCGCCTCTCTTTCCCTTAATACTCGTCCTATCGCCATGAAACTAAGCGCGTTGGAATCAGCGTCCTCTTTTACATAAAGATATACCAACAAAGGTACTGTTTCTTGACTATGAATTTTTCGGCAAAGTTCAATGTGGTGGTATAGGGACTTTTCAAAATGTTTTGTCGCCTCTATTTCCCTTAATACTCGTCCTATCGCCATGAAACTAAGCGCGTTGGAATCAGCGTCCCCTTTTACATAAAGATATATCAACAAAGGGACTGTTTCTTGACTTTGAATTTTTCGGCAAAGTTCAATGTGGTGGTATAGGGACTTTTCAAAATGTTCTGTCGCCTCTATTTCCCTTAATACTCGTCCTATTGCCATGAAACTAAGCGCGTTGGAATCAGCGTCCCCTTTTACATAAAGATATACCAACAAAGGTACTGTTTATTGACTTTGAATTTTTCGACAAAGTTCAATGGGGTATAGGGACTTTTCAAAATGTTTTGTCGCCTCTAGTTCCCTTAATACTCGTCCTATCGCCATGAAACTAAGCGCGTTGGAATCAGCGTCCCGTTTTACATAAAGATATACCAACACAGGTACTGTTTCTTGACTTTGAATTTTTCGACAAAGTTCAATGTGGTATAGGGACTTTTCAAAATGTTTTGTCGCCTCTCTTTCCCTTAATACTCGTCCTATCGCCATGAAACTAAGCGCGTTGGAATCAGCGTCCTCTTTTACATAAAGATATACCAACAAAGGTACTGTTTCTTGACTATGAATTTTTCGGCAAAGTTCAATGTGGTGGTATAGGGACTTTTCAAAATGTTTTGTCGCCTCTATTTCCCTTAATACTCGTCCTATCGCCATGAAACTAAGCGCGTTGGAATCAGCGTCCCCTTTTACATAAAGATATATCAACAAAGGTACTGTTTCTTGACTTTGAATTTTTCGGCAAAGTTCAATGTGGTGGTATAGGGACTTTTCAAAATGTTTTGTCGCCCCTGTTTTCCTTAATACTCGTCCTATCGCCATGAAACTAAGGGCGTTGGAATCAGCGTCCCCTTTTACATAAAGATATACCAACACAAGTACTGTTTCTTGACTTTGAATTTTTCGGCAAAGTTCAATGTTGTGGTATAGGGACTTTTCAAAATGTTTTGTCGCCTCTATTTCCCTTAATACTCGTCCTATCGAGATGAAACTAAGGGCGTTGGAATCAGCGTCCACTTTTACATAAAGATATACCAACAAAGGTACTGTTTCTTGACTTTGAATTTTTCGGCAAAGTTCAATGGGGTATAGGGACTTTTCAAAATGTTTTGTCGCCTCTATTTCCCTTAATACTCGTCCTATCGCCATGAAACTAAGCGCGTTGGAATCAGCGTCCCCTTTTACATAAAGATATACCAACACTGGTACTGTTTCTTGACTTTGAATTTTTCGGCAAAGTTCAATGGGGTATAGGGACTTTTCAAAATGTTTTGTCGCCTCTCTTTCCCTTAATACTCGTCCTATCGCCATGAAACTAAGCGCGTTGGAATCAGCGTCCCCTTTTACATAAAGATATACCAACAAAGGTACTGTTTCTTGACTTTGAATTTTTCGGCAAAGTTCAATGTGGTGGTATAGGGACTTTTCAAAATGTTTTGTCGCCTCTCTTTCCCTTAATACTCGTCCTATCGCCATGAAACTAAGCGCGTTGGAATCAGCGTCCTCTTTTACATAAAGATATACCAACAAAGGTACTGTTTCTTGACTATGAATTTTTCGGCAAAGTTCAATGTGGTGGTATAGGGACTTTTCAAAATGTTTTGTCGCCTCTATTTCCCTTAATACTCGTCCTATCGCCATGAAACTAAGCGCGTTGGAATCAGCGTCCCCTTTTACATAAAGATATATCAACAAAGGTACTGTTTCTTGACTTTGAATTTTTCGGCAAAGTTCAATGTGGTGGTATAGGGACTTTTCAAAATGTTCTGTCGCCTCTATTTCCCTTAATACTCGTCCTATTGCCATGAAACTAAGCGCGTTGGAATCAGCGTCCCCTTTTACATAAAGATATACCAACAAAGGTACTGTTTATTGACTTTGAATTTTTCGACAAAGTTCAATGGGGTATAGGGACTTTTCAAAATGTTTTGTCGCCTCTAGTTCCCTTAATACTCGTCCTATCGCCATGAAACTAAGCGCGTTGGAATCAGCGTCCCGTTTTACATAAAGATATACCAACACAGGTACTGTTTCTTGACTTTGAACTTTTCGGCACAGTTCAATGTGGTGGTATAGGGACTTTTCAAAATGTTTTGTCGCCTCTCTTTCCCTTACTACTCGTCCTATCGCCATGAAACTAAGCGCGTTGGAATCAGCGTCCCCTTTTACATAAAGATATACCAACAAAGGTACTGTTTCTTGACTTTGAATTTTTCGACAAAGTTCAATGTGGTATAGGGACTTTTCAAAATGTTTTGTCGCCTCTATTTCCCTTAATACTCGTCCTATCGCCATGAAACTAAGCGCGTTGGAATCAGCGCCCCTTTTACATAAAGATATACCAACAAAGGTACTGTTTCTTGACTTTGAATTTTTCGGCAAAGTTCAATGTGGTGGTATAGGGACTTTTCAAAATGTTTTGTCGCCTCTCTTTCCCTTAATACTCGTCCTATCGCCATGAAACTAAGCGCGTTGGAATCAGCGCCCCTTTTACATAAAGATATACCAACACAAGTACTGTTTCTTGACTTTGAATTTTTCGGCAAAGTTCAATGTTGTGGTATAGGGACTTTTCAAAATGTTTTGTCGCCTCTATTTCCCTTAATACTCGTCCTATCGAGATGAAACTAAGGGCGTTGGAATCAGCGTCCACTTTTACATAAAGATATACCAACAAAGGTACTGTTTCTTTACTTTGAATTTTTCGGCAAAGTTCAATGGGGTACAGGGACTTTTCAAAATGTTTTGTCGCCTCTATTTCCCTTAATACTCGTCCTATTGCCATGAAACTAAGCGCGTTGTAATCAGCGTCCCCTTTTACATAAAGATATACCAACACTGGTACTGTTTCTTGACTTTGAATTTTTCGGCAAAGTTCAATGGGGTATAGGGACTTTTCAAAATGTTTTGTCGCCTCTCTTTCCCTTAATACTCGTCCTATCGCCATGAAACTGAGCGCGTTGGAATCAGCGTCCCCTTTTACATAAAGATATACCAACAAAGGTACTGTTTCTTGACTTTGAATTTTTCGGCAAAGTTCAATGTGGTGGTATAGGGACTTTTCAAAATGTTTTGTCGCCTCTCTTTCCCTTAATACTCGTCCTATCGCCATGAAACTAAGCGCGTTGGAATCAGCGTCCTCTTTTACATAAAGATATACCAACAAAGGTACTGTTTCTTGACTATGAATTTTTCGGCAAAGTTCAATGTGGTGGTATAGGGACTTTTCAAAATGTTTTGTCGCCTCTATTTCCCTTAATACTCGTCCTATCGCCACGAAACTAAGCGCGTTGGAATCAGCGTCCCCTTTTACATAAAAATATACCAACAAAGGTACTGTTTCTTGACTTTGAATTTTTCGGCAAAGTTCAATGGGGTGGTATAGGGACTTTTCAAAATGTTTTGTCGCCTCTATTTCCCTTAATACTCGTCCTATCGCCATGAAACTTGTCGCGTTGGAATCAGCGTCCCCTTTTACATAAAGATATACCAACAAAGGTACTGTCTCTTGACTTTGAATTTTTCGGCTAAGTTCAATGTGGTGGTATAGGGACTTTTCAAAATGTTTTGTCGCCTCCATTTCCCTTAATACTCGTCCTATCGCCATGAAACTAAGCGCGTTGGAATCAGCGTCCTCTTTAACATAAAGATATACCAACAAAGGTACTGTTTCTTGACTATGAATTTTTCGGCAAAATTCAATGTGGTGGTATAGTGACTTTTCAAAATGTTTTGTCGCCTCTCTTTCCCATAATACTCGTCCTATCGCCATGAAACTAAGCGCGTTGGAATCAGCGTCCCCTTTTACATAAAGATATACCAACAAAGGTACTGTCTCTTGACTTTGAATTTTTCGGCAAAGTTCAATGTGGTGGTATAGGGACTTTTCAAAATGATTTGTCGCCTCTCTTTCCCTTAATACTCGTCCTATCGCCATGAAACTTGTCGCGTTGGAATCAGCGTCCCCTTTTACATAAAGATATACCAACAAAGGTACTGTCTCTTGACTTTGAATTTTTCGGCTAAGTTCAATGTGGTGGTATAGGGACTTTTCAAAATGTTTTGTCGCCTCTCTTTCCCTTAATACTCGTCCTATCGCCATGAAACTAAGGGCGTTGGAATCAGCGTCCCCTTTTACATAAAGATATACCAACACAAGTACTGTTTCTTGACTTTGAATTTTTCGGCAAAGTTCAATGTGGTGGTATAGGGACTTTTCAAAATGTTTTGTCGCCTCTCTTTCCCTTAATACTCGTCCTATCGCCATGAAACCAAGGGCGTTGGAATCAGCGTCCCCTTTTTCATAAAGATATACCAACAAAGGTACTGTTTCTTGACTGAATATTTCGGCAAAGTTCAATGGGGTGGTATAGGGACTTTTCAAAATGTTTTGTCGCCTCTGTTTTCCTTAATACTCGTCCTATCGCCATGAAACTAAGGGCGTTGGAATCAGCGTCCCCTTTTACATAAAGATATACCAACACAAGTACTGTTTCTTGACTTTGAATTTTTCGGCAAAGTTCAATGTTGTGGTATAGGGACTTTTCAAAATGTTTTGTCGCCTCTATTTCCCTTAATACTCGTCCTATCGAGATGAAACTAAGGGCGTTGGAATCAGCGTCCACTTTTACATAAAGATATACCAACAAAGGTACTGTTTCTTGACTTTGAATTTTTCGGCAAAGTTCAATGGGGTATAGGGACTTTTCAAAATGTTTTGTCGCCTCTATTTCCCTTAATACTCGTCCTATCGCCATGAAACTAAGCGCGTTGGAATCAGCGTCCACTTTTACATAAAGATATACCAACACTGGTACTGTTTCTTGACTTTGAATTTTTCGGCAAAGTTCAATGGGGTATAGGGACTTTTCAAAATGTTTTGTCGCCTCTCTTTCCCTTAATACTCGTCCTATCGCCATGAAACTAAGCGCGTTGGAATCAGCGTCCCCTTTTACATAAAGATATACCAACAAAGGTACTGTTTCTTGACTTTGAATTTTTCGGCAAAGTTCAATGTGGTGGTATAGGGACTTTTCAAAATGTTTTGTCGCCTCTCTTTCCCTTAATACTCGTCCTATCGCCATGAAACTAAGCGCGTTGGAATCAGCGTCCTCTTTTACATAAAGATATACCAACAAAGGTACTGTTTCTTGACTATGAATTTTTCGGCAAAGTTCAATGTGGTGGTATAGGGAATTTTCAAAATGTTTTGTCGCCTCTATTTCCCTTAATACTCGTCCTATCGCCATGAAACTAAGCGCGTTGGAATCAGCGTCCCCTTTTACATAAAGATATATCAACAAAGGTACTGTTTCTTGACTTTGAATTTTTCGGCAAAGTTCAATGTGGTGGTATAGGGACTTTTCAAAATGTTTTGTCGCCCCTGTTTTCCTTAATACTCGTCCTATCGCCATGAAACTAAGGGCGTTGGAATCAGCGTCCCCTTTTACATAAAGATATACCAACACAAGTACTGTTTCTTGACTTTGAATTTTTCGGCAAAGTTCAATGTTGTGGTATAGGGACTTTTCAAAATGTTTTGTCGCCTCTATTTCCCTTAATACTCGTCCTATCGAGATGAAACTAAGGGCGTTGGAATCAGCGTCCACTTTTACATAAAGATATACCAACAAAGGTACTGTTTCTTGACTTTGAATTTTTCGGCAAAGTTCAATGGGGTATAGGGACTTTTCAAAATGTTTTGTCGCCTCTATTTCCCTTAAGACTCGTCCTATCGCCATGAAACTAAGCGCGTTGGAATCAGCGTCCCCTTTTACATAAAGATATACCAACACTGGTACTGTTTCTTGACTTTGAATTTTTCGGCAAAGTTCAATGAGGTATAGGGACTTTTCAAAATGTTTTGTCGCCTCTCTTTCCCTTAATACTCGTCCTATCGCCATGAAACTAAGCGCGTTGGAATCAGCGTCCCCTTTTACATAAAGATATACCAACAAAGGTACTGTTTCTTGACTTTGAATTTTTCGGCAAAGTTCAATGTGGTGGTATAGGGACTTTTCAAAATGTTTTGTCGCCTCTCTTTCCCTTAATACTCGTCCTATCGCCATGAAACTAAGCGCGTTGGAATCAGCGTCCTCTTTTACATAAAGATATACCAACAAAGGTACTGTTTCTTGACTATGAATTTTTCGGCAAAGTTCAATGTGGTGGTATAGGGACTTTTCAAAATGTTTTGTCGCCTCTATTTCCCTTAATACTCGTCCTATCGCCATGAAACTAAGCGCGTTGGAATCAGCGTCCCCTTTTACATAAAGATATATCAACAAAGGGACTGTTTCTTGACTTTGAATTTTTCGGCAAAGTTCAATGTGGTGGTATAGGGACTTTTCAAAATGTTCTGTCGCCTCTATTTCCCTTAATACTCGTCCTATTGCCATGAAACTAAGCGCGTTGGAATCAGCGTCCCCTTTTACATAAAGATATACCAACAAAGGTACTGTTTATTGACTTTGAATTTTTCGACAAAGTTCAATGGGGTATAGGGACTTTTCAAAATGTTTTGTCGCCTCTAGTTCCCTTAATACTCGTCCTATCGCCATGAAACTAAGCGCGTTGGAATCAGCGTCCCGTTTTACATAAAGATATACCAACACAGGTACTGTTTCTTGACTTTGAATTTTTCGACAAAGTTCAATGTGGTATAGGGACTTTTCAAAATGTTTTGTCGCCTCTCTTTCCCTTAATACTCGTCCTATCGCCATGAAACTAAGCGCGTTGGAATCAGCGTCCTCTTTTACATAAAGATATACCAACAAAGGTACTGTTTCTTGACTATGAATTTTTCGGCAAAGTTCAATGTGGTGGTATAGGGACTTTTCAAAATGTTTTGTCGCCTCTATTTCCCTTAATACTCGTCCTATCGCCATGAAACTAAGCGCGTTGGAATCAGCGTCCCCTTTTACATAAAGATATATCAACAAAGGTACTGTTTCTTGACTTTGAATTTTTCGGCAAAGTTCAATGTGGTGGTATAGGGACTTTTCAAAATGTTTTGTCGCCCCTGTTTTCCTTAATACTCGTCCTATCGCCATGAAACTAAGGGCGTTGGAATCAGCGTCCCCTTTTACATAAAGATATACCAACACAAGTACTGTTTCTTGACTTTGAATTTTTCGGCAAAGTTCAATGTTGTGGTATAGGGACTTTTCAAAATGTTTTGTCGCCTCTATTTCCCTTAATACTCGTCCTATCGAGATGAAACTAAGGGCGTTGGAATCAGCGTCCACTTTTACATAAAGATATACCAACAAAGGTACTGTTTCTTGACTTTGAATTTTTCGGCAAAGTTCAATGGGGTATAGGGACTTTTCAAAATGTTTTGTCGCCTCTATTTCCCTTAATACTCGTCCTATCGCCATGAAACTAAGCGCGTTGGAATCAGCGTCCCCTTTTACATAAAGATATACCAACACTGGTACTGTTTCTTGACTTTGAATTTTTCGGCAAAGTTCAATGGGGTATAGGGACTTTTCAAAATGTTTTGTCGCCTCTCTTTCCCTTAATACTCGTCCTATCGCCATGAAACTAAGCGCGTTGGAATCAGCGTCCCCTTTTACATAAAGATATACCAACAAAGGTACTGTTTCTTGACTTTGAATTTTTCGGCAAAGTTCAATGTGGTGGTATAGGGACTTTTCAAAATGTTTTGTCGCCTCTCTTTCCCTTAATACTCGTCCTATCGCCATGAAACTAAGCGCGTTGGAATCAGCGTCCTCTTTTACATAAAGATATACCAACAAAGGTACTGTTTCTTGACTATGAATTTTTCGGCAAAGTTCAATGTGGTGGTATAGGGACTTTTCAAAATGTTTTGTCGCCTCTATTTCCCTTAATACTCGTCCTATCGCCATGAAACTAAGCGCGTTGGAATCAGCGTCCCCTTTTACATAAAGATATATCAACAAAGGTACTGTTTCTTGACTTTGAATTTTTCGGCAAAGTTCAATGTGGTGGTATAGGGACTTTTCAAAATGTTCTGTCGCCTCTATTTCCCTTAATACTCGTCCTATTGCCATGAAACTAAGCGCGTTGGAATCAGCGTCCCCTTTTACATAAAGATATACCAACAAAGGTACTGTTTATTGACTTTGAATTTTTCGACAAAGTTCAATGGGGTATAGGGACTTTTCAAAATGTTTTGTCGCCTCTAGTTCCCTTAATACTCGTCCTATCGCCATGAAACTAAGCGCGTTGGAATCAGCGTCCCGTTTTACATAAAGATATACCAACACAGGTACTGTTTCTTGACTTTGAACTTTTCGGCAAAGTTCAATGTGGTGGTATAGGGACTTTTCAAAATGTTTTGTCGCCTCTCTTTCCCTTACTACTCGTCCTATCGCCATGAAACTAAGCGCGTTGGAATCAGCGTCCCCTTTTACATAAAGATATACCAACAAAGGTACTGTTTCTTGACTTTGAATTTTTCGACAAAGTTCAATGTGGTATAGGGACTTTTCAAAATGTTTTGTCGCCTCTATTTCCCTTAATACTCGTCCTATCGCCATGAAACTAAGCGCGTTGGAATCAGCGCCCCTTTTACATAAAGATATACCAACAAAGGTACTGTTTCTTGACTTTGAATTTTTCGGCAAAGTTCAATGTGGTGGTATAGGGACTTTTCAAAATGTTTTGTCGCCTCTCTTTCCCTTAATACTCGTCCTATCGCCATGAAACTAAGCGCGTTGGAATCAGCGCCCCTTTTACATAAAGATATACCAACACAAGTACTGTTTCTTGACTTTGAATTTTTCGGCAAAGTTCAATGTTGTGGTATAGGGACTTTTCAAAATGTTTTGTCGCCTCTATTTCCCTTAATACTCGTCCTATCGAGATGAAACTAAGGGCGTTGGAATCAGCGTCCACTTTTACATAAAGATATACCAACAAAGGTACTGTTTCTTTACTTTGAATTTTTCGGCAAAGTTCAATGGGGTACAGGGACTTTTCAAAATGTTTTGTCGCCTCTATTTCCCTTAATACTCGTCCTATTGCCATGAAACTAAGCGCGTTGTAATCAGCGTCCCCTTTTACATAAAGATATACCAACACTGGTACTGTTTCTTGACTTTGAATTTTTCGGCAAAGTTCAATGGGGTATAGGGACTTTTCAAAATGTTTTGTCGCCTCTCTTTCCCTTAATACTCGTCCTATCGCCATGAAACTGAGCGCGTTGGAATCAGCGTCCCCTTTTACATAAAGATATACCAACAAAGGTACTGTTTCTTGACTTTGAATTTTTCGGCAAAGTTCAATGTGGTGGTATAGGGACTTTTCAAAATGTTTTGTCGCCTCTCTTTCCCTTAATACTCGTCCTATCGCCATGAAACTAAGCGCGTTGGAATCAGCGTCCTCTTTTACATAAAGATATACCAACAAAGGTACTGTTTCTTGACTATGAATTTTTCGGCAAAGTTCAATGTGGTGGTATAGGGACTTTTCAAAATGTTTTGTCGCCTCTATTTCCCTTAATACTCGTCCTATCGCCATGAAACTAAGCGCGTTGGAATCAGCGTCCCCTTTTACATAAAGATATATCAACAAAGGTACTGTTTCTTGACTTTGAATTTTTCGGCAAAGTTCAATGTGGTGGTATAGGGACTTTTCAAAATGTTTTATCGCCTCTATTTCCCTTAATACTCGTCCTATCGCCATGAAACTAAGCGCGTTGGAATCAGCGTCCCCTTTTACATAAAGATATACCAACAAAGGTACTGTTTCTTGACTTTGAATTTTTCGGCAAAGTTCAATGTGGTGGTATAGGGACTTTTCAAAATGTTCTGTCGCCTCTATTTCCCTTAATACTCGTCCTATTGCCATGAAACTAAGCGCGTTGGAATCAGCGTCCCCTTTTACATAAAGATATACCAACAAAGGTACTGTTTATTGACTTTGAATTTTTCGACAAAGTTCAATGGGGTATAGGGACTTTTCAAAATGTTTTGTCGCCTCTAGTTCCCTTAATACTCGTCCTATCGCCATGAAACTAAGCGCGTTGGAATCAGCGTCCCGTTTTACATAAAGATATACCAACACAGGTACTGTTTCTTGACTTTGAATTTTTCGGCAAAGTTCAATGTGGTGGTATAGGGACTTTTCAAAATGTTTTGTCGCCTCTCTTTCCCTTAATACTCGTCCTATCGCCATGAAACTAAGCGCGTTGGAATCAGCGTCCCCTTTTACATTAAGATATACCAACAAAGGTACTGTTTCTTGACTTTGAATTTTTCGACAAAGTTCAATGTGGTGGTATAGGGACTTTTCAAAATGTTTTGTCGCCTCTATTTCCCTTAATACTCGTCCTATCGAGATGAAACTAAGGGCGTTGGAATCAGCGTCCCCTTTTACATAAAGATATACCAACAAAGGTACTGTTTCTTGACTTTGAATTTTTCGGCAAAGTTCAATGTGGTGGTATAGGGACTTTTCAAAATGTTTTGTCGCCTCTGTTTCCCTTAATACTCGTCCTATCGCCATGAAACCAAGGGCGTTGGAATCAGCGTCCCCTTTTACATAAAGATATACCAACAAAGGTACTGTTTCTTGACTGAATTTTTCGGCAAAGTTCAATGGGGTGGTATAGGGACTTTTCAAAAGGTTTTGTCGCCTCTATTTCCCTTAATACTCGTCCTATCGCCATGAAACTAAGCGCGTTGGAATCAGTGTCCCCTTTTACATAAAGATATTCCAACAAAGGTACTGTTTCTTGACTTTGAATTTTTCGACAAAGTTCAATGAGGTATAGGGACTTTTCAAAATGTTTTGTCGCCTCTATTTCCCTTAATACTCGTCCTATCGCCGTGAAACTAAGCGCGTTGGAATCAGCGTCCCCTTTTACATAAAGATATACCAACACAGGTACTGTTTCTTGACTTTGAATTTTTCGGCAAAGTTCAATGTGGTGGTATAGGGACTTTTCAAAATGTTTTGTCGCCTCTCTTTCCCTTAATACTCGTCCTATCGCCATGAAACTAAGCGCGTTGGAATCAGTGTCCCCTTTTACATAAAGATATTCCAACAAAGGTACTGTTTCTTGACTTTGAATTTTTCGGCAAAGTTCAATGTGGTGGTATAGGGACTTTTCAAAATGACTTGTCGCCTCTCTTTCCCTTAATACTCGTCCTATCGCCATGAAACTTGTCGCGTTGGAATCAGCGTCCCCTTTTACACAAAAATATACCAACAAAGGTACTGTCTCTTGACTTTGAATTTTTCGGCTAAGTTCAATGTGGTGGTATAGGGACTTTTCAAAATGTTTTGTCGCCTCTCTTTCCCTTAATACTCGTCCTACCGCCATGAAACTAAGCGCGTTGGAATCAGCGTCCCCTTTTACATAAAGATATACCAACACAAGTACTGTTTCTTGACTTTGAATTTTTCGGCAAAGTTCAATGTGGTGGTATAGGGACTTTTCAAAATGTTTTGTCGCCTCTATTTCCCTTAATACTCTTCCTATCGCCATGAAACTAAGGGCGTTGGAATCAGCGTCTCCTTTTACGTAAAGATATACCAACACAAGTACTGTTTCTTGACTTTGAATTTTTCGGCAAAGTTCAATGTGGTGGTATAGGGACTTTTCAAAATGTTTTGTCGCCTCTCTTTCCCTTAATACTCGTCCTATCGCCATGAAACCAAGGGCGTTGGAATCAGCGTCCCCTTTTTCATAAAGATATACCAACAAAGGTACTGTTTCTTGACTGAATTTTTCGGCAAAGTTCAATGGGGTGGTATAGGGACTTTTCAAAATGTTTTGTCGCCTCTGTTTTCCTTAATACTCGTCCTATCGCCATGAAACTAAGGGCGTTGGAATCAGCGTCCCCTTTTACATAAAGATATACCAACACAAGTACTGTTTCTTGACTTTGAATTTTTCGGCAAAGTTCAATGTTGTGGTATAGGGACTTTTCAAAATGTTTTGTCGCCTCTATTTCCCTTAATACTCGTCCTATCGAGATGAAACTAAGGGCGTTGGAATCAGCGTCCACTTTTACATAAAGATATACCAACAAAGGTACTGTTTCTTGACTTTGAATTTTTCGGCAAAGTTCAATGGGGTATAGGGACTTTTCAAAATGTTTTGTCGCCTCTATTTCCCTTAATACTCGTCCTATCGCCATGAAACTAAGCGCGTTGGAATCAGCGTCCCCTTTTACATAAAGATATACCAACACTGGTACTGTTTCTTGACTTTGAATTTTTCGGCAAAGTTCAATGGGGTATAGGGACTTTTCAAAATGTTTTGTCGCCTCTCTTTCCCTTAATACTCGTCCTATCGCCATGAAACTAAGCGCGTTGGAATCAGCGTCCCCTTTTACATAAAGATATACCAACAAAGGTACTGTTTCTTGACTTTGAATTTTTCGGCAAAGTTCAATGTGGTGGTATAGGGACTTTTCAAAATGTTTTGTCGCCTCTCTTTCCCTTAATACTCGTCCTATCGCCATGAAACTAAGCGCGTTGGAATCAGCGTCCTCTTTTACATAAAGATATACCAACAAAGGTACTGTTTCTTGACTATGAATTTTTCGGCAAAGTTCAATGTGGTGGTATAGGGACTTTTCAAAATGTTTTGTCGCCTCTATTTCCCTTAATACTCGTCCTATCGCCATGAAACTAAGCGCGTTGGAATCAGCGTCCCCTTTTACATAAAGATATATCAACAAAGGTACTGTTTCTTGACTTTGAATTTTTCGGCAAAGTTCAATGTGGTGGTATAGGGACTTTTCAAAATGTTTTGTCGCCTCTGTTTTCCTTAATACTCGTCCTATCGCCATGAAACTAAGGGCGTTGGAATCAGCGTCCCCTTTTACATAAAGATATACCAACACAAGTACTGTTTCTTGACTTTGAATTTTTCGGCAAAGTTCAATGTTGTGGTATAGGGACTTTTCAAAATGTTTTGTCGCCTCTATTTCCCTTAATACTCGTCCTATCGAGATGAAACTAAGGGCGTTGGAATCAGCGTCCCCTTTTACATAAAGATATACCAACAAAGGTACTGTTTCTTGACTTTGAATTTTTCGGCAAAGTTCAATGTGGTGGTATAGGGACTTTTCAAAATGTTTTGTCGCCTCTCTTTCCCTTAATACTCGTCCTATCGCCATGAAACTAAGCGCGTTGGAATCAGTGTCCCCTTTTACATAAAGATATTCCAACAAAGGTACTGTTTCTTGACTTTGAATTTTTCGGCAAAGTTCAATGTGGTGGTATAGGGACTTTTCAAAATGACTTGTCGCCTCTCTTTCCCTTAATACTCGTCCTATCGCCATGAAACTTGTCGCGTTGGAATCAGCGTCCCCTTTTACACAAAAATATACCAACAAAGGTACTGTCTCTTGACTTTGAATTTTTCGGCTAAGTTCAATGTGGTGGTATAGGGACTTTTCAAAATGTTTTGTCGCCTCTCTTTCCCTTAATACTCGTCCTACCGCCATGAAACTAAGCGCGTTGGAATCAGCGTCCCCTTTTACATAAAGATATACCAACACAAGTACTGTTTCTTGACTTTGAATTTTTCGGCAAAGTTCAATGTGGTGGTATAGGGACTTTTCAAAATGTTTTGTCGCCTCTATTTCCCTTAATACTCTTCCTATCGCCATGAAACTAAGGGCGTTGGAATCAGCGTCTCCTTTTACGTAAAGATATACCAACACAAGTACTGTTTCTTGACTTTGAATTTTTCGGCAAAGTTCAATGTGGTGGTATAGGGACTTTTCAAAATGTTTTGTCGCCTCTCTTTCCCTTAATACTCGTCCTATCGCCATGAAACCAAGGGCGTTGGAATCAGCGTCCCCTTTTTCATAAAGATATACCAACAAAGGTACTGTTTCTTGACTGAATTTTTCGGCAAAGTTCAATGGGGTGGTATAGGGACTTTTCAAAATGTTTTGTCGCCTCTGTTTTCCTTAATACTCGTCCTATCGCCATGAAACTAAGGGCGTTGGAATCAGCGTCCCCTTTTACATAAAGATATACCAACACAAGTACTGTTTCTTGACTTTGAATTTTTCGGCAAAGTTCAATGTTGTGGTATAGGGACTTTTCAAAATGTTTTGTCGCCTCTATTTCCCTTAATACTCGTCCTATCGAGATGAAACTAAGGGCGTTGGAATCAGCGTCCACTTTTACATAAAGATATACCAACAAAGGTACTGTTTCTTGACTTTGAATTTTTCGGCAAAGTTCAATGGGGTATAGGGACTTTTCAAAATGTTTTGTCGCCTCTATTTCCCTTAATACTCGTCCTATCGCCATGAAACTAAGCGCGTTGGAATCAGCGTCCCCTTTTACATAAAGATATACCAACACTGGTACTGTTTCTTGACTTTGAATTTTTCGGCAAAGTTCAATGGGGTATAGGGACTTTTCAAAATGTTTTGTCGCCTCTCTTTCCCTTAATACTCGTCCTATCGCCATGAAACTAAGCGCGTTGGAATCAGCGTCCCCTTTTACATAAAGATATACCAACAAAGGTACTGTTTCTTGACTTTGAATTTTTCGGCAAAGTTCAATGTGGTGGTATAGGGACTTTTCAAAATGTTTTGTCGCCTCTCTTTCCCTTAATACTCGTCCTATCGCCATGAAACTAAGCGCGTTGGAATCAGCGTCCTCTTTTACATAAAGATATACCAACAAAGGTACTGTTTCTTGACTATGAATTTTTCGGCAAAGTTCAATGTGGTGGTATAGGGACTTTTCAAAATGTTTTGTCGCCTCTATTTCCCTTAATACTCGTCCTATCGCCATGAAACTAAGCGCGTTGGAATCAGCGTCCCCTTTTACATAAAGATATATCAACAAAGGTACTGTTTCTTGACTTTGAATTTTTCGGCAAAGTTCAATGTGGTGGTATAGGGACTTTTCAAAATGTTTTGTCGCCTCTGTTTTCCTTAATACTCGTCCTATCGCCATGAAACTAAGGGCGTTGGAATCAGCGTCCCCTTTTACATAAAGATATACCAACACAAGTACTGTTTCTTGACTTTGAATTTTTCGGCAAAGTTCAATGTTGTGGTATAGGGACTTTTCAAAATGTTTTGTCGCCTCTATTTCCCTTAATACTCGTCCTATCGAGATGAAACTAAGGGCGTTGGAATCAGCGTCCCCTTTTACATAAAGATATACCAACAAAGGTACTGTTTCTTGACTTTGAATTTTTCGGCAAAGTTCAATGGGGTATAGGGACTTTTCAAAATGTTTTGTCGCCTCTATTTCCCTTAATACTCGTCCTATCGCCATGAAACTAAGCGCGTTGGAATCAGCGTCCCCTTTTACATAAAGATATACCAACACTGGTACTGTTTCTTGACTTTGAATTTTTCGGCAAAGTTCAATGGGGTATAGGGACTTTTCAAAATGTTTTGTCGCCTCTCTTTCCCTTAATACTCGTCCTATCGCCATGAAACTAAGCGCGTTGGAATCAGCGTCCCCTTTTACATAAAGATATACCAACAAAGGTACTGTTTCTTGACTTTGAATTTTTCGGCAAAGTTCAATGTGGTGGTATAGGGACTTTTCAAAATGTTTTGTCGCCTCTCTTTCCCTTAATACTCGTCCTATCGCCATGAAACTAAGCGCGTTGGAATCAGCGTCCTCTTTTACATAAAGATATACCAACAAAGGTACTGTTTCTTGACTATGAATTTTTCGGCAAAGTTCAATGTGGTGGTATAGGGACTTTTCAAAATGTTTTGTCGCCTCTATTTCCCTTAATACTCGTCCTATCGCCATGAAACTAAGCGCGTTGGAATCAGCGTCCCCTTTTACATAAAGATATATCAACAAAGGTACTGTTTCTTGACTTTGAATTTTTCGGCAAAGTTCAATGTGGTGGTATAGGGACTTTTCAAAATGTTCTGTCGCCTCTATTTCCCTTAATACTCGTCCTATTGCCATGAAACTGAGCGCGTTGGAATCAGCGTCCCCTTTTACATAAAGATATACCAACAAAGGTACTGTTTATTGACTTTGAATTTTTCGACAAAGTTCAATGGGGTATAGGGACTTTTCAATTTTTTGTCGCCTCTAGTTCCCTTAATACTCGTCCTATCGCCATGAAACTAAGCGCGTTGGAATCAGCGTCCCGTTTTACATAAAGATATACCAACACAGGTACTGTTTCTTGACTTTGAATTTTTCGACAAAGTTCAATGTGGTATAGGGACTTTTCAAAATGTTTTGTCGCCTCTATTTCCCTTAATACTCGTCCTATCGCCATGAAACTTGTCGCGTTGGAATCAGCGTCCCCTTTTACATAAAGATATACCAACAAAGGTACTGTCTCTTGACTTTGAATTTTTCGGCTAAGTTCAATGTGGTGGTATAGGGACTTTTCAAAATGTTTTGTCGCCTCTCTTTCCCTTAATACTCGTCCTATCGCCATGAAACTAAGCGCGTTGGAATCAGCGTCCCCTTTTACATAAAGATATACCAACACAAGTACTGTTTCTTGACTTTGAATTTTTCGGCAAAGTTCAATGTGGTGGTATAGGGACTTTTCAAAATGTTTTGTCGCCTCTATTTCCCTTAATACTCGTCCTATCGCCATGAAACTAAGGGCGTTGGAATCAGCGTCTCCTTTTACGTAAAGATATACCAACACAAGTACTGTTTCTTGACTTTGAATTTTTCGGCTAAGTTCAATGTGGTGGTATAGGGACTTTTCAAAATGTTTTGTCGCCTCTCTTTCCCTTAATACTCGTCCTATCGCCATGAAACTAAGGGCGTTGGAATCAGCGTCCCCTTTTACATAAAGATATACCAACACAAGTACTGTTTCTTGACTTTGAATTTTTCGGCAAAGTTCAATGTGGTGGTATAGGGACTTTTCAAAATGTTTTGTCGCCTCTCTTTCCCTTAATACTCGTCCTATCGCCATGAAACCAAGGGCGTTGGAATCAGCGTCCCCTTTTTCATAAAGATATACCAACAAAGGTACTGTTTCTTGACTGAATATTTCGGCAAAGTTCAATGGGGTGGTATAGGGACTTTTCAAAATGTTTTGTCGCCTCTGTTTTCCTTAATACTCGTCCTATCGCCATGAAACTAAGGGCGTTGGAATCAGCGTCCCCTTTTACATAAAGATATACCAACACAAGTACTGTTTCTTGACTTTGAATTTTTCGGCAAAGTTCAATGTTGTGGTATAGGGACTTTTCAAAATGTTTTGTCGCCTCTATTTCCCTTAATACTCGTCCTATCGAGATGAAACTAAGGGCGTTGGAATCAGCGTCCACTTTTACATAAAGATATACCAACAAAGGTACTGTTTCTTGACTTTGAATTTTTCGGCAAAGTTCAATGGGGTATAGGGACTGTTCAAAATGTTTTGTCGCCTCTATTTCCCTTAATACTCGTCCTATCGCCATGAAACTAAGCGCGTTGGAATCAGCGTCCCCTTTTACATAAAGATATACCAACACTGGTACTGTTTCTTGACTTTGAATTTTTCGGCAAAGTTCAATGGGGTATAGGGACTTTTCAAAATGTTTTGTCGCCTCTATTTCCCTTAATACTCGTCCTATCGCCATGAAACTAAGCGCGTTGGAATCAGCGTCCCCTTTTACATAAAGATATATCAACAAAGGTACTGTTTCTTGACTTTGAATTTTTCGGCAAAGTTCAATGGGGTATAGGGACTTTTCAAAATGTTTTGTCGCCTCTATTTCCCTTAATACTCGTCCTATCGCCATGAAACTAAGCGCGTTGGAATCAGCGTCCCCTTTTACATAAAGATATACCAACAAAGGTACTGTCTCTTGACTTTGAATTTTTCGGCTAAGTTCAATGTGGTGGTATAGGGACTTTTCAAAATGTTTTGTCGCCTCTCTTTCCCTTAATACTCGTCCTATCGCCATGAAACTAAGGGCGTTGGAATCAGCGTCCCCTTTTACATAAAGATATACCAACACAAGTACTGTTTCTTGACTTTGAATTTTTCGGCAAAGTTCAATGTGGTGGTATAGGGACTTTTCAAAATGTTTTGTCGCCTCTCTTTCCCTTAATACTCGTCCTATCGCCATGAAACCAAGGGCGTTGGAATCAGCGTCCCCTTTTTCATACAGATATACCAACAAAGGTACTGTTTCTTGACTGAATATTTCGGCAAAGTTCAATGGGGTGGTATAGGGACTTTTCAAAATGTTTTGTCGCCTCTGTTTTCCTTAATACTCGTCCTATCGCCATGAAACTAAGGGCGTTGGAATCAGCGTCCCCTTTTACATAAAGATATACCAACACAAGTACTGTTTCTTGACTTTGAATTTTTCGGCAAAGTTCAATGTTGTGGTATAGGGACTTTTCAAAATGTTTTGTCGCCTCTATTTCCCTTAATACTCGTCCTATCGAGATGAAACTAAGGGCGTTGGAATCAGCGTCCACTTTTACATAAAGATATACCAACAAAGGTACTGTTTCTTGACTTTGAATTTTTCGGCAAAGTTCAATGGGGTATAGGGACTTTTCAAAATGTTTTGTCGCCTCTATTTCCCTTAATACTCGTCCTATCGCCATGAAACTAAGCGCGTTGGAATCAGCGTCCCCTTTTACATAAAGATATACCAACACTGGTACTGTTTCTTGACTTTGAATTTTTCGGCAAAGTTCAATGGGGTATAGGGACTTTTCAAAATGTTTTGTCGCCTCTCTTTCCCTTAATACTCGTCCTATCGCCATGAAACTAAGCGCGTTGGAATCAGCGTCCCCTTTTACATAAAGATATACCAACAAAGGTACTGTTTCTTGACTTTGAATTTTTCGGCAAAGTTCAATGTGGTGGTATAGGGACTTTTCAAAATGTTTTGTCGCCTCTCTTTCCCTTAATACTCGTCCTATCGCCATGAAACTAAGCGCGTTGGAATCAGCGTCCTCTTTTACATAAAGATATACCAACAAAGGTACTGTTTCTTGACTATGAATTTTTCGGCAAAGTTCAATGTGGTGGTATAGGGACTTTTCAAAATGTTTTGTCGCCTCTATTTCCCTTAATACTCGTCCTATCGCCATGAAACTAAGCGCGTTGGAATCAGCGTCCCCTTTTACATAAAGATATATCAACAAAGGTACTGTTTCTTGACTTTGAATTTTTCGGCAAAGTTCAATGTGGTGGTATAGGGACTTTTCAAAATGTTTTGTCGCCCCTGTTTTCCTTAATACTCGTCCTATCGCCATGAAACTAAGGGCGTTGGAATCAGCGTCCCCTTTTACATAAAGATATACCAACACAAGTACTGTTTCTTGACTTTGAATTTTTCGGCAAAGTTCAATGTTGTGGTATAGGGACATTTCAAAATGTTTTGTCGCCTCTATTTCCCTTAATACTCGTCCTATCGAGATGAAACTAAGGGCGTTGGAATCAGCGTCCACTTTTACATAAAGATATACCAACAAAGGTACTGTTTCTTGACTTTGAATTTTTCGGCAAAGTTCAATGGGGTATAGGGACTTTTCAAAATGTTTTGTCGCCTCTATTTCCCTTAATACTCGTCCTATCGCCATGAAACTAAGCGCGTTGGAATCAGCGTCCCCTTTTACATAAAGATATACCAACACTGGTACTGTTTCTTGACTTTGAATTTTTCGGCAAAGTTCAATGGGGTATAGGGACTTTTCAAAATGTTTTGTCGCCTCTCTTTCCCTTAATACTCGTCCTATCGCCATGAAACTAAGCGCGTTGGAATCAGCGTCCCCTTTTACATAAAGATATACCAACAAAGGTACTGTTTCTTGACTTTGAATTTTTCGGCAAAGTTCAATGTGGTGGTATAGGGACTTTTCAAAATGTTTTGTCGCCTCTCTTTCCCTTAATACTCGTCCTATCGCCATGAAACTAAGCGCGTTGGAATCAGCGTCCTCTTTTACATAAAGATATACCAACAAAGGTACTGTTTCTTGACTATGAATTTTTCGGCAAAGTTCAATGTGGTGGTATAGGGACTTTTCAAAATGTTTTGTCGCCTCTATTTCCCTTAATACTCGTCCTATCGCCATGAAACTAAGCGCGTTGGAATCAGCGTCCCCTTTTACATAAAGATATATCAACAAAGGTACTGTTTCTTGACTTTGAATTTTTCGGCAAAGTTCAATGTGGTGGTATAGGGACTTTTCAAAATGTTCTGTCGCCTCTATTTCCCTTAATACTCGTCCTATTGCCATGAAACTAAGCGCGTTGGAATCAGCGTCCCCTTTTACATAAAGATATACCAACAAAGGTACTGTTTATTGACTTTGAATTTTTCGACAAAGTTCAATGGGGTATAGGGACTTTTCAAAATGTTTTGTCGCCTCTAGTTCCCTTAATACTCGTCCTATCGCCATGAAACTAAGCGCGTTGGAATCAGCGTCCCGTTTTACATAAAGATATACCAACACAGGTACTGTTTCTTGACTTTGAATTTTTCGGCAAAGTTCAATGTGGTGGTATAGGGACTTTTCAAAATGTTTTGTCGCCTCTCTTTCCCTTAATACTCGTCCTATCGCCATGAAACTAAGCGCGTTGGAATCAGCGTCCCCTTTTACATAAAGATATACCAACAAAGGTACTGTTTCTTGACTTTGAATTTTTCGACAAAGTTCAATGTGGTATAGGGACTTTTCAAAATGTTTTGTCGCCTCTATTTCCCTTAATACTCGTCCTATCGCCATGAAACTAAGCGCGTTGGAATCAGCGCCCCTTTTACATAAAGATATACCAACAAAGGTACTGTTTCTTGACTTTGAATTTTTCGGCAAAGTTCAATGTGGTGGTATAGGGAATTTTCAAAATGTTTTGTCGCCTCTCTTTCCCTTAATACTCGTCCTATCGCCATGAAACTAAGCGCGTTGGAATCAGCGCCCCTTTTACATAAAGATATACCAACACAAGTACTGTTTCTTGACTTTGAATTTTTCGGCAAAGTTCAATGTTGTGGTATAGGGACTTTTCAAAATGTTTTGTCGCCTCTATTTCCCTTAATACTCGTCCTATCGAGATGAAACTAAGGGCGTTGGAATCAGCGTCCACTTTTACATAAAGATATACCAACAAAGGTACTGTTTCTTTACTTTGAATTTTTCGGCAAAGTTCAATGGGGTACAGGGACTTTTCAAAATGTTTTGTCGCCTCTATTTCCCTTAATACTCGTCCTATTGCCATGAAACTAAGCGCGTTGGAATCAGCGTCCCCTTTTACATAAAGATATACCAACACTGGTACTGTTTCTTGACTTTGAATTTTTCGGCAAAGTTCAATGGGGTATAGGGACTTTTCAAAATGTTTTGTCGCCTCTCTTTCCCTTAATACTCGTCCTATCGCCATGAAACTAAGCGCGTTGGAATCAGCGTCCCCTTTTACATAAAGATATACCAACAAAGGTACTGTTTCTTGACTTTGAATTTTTCGGCAAAGTTCAATGTGGTGGTATAGGGACTTTTCAAAATGTTTTGTCGCCTCTCTTTCCCTTAATACTCGTCCTATCGCCATGAAACTAAGCGCGTTGGAATCAGCGTCCTCTTTTACATAAAGATATACCAACAAAGGTACTGTTTCTTGACTATGAATTTTTCGGCAAAGTTCAATGTGGTGGTATAGGGACTTTTCAAAATGTTTTGTCGCCTCTATTTCCCTTAATACTCGTCCTATCGTCATGAAACTAAGCGCGTTGGAATCAGCGTCCCCTTTTACATAAAGATATATCAACAAAGGTACTGTTTCTTGACTTTGAATTTTTCGGCAAAGTTCAATGTGGTGGTATAGGGACTTTTCAAAATGTTTTATCGCCTCTATTTCCCTTAATACTCGTCCTATCGCCATGAAACTAAGCGCGTTGGAATCAGCGTCCCCTTTTACATAAAGATATACCAACAAAGGTACTGTTTCTTGACTTTGAATTTTTCGGCAAAGTTCAATGTGGTGGTATAGGGACTTTTCAAAATGTTCTGTCGCCTCTATTTCCCTTAATACTCGTCCTATTGCCATGAAACTAAGCGCGTTGGAATCAGCGTCCCCTTTTACATAAAGATATACCAACAAAGGTACTGTTTATTGACTTTGAATTTTTCGACAAAGTTCAATGGGGTATAGGGACTTTTCAAAATGTTTTGTCGCCTCTAGTTCCCTTAATACTCGTCCTATCGCCATGAAACTAAGCGCGTTGGAATCAGCGTCCCGTTTTACATAAAGATATACCAACACAGGTACTGTTTCTTGACTTTGAATTTTTCGGCAAAGTTCAATGTGGTGGTATAGGGACTTTTCAAAATGTTTTGTCGCCTCTCTTTCCCTTAATACTCGTCCTATCGCCATGAAACTAAGCGCGTTGGAATCAGCGTCCCCTTTTACATAAAGATATACCAACAAAGGTACTGTTTCTTGACTTTGAATTTTTCGACAAAGTTCAATGTGGTATAGGGACTTTTCAAAATGTTTTGTCGCCTCTATTTCCCTTAATACTCGTCCTATCGCCATGAAACTAAGCGCGTTGGAATCAGCGCCCCTTTTACATAAAGATATACCAACAAAGGTACTGTTTCTTGACTTTGAATTTTTCGGCAAAGTTCAATGTGGTGGTATAGGGACTTTTCAAAATGTTTTGTCGCCTCTCTTTCCCTTAATACTCGTCCTATCGCCATGAAACTAAGCGCGTTGGAATCAGCGCCCCTTTTACATAAAGATATACCAACACAAGTACTGTTTCTTGACTTTGAATTTTTCGGCAAAGTTCAATGTTGTGGTATAGGGACTTTTCAAAATGTTTTGTCGCCTCTATTTCCCTTAATACTCGTCCTATCGAGATGAAACTAAGGGCGTTGGAATCAGCGTCCACTTTTACATAAAGATATACCAACAAAGGTACTGTTTCTTTACTTTGAATTTTTCGGCAAAGTTCAATGGGGTACAGGGACTTTTCAAAATGTTTTGTCGCCTCTATTTCCCTTAATACTCGTCCTATTGCCATGAAACTAAGCGCGTTGGAATCAGCGTCCCCTTTTACATAAAGATATACCAACACTGGTACTGTTTCTTGACTTTGAATTTTTCGGCAAAGTTCAATGGGGTATAGGGACTTTTCTAAATGTTTTGTCGCCTCTCTTTCCCTTAATACTCGTCCTATCGCCATGAAACTAAGCGCGTTGGAATCAGCGTCCCCTTTTACATAAAGATATACCAACAAAGGTACTGTTTCTTGACTTTGAATTTTTCGGCAAAGTTCAATGTGGTGGTATAGGGACTTTTCAAAATGTTTTGTCGCCTCTCTTTCCCTTAATACTCGTCCTATCGCCATGAAACTAAGCGCGTTGGAATCAGCGTCCTCTTTTACATAAAGATATACCAACAAAGGTACTGTTTCTTGACTATGAATTTTTCGGCAAAGTTCAATGTGGTGGTATAGGGACTTTTCAAAATGTTTTGTCGCCTCTATTTCCCTTAATACTCGTCCTATCGCCATGAAACTAAGCGCGTTGGAATCAGCGTCCCCTTTTACATAAAGATATATCAACAAAGGTACTGTTTCTTGACTTTGAATTTTTCGGCAAAGTTCAATGTGGTGGTATAGGGACTTTTCAAAATGTTTTATCGCCTCTATTTCCCTTAATACTCGTCCTATCGCCATGAAACTAAGCGCGTTGGAATCAGCGTCCCCTTTTACATAAAGATATACCAACAAAGGTACTGTTTCTTGACTTTGAATTTTTCGGCAAAGTTCAATGTGGTGGTATAGGGACTTTTCAAAATGTTCTGTCGCCTCTATTTCCCTTAATACTCGTCCTATTGCCATGAAACTAAGCGCGTTGGAATCAGCGTCCCCTTTTACATAAAGATATACCAACAAAGGTACTGTTTATTGACTTTGAATTTTTCGACAAAGTTCAATGGGGTATAGGGACTTTTCAAAATGTTTTGTCGCCTCTAGTTCCCTTAATACTCGTCCTATCGCCATGAAACTAAGCGCGTTGGAATCAGCGTCCCGTTTTACATAAAGATATACCAACACAGGTACTGTTTCTTGACTTTGAATTTTTCGGCAAAGTTCAATGTGGTGGTATAGGGACTTTTCAAAATGTTTTGTCGCCTCTCTTTCCCTTAATACTCGTCCTATCGCCATGAAACTAAGCGCGTTGGAATCAGCGTCCCCTTTTACATTAAGATATACCAACAAAGGTACTGTTTCTTGACTTTGAATTTTTCGACAAAGTTCAATGTGGTGGTATAGGGACTTTTCAAAATGTTTTGTCGCCTCTATTTCCCTTAATACTCGTCCTATCGAGATGAAACTAAGGGCGTTGGAATCAGCGTCCCCTTTTACATAAAGATATACCAACAAAGGTACTGTTTCTTGACTTTGAATTTTTCGGCAAAGTTCAATGTGGTGGTATAGGGACTTTTCAAAATGTTTTGTCGCCTCTCTTTCCCTTAATACTCGTCCTATCGCCATGAAACTAAGCGCGTTGGAATCAGCGTCCTCTTTTACATAAAGATATACCAACAAAGGTACTGTTTCTTGACTATGAATTTTTCGGCAAAGTTCAATGTGGTGGTATAGGGACTTTTCAAAATGTTTTGTCGCCTCTATTTCCCTTAATACTCGTCCTATCGCCATGAAACTTGTCGCGTTGGAATCAGCGTCCCCTTTTACATAAAGATATACCAACAAAGGTACTGTCTCTTGACTTTGAATTTTTCGGCTAAGTTCAATGTGGTGGTATAGGGACTTTTCAAAATGTTTTGTCGCCTCTCTTTCCCTTAATACTCGTCCTATCGCCATGAAACTAAGCGCGTTGGAATCAGCGTCCCCTTTTACATAAAGATATACCAACACAAGTACTGTTTCTTGACTTTGAATTTTTCGGCAAAGTTCAATGTGGTGGTATAGGGACTTTTCAAAATGTTTTGTCGCCTCTATTTCCCTTAATACTCGTCCTATCGCCATGAAACTAAGGGCGTTGGAATCAGCGTCTCCTTTTACGTAAAGATATACCAACACAAGTACTGTTTCTTGACTTTGAATTTTTCGGCAAAGTTCAATGTGGTGGTATAGGGACTTTTCAAAATGTTTTGTCGCCTCTCTTTCCCTTAATACTCGTCCTATCGCCATGAAACCAAGGGCGTTGGAATCAGCGTCCCCTTTTACATAAAGATATACCAACAAAGGTACTGTTTCTTGACTGAATTTTTCGGCAAAGTTCAATGGGGTGGTATAGGGACTTTTCAAAATGTTTTGTCGCCTCTATTTCCCTTAATACTCGTCCTATCGCCATGAAACTAAGCGCGTTGGAATCAGCGTCCCCTTTTACATAAAGATATTCCAACAAAGGTACTGTTTCTTGACTTTGAATTTTTCGGCTAAGTTCAATGTGGTGGTATAGGGACTTTTCAAAATGTTTTGTCGCCTCTGTTTCCCTTAATACTCGTCCTATCGCCATGAAACTAAGGGCGTTGGAATCAGCGTCCCCTTTTACATAAAGATATACCAACACAAGTACTGTTTCTTGACTTTGAATTTTTCGGCAAAGTTCAATGTTGTGGTATAGGGACTTTTCAAAATGTTTTGTCGCCTCTATTTCCCTTAATACTCGTCCTATCGAGATGAAACTAAGGGCGTTGGAATCAGCGTCCACTTTTACATTAAGATATACCAACAAAGGTACTGTTTCTTGTCTTTGAATTTTTCGGCAAAGTTCAATGTTGTGGTATAGGGACTTTTCAAAATGTTTTGTCGCCTCTATTTCCCTTAATACTCGTCCTATCGAGATGAAACTAAGGGCGTTGGAATCAGCGTCCACTTTTACATAAAGATATACCAACAAAGGTACTGTTTCTTGACTTTGAATTTTTCGGCAAAGTTCAATGGGGTATAGGGACTTTTCAAAATGTTTTGTCGCCTCTATTTCCCTTAATACTCGTCCTATCGCCATGAAACTAAGCGCGTTGGAATCAGCGTCCCCTTTTACATAAAGATATACCAACACTGGTACTGTTTCTTGACTTTGAATTTTTCGGCAAAGTTCAATGGGGTATAGGGACTTTTCAAAATGTTTTGTCGCCTCTCTTTCCCTTAATACTCGTCCTATCGCCATGAAACTAAGCGCGTTGGAATCAGCGTCCCCTTTTACATAAAGATATACCAACAAAGGTACTGTTTCTTGACTTTGAATTTTTCGGCAAAGTTCAATGTGGTGGTATAGGGACTTTTCAAAATGTTTTGTCGCCTCTCTTTCCCTTAATACTCGTCCTATCGCCATGAAACTAAGCGCGTTGGAATCAGCGTCCTCTTTTACATAAAGATATACCAACAAAGGTACTGTTTCTTGACTATGAATTTTTCGGCAAAGTTCAATGTGGTGGTATAGGGACTTTTCAAAATGTTTTGTCGCCTCTATTTCCCTTAATACTCGTCCTATCGCCATGAAACTAAGCGCGTTGGAATCAGCGTCCCCTTTTACATAAAGATATACCAACCAAGGTACTGTTTCTTGACTTTGAATTTTTCGGCAAAGTTCAATGTGGTGGTATAGGGACTTTTCAAAATGTTCTGTCGCCTCTATTTCCCTTAATACTCGTCCTATCGCCATGAAACTAAGCGCGTTGGAATCAGCGTCCCCTTTTACATAAAGATATACCAACAAAGGTACTGTTTATTGACTTTGAATTTTTCGACAAAGTTCAATGGGGTATAGGGACTTTTCAAAATGTTTTGCCGCCTCTAGTTCCCTTAATACTCGTCCTATCGCCATGAAACTAAGCGCGTTGGAATCAGCGTCCCGTTTTACATAAAGATATACCAACACAGGTACTGTTTCTTGACTTTGAATTTTTCGGCAAAGTTCAATGTGGTGGTATAGGGACTTTTCAAAATGTTTTGTCGCCTCTCTTTCCCTTAATACTCGTCCTATCGCCATGAAACTAAGCGCGTTGGAATCAGCGTCCCCTTTTACATAAAGATATACCAACAAAGGTACTGTTTTTTGACTTTGAATTTTTCGGCAAAGTTCAATGTGGTGGTATAGGGACTTTTCAAAATGTTTTGTCGCCTCTATTTCCCTTAATACTCGTCCTATCGCCATGAAACTAAGGGCGTTGGAATCAGCGTCTCCTTTTACGTAAAGATATACCAACACAAGTACTGTTTCTTGACTTTTAATTTTTCGGCAAAGTTCAATGTGGTGGTATAGGGACTTTTCAAAATGTTTTGTCGCCTCTCTTTCCCTTAATACTCGTCCTATCGCCATGAAACCAAGGGCGTTGGAATCAGCGTCCCCTTTTACATAAAGATATACCAACAAAGGTACTGTTTCTTGACTGAATTTTTCGGCAAAGTTCAATGTGGTGGTATAGGGACTTTTCAAAATGTTCTGTCGCCTCTATTTCCCTTAATACTCGTCCTATCGCCATGAAACTAAGCGCGTTGGAATCAGCGTCCCCTTTTACATAAAGATATACCAACAAAGGTACTGTTTATTGACTTTGAATTTTTCGACAAAGTTCAATGGGGTATAGGGACTTTTCAAAATGTTTTGTCGCCTCTAGTTCCCTTAATGCTCGTCCTATCGCCATGAAACTAAGCGCGTTGGAATCAGCGTCCCGTTTTACATAAAGATATACCAACACAGGTACTGTTTCTTGACTTTGAATTTTTCGGCAAAGTTCAATGTGGTGGTATAGGGACTTTTCAAAATGTTTTGTCGCCTCTCTTTCCCTTAATACTCGTCCTATCGCCATGAAACTAAGCGCGTTGGAATCAGCGTCCCCTTTTACATAAAGATATACCAACAAAGGTACTGTTTCTTGACTTTGAATTTTTCGACAAAGTTCAATGTGGTATAGGGACTTTTCAAAATGTTTTGTCGCCTCTATTTCCCTTAATACTCGTCCTATCGCCATGAAACTAAGCGCGTTGGAATCAGCGCCCCTTTTACATAAAGATATACCAACAAAGGTATTGTTTCTTGACTATGAATTTTTCGGCAAAGTTCAATGTGGTGGTATAGGGACTTTTCAAAATGTTTTGTCGCCTCTATTTCCCTTAATACTCGTCCTATCGCCATGAAACTAAGCGCCTTGGAATCAGCGTCCCCTTTTACATAAAGATATACCAACAAAGGTACTGTTTCTTGACTTTGAATTTTTCGGCAAAGTTCAATGTGGTGGTATAGGGACTTTTCAAAATGTTTTGTCGCCTCTCTTTCCCTTAATACTCGTCCTATCGCCATGAAACTAAGCGCGTTGGAATCAGCGTCCCCTTTTACATAAAGATATACCAACAAAGGTACTGTTTCTTGACTTTGAATTTTTCGGCAAAGTTCAATGGGGTATAGGGACTTTTCAAAATGTTTTGTCGCCTCTAGTTCCCTTAATGCTCGTCCTATCGCCATGAAACTAAGCGCGTTGGAATCAGCGTCCCGTTTTACATAAAGATATACCAACACAGGTACTGTTTCTTGACTTTGAATTTTTCGGCAAAGTTCAATGTGGTGGTATAGGGACTTTTCAAAATGTTTTGTCGCCTCTCTTTCCCTTAATACTCGTCCTATCGCCATGAAACTAAGCGCGTTGGAATCAGCGTCCCCTTTTACATAAAGATATACCAACAAAGGTACTGTTTCTTGACTTTGAATTTTTCGACAAAGTTCAATGTGGTATAGGGACTTTTCAAAATGTTTTGTCGCCTCTATTTCCCTTAATACTCGTCCTATCGCCATGAAACTAAGCGCGTTGGAATCAGCGCCCCTTTTACATAAAGATATACCAACAAAGGTATTGTTTCTTGACTATGAATTTTTCGGCAAAGTTCAATGTGGTGGTATAGGGACTTTTCAAAATGTTTTGTCGCCTCTATTTCCCTTAATACTCGTCCTATCGCCATGAAACTAAGCGCCTTGGAATCAGCGTCCCCTTTTACATAAAGATATACCAACAAAGGTACTGTTTCTTGACTTTGAATTTTTTGGCAAAGTTCAATGTGGTGGTATAGGGACTTTTCAAAATGTTTTGTCGCCTCTCTTTCCCTTAATACTCGTCCTATCGCCATGAAACTAAGCGCGTTGGAATCAGCGTCCCCTTTTACATAAAGATATACCAACAAAGGTACTGTTTCTTGACTTTGAATTTTTCGGCAAAGTTCAATGTGGTGGTATAGGGACTTTTCAAAATGTTTTGTCGCCTCTATTTCCCTTAATACTCGTCCTATCGAGATGAAACTAAGGGCGTTGGAATCAGCGTCCACTTTTACATAAAGATATACCAACAAAGGTACTGTTTCTTGACTTTGAATTTTTCGGCAAAGTTCAATGTGGTATAGGGACTTTTCAAAATGTTTTGTCGCCTCTATTTCCCTTAATACTCGTCCTATCGCCATGAAACTAAGCGCGTTGGAATCAGCGCCCCTTTTACATAAAGATATACCAACAAAGGTATTGTTTCTTGACTATGAATTTTTCGGCAAAGTTCAATGGGGTATAGGGACTTTTCAAAATGTTTTGTCGCCTCTAGTTCCCTTAATACTCGTCCTATCGCCATGAAACTAAGCGCGTTGGAATCAGCGTCCCGTTTTACATAAAGATATACCAACACAGGTACTGTTTCTTGACATTGAATTTTTCGGCAAAGTTCAATGTGGTGGTATAGGGACTTTTCAAAATGTTTTGTCGCCTCTCTTTCCCTTAATACTCGTCCTATCGCCATGAAACTAAGCGCGTTGGAATCAGCGTCCCCTTTTACATAAAGATATACCAACAAAGGTACTGTTTCTTGACTTTGAATTTTTCGGCAAAGTTCAATGTGGTATAGGGACTTTTCAAAATGTTTTGTCGCCTCTATTTCCCTTAATACTCGTCCTATCGCCATGAAACTAAGCGCGTTGGAATCAGCGCCCCTTTTACATAAAGATATACCAACAAAGGTATTGTTTCTTGACTATGAATTTTTCGGCAAAGTTCAATGTGGTGGTATAGGGACTTTTCAAAATGTTTTGTCACCTCTATTTCCCTTAATACTCGTCCTATCGCCATGAAACTAAGCGCGTTGGAATCAGCGTCCCCTTTTACATAAAGATATACCAACAAAGGTACTGTTTCTTGACTTTGAATTTTTCGGCAAAGTTCAATGTGGTGGTATAGGGACTTTTCAAAATGTTTTGTCGCCTCTCTTTCCCTTAATACTCGTCCTATCGCCATGAAACTAAGCGCGTTGGAATCAGCGTCCCCTTTTACATAAAGATATACCAACAAAGGTACTGTTTCTTGACTTTGAATTTTTCGGCAAAGTTCAATGTGGTATAGGGACTTTTCAAAATGTTTTGTCGCCTCTATTTCCCTTAATACTCGTCCTATCGCCATGAAACTAAGCGCGTTGGAATCAGCGCCCCTTTTACATAAAGATATACCAACAAAGGTATTGTTTCTTGACTATGAATTTTTCGGCAAAGTTCAATGTGGTGGTATAGGGACTTTTCAAAATGTTTTGTCACCTCTATTTCCCTTAATACTCGTCCTATCGCCATGAAACTAAGCGCGTTGGAATCAGCGTCCCCTTTTACATAAAGATATACCAACAAAGGTACTGTTTCTTGACTTTGAATTTTTCGGCAAAGTTCAATGTGGTGGTATAGGGACTTTTCAAAATGTTTTGTCGCCTCTATTTCCCTTAATACTCGTCCTATCGCCATGAAACTAAGCGCGTTGGAGTCAGCGTCCCCTTTTACATAAAGATATACCAACAAAGGTACTGTTTCTTGACTTTGAATTTTTCGGCAAAGTTCAATGTGGTGGTATAGGGACTTTTCAAAATGTTCTGTCGCCTCTATTTCCCTTAATACTCGTCCTATCGCCATGAAACTAAGCGCGTTGGAATCAGCGTCCCCTTTTACATAAAGATATACCAACAAAGGTACTGTTTATTGACTTTGAATTTTTCGACAAAGTTCAATGGGGTATAGGGACTTTTCAAAATGTTTTGTCGCCTCTAGTTCCCTTAATGCTCGTCCTATCGCCATGAAACTAAGCGCGTTGGAATCAGCGTCCCGTTTTACATAAAGATATACCAACACAGGTACTGTTTCTTGACTTTGAATTTTTCGGCAAAGTTCAATGTGGTGGTATAGGGACTTTTCAAAATGTTTTGTCGCCTCTCTTTCCCTTAATACTCGTCCTATCGCCATGAAACTAAGCGCGTTGGAATCAGCGTCCCCTTTTACATAAAGATATACCAACAAAGGTACTGTTTCTTGACTTTGAATTTTTCGACAAAGTTCAATGTGGTATAGGGACTTTTCAAAATGTTTTGTCGCCTCTATTTCCCTTAATACTCGTCCTATCGCCATGAAACTAAGCGCGTTGGAATCAGCGCCCCTTTTACATAAAGATATACCAACAAAGGTATTGTTTCTTGACTATGAATTTTTCGGCAAAGTTCAATGTGGTGGTATAGGGACTTTTCAAAATGTTTTGTCGCCTCTATTTCCCTTAATACTCGTCCTATCGCCATGAAACTAAGCGCGTTGGAATCAGCGCCCCTTTTACATAAAGATATACCAACAAAGGTATTGTTTCTTGACTATGAATTTTTCGGCAAAGTTCAATGTGGTGGTATAGGGACTTTTCAAAATGTTTTGTCACCTCTATTTCCCTTAATACTCGTCCTATCGCCATGAAACTAAGCGCGTTGGAATCAGCGTCCCCTTTTACATAAAGATATACCAACAAAGGTACTGTTTCTTGACTTTGAATTTTTCGGCAAAGTTCAATGTGGTGGTATAGGGACTTTTCAAAATGTTTTGTCGCCTCTATTTCCCTTAATACTCGTCCTATCGCCATGAAACTAAGCGCGTTGGAGTCAGCGTCCCCTTTTACATAAAGATATACCAACAAAGGTACTGTTTCTTGACTTTGAATTTTTCGGCAAAGTTCAATGTGGTGGTATAGGGACTTTTCAAAATGTTCTGTCGCCTCTATTTCCCTTAATACTCGTCCTATCGCCATGAAACTAAGCGCGTTGGAATCAGCGTCCCCTTTTACATAAAGATATACCAACAAAGGTACTGTTTATTGACTTTGAATTTTTCGACAAAGTTCAATGGGGTATAGGGACTTTTCAAAATGTTTTGTCGCCTCTAGTTCCCTTAATGCTCGTCCTATCGCCATGAAACTAAGCGCGTTGGAATCAGCGTCCCGTTTTACATAAAGATATACCAACACAGGTACTGTTTCTTGACTTTGAATTTTTCGGCAAAGTTCAATGTGGTGGTATAGGGACTTTTCAAAATGTTTTGTCGCCTCTCTTTCCCTTAATACTCGTCCTATCGCCATGAAACTAAGCGCGTTGGAATCAGCGTCCCCTTTTACATAAAGATATACCAACAAAGGTACTGTTTCTTGACTTTGAATTTTTCGACAAAGTTCAATGTGGTATAGGGACTTTTCAAAATGTTTTGTCGCCTCTATTTCCCTTAATACTCGTCCTATCGCCATGAAACTAAGCGCGTTGGAATCAGCGCCCCTTTTACATAAAGATATACCAACAAAGGTATTGTTTCTTGACTATGAATTTTTCGGCAAAGTTCAATGTGGTGGTATAGGGACTTTTCAAAATGTTTTGTCGCCTCTGTTTCCCTTAATACTCGTCCTATCGCCATGAAACTAAGGGCGTTGGAATCAGCGTCCCCTTTTACATAAAGATATACCAACACAAGTACTGTTTCTTGACTTTGAATTTTTCGGCAAAGTTCAATGTTGTGGTATAGGGACTTTTCAAAATGTTTTGTCGCCTCTATTTCCCTTAATACTCGTCCTATCGAGATGAAACTAAGGGCGTTGGAATCAGCGTCCACTTTTACATTAAGATATACCAACAAAGGTACTGTTTCTTGTCTTTGAATTTTTCGGCAAAGTTCAATGTTGTGGTATAGGGACTTTTCAAAATGTTTTGTCGCCTCTATTTCCCTTAATACTCGTCCTATCGAGATGAAACTAAGGGCGTTGGAATCAGCGTCCACTTTTACATAAAGATATACCAACAAAGGTACTGTTTCTTGACTTTGAATTTTTCGGCAAAGTTCAATGGGGTATAGGGACTTTTCAAAATGTTTTGTCGCCTCTATTTCCCTTAATACTCGTCCTATCGCCATGAAACTAAGCGCGTTGGAATCAGCGTCCCCTTTTACATAAAGATATACCAACACTGGTACTGTTTCTTGACTTTGAATTTTTCGGCAAAGTTCAATGGGGTATAGGGACTTTTCAAAATGTTTTGTCGCCTCTCTTTCCCTTAATACTCGTCCTATCGCCATGAAACTAAGCGCGTTGGAATCAGCGTCCCCTTTTACATAAAGATATACCAACAAAGGTACTGTTTCTTGACTTTGAATTTTTCGGCAAAGTTCAATGTGGTGGTATAGGGACTTTTCAAAATGTTTTGTCGCCTCTCTTTCCCTTAATACTCGTCCTATCGCCATGAAACTAAGCGCGTTGGAATCAGCGTCCTCTTTTACATAAAGATATACCAACAAAGGTACTGTTTCTTGACTATGAATTTTTCGGCAAAGTTCAATGTGGTGGTATAGGGACTTTTCAAAATGTTTTGTCGCCTCTATTTCCCTTAATACTCGTCCTATCGCCATGAAACTAAGCGCGTTGGAATCAGCGTCCCCTTTTACATAAAGATATACCAACCAAGGTACTGTTTCTTGACTTTGAATTTTTCGGCAAAGTTCAATGTGGTGGTATAGGGACTTTTCAAAATGTTCTGTCGCCTCTATTTCCCTTAATACTCGTCCTATCGCCATGAAACTAAGCGCGTTGGAATCAGCGTCCCCTTTTACATAAAGATATACCAACAAAGGTACTGTTTATTGACTTTGAATTTTTCGACAAAGTTCAATGGGGTATAGGGACTTTTCAAAATGTTTTGCCGCCTCTAGTTCCCTTAATACTCGTCCTATCGCCATGAAACTAAGCGCGTTGGAATCAGCGTCCCGTTTTACATAAAGATATACCAACACAGGTACTGTTTCTTGACTTTGAATTTTTCGGCAAAGTTCAATGTGGTGGTATAGGGACTTTTCAAAATGTTTTGTCGCCTCTCTTTCCCTTAATACTCGTCCTATCGCCATGAAACTAAGCGCGTTGGAATCAGCGTCCCCTTTTACATAAAGATATACCAACAAAGGTACTGTTTTTTGACTTTGAATTTTTCGGCAAAGTTCAATGTGGTGGTATAGGGACTTTTCAAAATGTTTTGTCGCCTCTATTTCCCTTAATACTCGTCCTATCGCCATGAAACTAAGGGCGTTGGAATCAGCGTCTCCTTTTACGTAAAGATATACCAACACAAGTACTGTTTCTTGACTTTTAATTTTTCGGCAAAGTTCAATGTGGTGGTATAGGGACTTTTCAAAATGTTTTGTCGCCTCTCTTTCCCTTAATACTCGTCCTATCGCCATGAAACCAAGGGCGTTGGAATCAGCGTCCCCTTTTACATAAAGATATACCAACAAAGGTACTGTTTCTTGACTGAATTTTTCGGCAAAGTTCAATGTGGTGGTATAGGGACTTTTCAAAATGTTCTGTCGCCTCTATTTCCCTTAATACTCGTCCTATCGCCATGAAACTAAGCGCGTTGGAATCAGCGTCCCCTTTTACATAAAGATATACCAACAAAGGTACTGTTTATTGACTTTGAATTTTTCGACAAAGTTCAATGGGGTATAGGGACTTTTCAAAATGTTTTGTCGCCTCTAGTTCCCTTAATGCTCGTCCTATCGCCATGAAACTAAGCGCGTTGGAATCAGCGTCCCGTTTTACATAAAGATATACCAACACAGGTACTGTTTCTTGACTTTGAATTTTTCGGCAAAGTTCAATGTGGTGGTATAGGGACTTTTCAAAATGTTTTGTCGCCTCTCTTTCCCTTAATACTCGTCCTATCGCCATGAAACTAAGCGCGTTGGAATCAGCGTCCCCTTTTACATAAAGATATACCAACAAAGGTACTGTTTCTTGACTTTGAATTTTTCGACAAAGTTCAATGTGGTATAGGGACTTTTCAAAATGTTTTGTCGCCTCTATTTCCCTTAATACTCGTCCTATCGCCATGAAACTAAGCGCGTTGGAATCAGCGCCCCTTTTACATAAAGATATACCAACAAAGGTATTGTTTCTTGACTATGAATTTTTCGGCAAAGTTCAATGTGGTGGTATAGGGACTTTTCAAAATGTTTTGTCGCCTCTATTTCCCTTAATACTCGTCCTATCGCCATGAAACTAAGCGCCTTGGAATCAGCGTCCCCTTTTACATAAAGATATACCAACAAAGGTACTGTTTCTTGACTTTGAATTTTTCGGCAAAGTTCAATGTGGTGGTATAGGGACTTTTCAAAATGTTTTGTCGCCTCTCTTTCCCTTAATACTCGTCCTATCGCCATGAAACTAAGCGCGTTGGAATCAGCGTCCCCTTTTACATAAAGATATACCAACAAAGGTACTGTTTCTTGACTTTGAATTTTTCGGCAAAGTTCAATGGGGTATAGGGACTTTTCAAAATGTTTTGTCGCCTCTAGTTCCCTTAATGCTCGTCCTATCGCCATGAAACTAAGCGCGTTGGAATCAGCGTCCCGTTTTACATAAAGATATACCAACACAGGTACTGTTTCTTGACTTTGAATTTTTCGGCAAAGTTCAATGTGGTGGTATAGGGACTTTTCAAAATGTTTTGTCGCCTCTCTTTCCCTTAATACTCGTCCTATCGCCATGAAACTAAGCGCGTTGGAATCAGCGTCCCCTTTTACATAAAGATATACCAACAAAGGTACTGTTTCTTGACTTTGAATTTTTCGACAAAGTTCAATGTGGTATAGGGACTTTTCAAAATGTTTTGTCGCCTCTATTTCCCTTAATACTCGTCCTATCGCCATGAAACTAAGCGCGTTGGAATCAGCGCCCCTTTTACATAAAGATATACCAACAAAGGTATTGTTTCTTGACTATGAATTTTTCGGCAAAGTTCAATGTGGTGGTATAGGGACTTTTCAAAATGTTTTGTCGCCTCTATTTCCCTTAATACTCGTCCTATCGCCATGAAACTAAGCGCCTTGGAATCAGCGTCCCCTTTTACATAAAGATATACCAACAAAGGTACTGTTTCTTGACTTTGAATTTTTTGGCAAAGTTCAATGTGGTGGTATAGGGACTTTTCAAAATGTTTTGTCGCCTCTCTTTCCCTTAATACTCGTCCTATCGCCATGAAACTAAGCGCGTTGGAATCAGCGTCCCCTTTTACATAAAGATATACCAACAAAGGTACTGTTTCTTGACTTTGAATTTTTCGGCAAAGTTCAATGTGGTGGTATAGGGACTTTTCAAAATGTTTTGTCGCCTCTATTTCCCTTAATACTCGTCCTATCGAGATGAAACTAAGGGCGTTGGAATCAGCGTCCACTTTTACATAAAGATATACCAACAAAGGTACTGTTTCTTGACTTTGAATTTTTCGGCAAAGTTCAATGTGGTATAGGGACTTTTCAAAATGTTTTGTCGCCTCTATTTCCCTTAATACTCGTCCTATCGCCATGAAACTAAGCGCGTTGGAATCAGCGCCCCTTTTACATAAAGATATACCAACAAAGGTATTGTTTCTTGACTATGAATTTTTCGGCAAAGTTCAATGGGGTATAGGGACTTTTCAAAATGTTTTGTCGCCTCTAGTTCCCTTAATACTCGTCCTATCGCCATGAAACTAAGCGCGTTGGAATCAGCGTCCCGTTTTACATAAAGATATACCAACACAGGTACTGTTTCTTGACATTGAATTTTTCGGCAAAGTTCAATGTGGTGGTATAGGGACTTTTCAAAATGTTTTGTCGCCTCTCTTTCCCTTAATACTCGTCCTATCGCCATGAAACTAAGCGCGTTGGAATCAGCGTCCCCTTTTACATAAAGATATACCAACAAAGGTACTGTTTCTTGACTTTGAATTTTTCGGCAAAGTTCAATGTGGTATAGGGACTTTTCAAAATGTTTTGTCGCCTCTATTTCCCTTAATACTCGTCCTATCGCCATGAAACTAAGCGCGTTGGAATCAGCGCCCCTTTTACATAAAGATATACCAACAAAGGTATTGTTTCTTGACTATGAATTTTTCGGCAAAGTTCAATGTGGTGGTATAGGGACTTTTCAAAATGTTTTGTCACCTCTATTTCCCTTAATACTCGTCCTATCGCCATGAAACTAAGCGCGTTGGAATCAGCGTCCCCTTTTACATAAAGATATACCAACAAAGGTACTGTTTCTTGACTTTGAATTTTTCGGCAAAGTTCAATGTGGTGGTATAGGGACTTTTCAAAATGTTTTGTCGCCTCTCTTTCCCTTAATACTCGTCCTATCGCCATGAAACTAAGCGCGTTGGAATCAGCGTCCCCTTTTACATAAAGATATACCAACAAAGGTACTGTTTCTTGACTTTGAATTTTTCGGCAAAGTTCAATGTGGTATAGGGACTTTTCAAAATGTTTTGTCGCCTCTATTTCCCTTAATACTCGTCCTATCGCCATGAAACTAAGCGCGTTGGAATCAGCGCCCCTTTTACATAAAGATATACCAACAAAGGTATTGTTTCTTGACTATGAATTTTTCGGCAAAGTTCAATGTGGTGGTATAGGGACTTTTCAAAATGTTTTGTCACCTCTATTTCCCTTAATACTCGTCCTATCGCCATGAAACTAAGCGCGTTGGAATCAGCGTCCCCTTTTACATAAAGATATACCAACAAAGGTACTGTTTCTTGACTTTGAATTTTTCGGCAAAGTTCAATGTGGTGGTATAGGGACTTTTCAAAATGTTTTGTCGCCTCTATTTCCCTTAATACTCGTCCTATCGCCATGAAACTAAGCGCGTTGGAGTCAGCGTCCCCTTTTACATAAAGATATACCAACAAAGGTACTGTTTCTTGACTTTGAATTTTTCGGCAAAGTTCAATGTGGTGGTATAGGGACTTTTCAAAATGTTCTGTCGCCTCTATTTCCCTTAATACTCGTCCTATCGCCATGAAACTAAGCGCGTTGGAATCAGCGTCCCCTTTTACATAAAGATATACCAACAAAGGTACTGTTTATTGACTTTGAATTTTTCGACAAAGTTCAATGGGGTATAGGGACTTTTCAAAATGTTTTGTCGCCTCTAGTTCCCTTAATGCTCGTCCTATCGCCATGAAACTAAGCGCGTTGGAATCAGCGTCCCGTTTTACATAAAGATATACCAACACAGGTACTGTTTCTTGACTTTGAATTTTTCGGCAAAGTTCAATGTGGTGGTATAGGGACTTTTCAAAATGTTTTGTCGCCTCTCTTTCCCTTAATACTCGTCCTATCGCCATGAAACTAAGCGCGTTGGAATCAGCGTCCCCTTTTACATAAAGATATACCAACAAAGGTACTGTTTCTTGACTTTGAATTTTTCGACAAAGTTCAATGTGGTATAGGGACTTTTCAAAATGTTTTGTCGCCTCTATTTCCCTTAATACTCGTCCTATCGCCATGAAACTAAGCGCGTTGGAATCAGCGCCCCTTTTACATAAAGATATACCAACAAAGGTATTGTTTCTTGACTATGAATTTTTCGGCAAAGTTCAATGTGGTGGTATAGGGACTTTTCAAAATGTTTTGTCGCCTCTATTTCCCTTAATACTCGTCCTATCGCCATGAAACTAAGCGCCTTGGAATCAGCGTCCCCTTTTACATAAAGATATACCAACAAAGGTACTGTTTCTTGACTTTGAATTTTTCGGCAAAGTTCAATGTGGTGGTATAGGGACTTTTCAAAATGTTTTGTCGCCTCTCTTTCCCTTAATACTCGTCCTATCGCCATGAAACTAAGCGCGTTGGAATCAGCGTCCCCTTTTACATAAAGATATACCAACAAAGGTACTGTTTCTTGACTTTGAATTTTTCGGCAAAGTTCAATGTGGTGGTATAGGGACTTTTCAAAATGTTTTGTCGCCTCTATTTCCCTTAATACTCGTCCTATCGAGATGAAACTAAGGGCGTTGGAATCAGCGTCCACTTTTACATAAAGATATACCAACAAAGGTACTGTTTCTTGACTTTGAATTTTTCGGCAAAGTTCAATGGGGTGGTATAGGGACTTTTCAAAATGTTTTGTCGCCTCTATTTCCCTTAATACTCGTCCTATCGCCATGAAACTTGTCGCGTTGGAATCAGCGTCCCCTTTTACATAAAGATATACCAACAAAGGTACTGTCTCTTGACTTTGAATTTTTCGGCTAAGTTCAGTGTGGTGGTATAGGGACTTTTCAAAATGTTTTGTCGCCTCTCTTTCCCTTAATACTCGTCCTATCGCCATGAAACTAAGCGCGTTGGAATCAGCGTCCCCTTTTACATAAAGATATACCAACACAAGTACTGTTTCTTGACTTTGAATTTTTCGGCAAAGTTCAATGTGGTGGTATAGGGACTTTTCAAAATGTTTTGTCGCCTCTATTTCCCTTAATACTCGTCCTATCGCCATGAAACTAAGTGCGTTGGAATCAGCGTCTCCTTTTACGTAAAGATATACCAACACAAGCACTGTTTCTTGACTTTGAATTTTTCGGCAAAGTTCAATGTGGTGGTATAGGGACTTTTCAAAATGTTTTGTCGCCTCTCTTTCCCTTAATACTCGTCCTATCGCCATGAAACTAAGGGCGTTGGAATCAGCGTCCCCTTTTACATAAAGATATACCAACAAAGGTACTGTCTCTTGACTGAATTTTTCGACAAAGTTCAATGGGGTATAGGGACTTTTCAAAATGTTTTGTCGCCTCTAGTTCCCTTAATACTCGTCCTATCGCCATGAAACTAAGCGCGTTGGAATCAGCGTCCCCTTTTACATAAAGATATACCAACAAAGGTACTGTTTCTTGACTTTGAATTTTTCGACAAAGTTCAATGTGGTATAGGGACTTTTCAAAATGTTTTGTCGCCTCTATTTTCCTTAATACTCGTCCTATCGCCATGAAACTAAGCGCGTTGGAATCAGCGTCCCCTTTTACATAAAGATATACCAACAAAGGTATTGTTTCTTGACTATGAATTTTTCGGCAAAGTTCAATGTGGTGGGATAGGGACTTTACAAAATGTTTTGTCGCCTCTCTTTCCTTTAATACTCGTCCTATCGCCATGAAACTAAAGCGCGTTGGAATCAGCGTCCCCTTTTACATCAAGATATACCAACAAAGGTATTGTTTCTTGACTGAATTTTTCGGCAAATTTTCTATGCGCGTATGCACCTATCTGAATGCATAAATTTGCGTTGTGGATGCCTGGAGAAGCTTAAATGCTTTATTAGCGTCAAGAAGCTTAAAAACGAATGTAGACGCTTTTAAATGCGTTTAAAGCGATCAGAAATGTGTAACCCGTGATCATGCCTACAGCACCGTAAAGAAGTTTGTAGGTTCACTTGGATAGGCGCAGAGGCGTTAGGAGGAGAGTAGAACAGTCCAAGTGTATTTAGATGCGTTTCAGTGGGTTTTATAGGTGCTCACCCGTCGAAACGCGTGCAGATGCGTTTAGATGTATTTAGAGTCTCTAGATACGAGTATAGGCGTCCATAATGCGTAGAAGTGTGTAGTTGCGCGCAGATGATAGCAGATGCGTTTAGATGCCTTTAGAACGTTTTGAAGTGTGTAGATACATCCAGATGAGTTCAGAGGGGCTTGGGAATGTGGATATGCCGCTAGACGTGTTTAAATGCTCTAAGAAAGGAGGAGACTCATGTATATGCGTTGGGACATGTAGAAGTGTGTAGATATATATACACGCCCACTCATTACACCTACAAGTTTTTATACGTTTCTATGCACGTATGGACCTATCTGAATGCACCAACATGCATTGTACATGCGTGGAGGAGCTTAAAACCTTTATTAGTGTCAAGAAGCTTAAGAACGAATGTAGGCGCCTGTAAATGGTTTTAAAGCGTTCAGAAATGTGTAACCCGTGATCATGCCTACAGCACCGTAAAGAAGTTTGTAGGTGCATTTGGATAGGCGCAGAGGCGTTAGGGGGAGAGTAGAACAGTGCAAGTGTATTTAGATGCGTTTCAGTGGGTTTTGATAGGTGCTCACCCGTCGAAACGCGTGCAGATGCGTTTAGATGTATTTAGAGTCTCTCGATACGGGTATAGGCGTCCATAATGCGTAGAAGTGTGTAGTTGCGCGCAGATGATTGCAGATGCGTTTAGATGCCTTTAGAACGTTTTGAAGTGTGTAGATACATCCAGATGAGTTCAGAGGGGCTTGGGAATGTGGATATGCCGCTAGACGTGTTTAAATGCTCTAAGAAAGGAGGAGACTCATGTATATGCGTTGGGACATGTAGAAGTGTGTAGATATATATACACGCCCACTCATTACACCTACAAGTTTTTATACGTTTCTATGCACGTATGGACCTATCTGAATGCACCAACATGCATTGTACATGCGTGGAGGAGCTTAAAACCTTTATTAGTGTCAAGAAGCTTAAGAACGAATGTAGGCGCCTTTAAATGCGTTTAAAGCGATCAGAAATGTGTAACCCGTGATCATGCCTACAGCACCGTAAAGAAGTTTGTAGGTGTATTTGGATAGGCGCAGAGGCTTTAGGAGGAGAGTAGAACAGTGCAAGTGTATTTAGATGCGTTTCAGTGGGTTTTGATAGGTGCTCACCCGTCGAAACGCGTGCAGATGCGTTTAGATGTATTTAGAGTCTCTAGATACGAGTATAGGCGTCCATAATGCGTAGAAGTGTGTAGATGCGCGTAGATGATAGCAGATGCGTTTAGATGGCTTTAGAAAGTTTTGAAGTGGGTAGATACATCCACATGAGTGCAGATGGGCTTGGGAATGTAGATATGGCCCTAGACGTGTTTAAATGCTCTGAGAAACGTGGATATGCATGTATATGCGTTGGGACATGTAGAAGTGTGTAGATATATATACACGCCCACTCATTTCACACCTACAAGTTTTTATAAGTTTCTATGCACGTATGGACCTATTTGAATGCATCAACAAGCGTTGTACATGCGTGGAGGAGTTTAAATGCTTTATTAGCGTCAAGAAGCTTAAAAACGAATGTAGACGCTTTTAAATGCTTTTAAAGCGTTCAGAAATGTGTAACCCGTGATCATGCCTACAGCACCGTTAAGAAGTTTGTAAGTGTATTTGGATAGGCGCAGAGGCGTTAGGAGGAGAGTAGAACAGTGCAAGTGTATTTAGATGCGTTTCAGTGGGTTTTGATAGGTGCTCACCCGTCGAAACGCGTGCAGATGCGTTTAGATGTATTTAGAGTCTCTAGATACAGGTATAGGCGTCCATAATGCGTAGAAGTGTGTAGATGCGCGCAGATGATAGCAGATGCGTTTAGATGCCTTTAGAACGTTTTGAAGTGTGTAGATAAATCCAGATGAGTTCAGAGGGGCTTGAGAATGTGGATATGCCTCTAGACGTGTTTAAATGCTCTGAGAAAGGAGGAGACTCATGTATATGCGTTGGGACATGTAGAAGTGTGTAGATATATATACACGCCCACTCATTCCACACCTACAAGTTTTTAAACGTTTCTATGCACGTGTGGACCTATCTGAATGCATCAACAAGCGTTTTACATGCGTGGAGGAGTTTTAATGCTTTATTAGCGGCATAAAGCTTAAAAACGAATGTAGACGCTTTTAAATGCGTTTAAAGCGATCAGAAATGTGTAGCCCGTGATCATGCCTACAGCACCGTAAAGAAGTTTGTAGGTGCATTTGGATAGGCGCAGAGGCGTTAGGAGGAGAGTAGAACAGTGCAAGTGTATTTAAATGCGTTTCAGTGGGTTTTGATAGGTGCTCACCCGTCGAAACGCGTGCAGATGCGTTTAGATGTATTTAGAGTCTATAGATACGAGTATAGGCGTCCATAATTCGTAGAAGTGTGTAGATGCGCGCAGATGATAGCAGATGCGTTTAGATGGTTTTAGAACGTTTTGAAGAGTGTAGATATCCCGATAAGTTCAGATGGGCTTGGGAATGTGGATATGCCGCTAGACGTGTTTAAATGCTCTAAGAAAGGTGGAGACGCATGTATATGCGTTGGGACATGTAGAAGTGTGTAGATATATATACACGCCCACTCATTTCACACCTACAAGTTTTTATAAGTTTCTATGCACGTATGGACCTATCTGAATGCATCAACATGCATTGTACATGCGTGGAGGAGCTTAAAACCTTTATTAGTGTCAAGAAGCTTAAGAACGAATGTGGGCGCCTCTAAATGCTTTTAAAGCGTTCAGAAATGTGTAACCCGTGATCATGCCTACAGCACCGTAAAGAAGTTTGTAGGTGCATTTGGATAGGCGCAGAGGCGTTAGGGGGAGAGTAGAACAGTGCAAGTGTATTTAGATGCGTTTCAGTGGGTTTTGATAGGTGCTCACCCGTCGAAACGCGTGCAGATGCGTTTAGATGTATTTAGAGTCTCTGGGTACAAGTATAGGCGTCCATAATGCGTAGAAGTGTGTAGATGCGCGTAGATGATAGCAGATGCGTTTAGATGGTTTTAGCACGTTTTGAAGAGTTTAGATACATCCAGATGAGTTCAGAGGGGCTTGGGAATGTGGATATGCCGCTAGACGTGTTTAAAAGCTCTAAGAAAGGAGGAGACTCATGTATATGCGTTGGGACATGTAGAAGTGTGTAGATATATACACACGCCCACTCATTCCACACCTACAAGTTTTTATACGTTTCTATGCACGTACGGACCTCTCTGAATGCATCAACAAGCATTGTACATGCGTGGAGGAGTTTAAATGCTTTAATAGCGTCAAGAAGCTTAAAAACGAATGTAGACGCTTTTAAATGCGTTTAAAGCGATCAGAAATGTGTAACCCGTGATCATGCCTACAGCACCGTAAAGAAGTTTGTAGGTGCATTTGGATATGCGCAGAGGCGTTAGGGGGAGTGTGTGTTCGGTTGTGTATTCGGGTTGTAGTCGGGTGTGTTTTCGGGTGTGTATTCGGGTTGTATTCGGGTGTGTGTTCGGGTGTGTGTTCGGGTGTGTATTCGGGTTGTATTCGGGTGTGTGTTCGGGTGTGTGTTCGGGTGTGTATTCGGGTGTGTGTTCGGGTGTGTATTCGTGTGTGTGTTCGGGTGTGTATTCGGGATGTATTCGGGTGTGTGTTCGGGTGTGTGTTCGGGTGTGTATTCGGGTTGTATTCGGGTGTGTGTTCGGGTGTGTATTCGGGTGTGTGTTCGGGTGTGTATTCGGGTTGTATTCGGGTGTGTGTTCGGGTGTGTGTTCGGGTTGTATTCGGGTGTGTGTTCGGGTGTGTATTCGGTTGTAGTCGGGTGTGTGTTCGGGTGTGTTCGGGTGTGTATTCGGGTGTGTGTTCGGGTGTGTATTCGGGTTGTAGTCTGGTGTGTGTTCGGGTGTGTTCGGGTGTGTATTCGGGTGTGTGTTCGGGTGTGTAGTCGGGTTGTATTCGGGTGTGTGTTCGGGTTGAATTCGGGTGTGTGTTCGGGTGTGTGTTCGGGTGTGTGTTTGGGTGTGTATTCGGGTTGTATTCGGGTGTGTGTTCGGGTGTGTGTTCGGGTTGTATTCGGGTGTGTGTTCGGGAGTGTGTTCGGGTGTGTATTCGGGTTGTAGTCGGGTGAGTGTTCGGGTGTGTGTTCGGGTTGTATTCGGGTTGTATTCGGGTGTGTGTTCGTGTGTGTGTTCGGGTGTGTATTCGGGTTGTATTCGGGTGTGTGTTCGGGTTGTATTCGGGTGTGTGTTCGGGTGTGGGTTCGGGCTGTATTCGGGTGTGTGTTCGGGTGTGTATTCGGGTGTGTGTTCGGGTGTGTATTCGTGTGTGTGTTCGGGTGTGTATTCGGGATGTATTCGGGTGTGTGTTCGGGTGTGTGTTCGGGTGTGTATTCGGGTTGTATTCGGGTGTGTGTTCGGGTGTGTGTTCGGGTGTGTATTCGGGTGTGTGTTCGGGTGTGTATTCGGGTTGTATTCGGGTGTGTGTTCGGGTGTGTGTTCGGGTTGTATTCGGGTGTGTGTTCGGGTGTGTATTCGGGTTGTAGTCGGGTGTGTGTTCGGGTGTGTTCGGGTGTGTATTCGGGTGTGTGTTCGGGTGTGTATTCGGGTTGTAGTCTGGTGTGTGTTCGGGTGTGTTCGGGTGTGTATTCGGGTGTGTGTTCGGGTGTGTAGTCGGGTTGTATTCGGGTGTGTGTTCGGGTGTGTGTTCGGGTGTGTGTTCGGCTGTGTATTCGGGTTGTATTCGGGTGTGTGTTTGGGTGTGTTTTCGGGTGTGTGTTCGGGTGTGTATTCGGGTGTGTGTTCGGGTGTGTGTTCGGGTGTGTATTCGGGTTGTATTCGGGTGTGTGTTCGGGTGTGTATTCGGGTTGTATTCGGGTGTGTGTTCGGGTTGTATTCGGGTGTGTGTTCGGGTGTGTATTCGGGTGTGTAGTCGGGTTGTATTCGGGTGTGTGTTCGGGTGTGTGTTCGGGTGTGTGTTCGGCTGTGTATTCGGGTTGTATTCGGGTGTGTGTTTGGGTGTGTGTTCGGGTGTGTGTTCGGGTGTGTATTCGGGTGTGTGTTCGGGTGTGTGTTCGGGTGTGTATTCGGGTTGTATTCGGGTGTGTGTTCGGGTGTGTATTCGGGTTGTATTCGGGTGTGTGTTCGGGTTGTATTCGGGTGTGTGTTCGGGTGTGTATTCGGGTGTGTAGTCGGGTTGTAGTCGGGTGTGTGTTCGGGTTTGTTCGGGTGTGTATTCGGGTGTGTGTTCGGGTGTGCATTCGGGTGTGTGTTCGGGTGTGTATTCGGGTGTGTGTTCGGGTGTGTATTCTGTTTGTATTCGGGTGTGTGTTCGGGTGTGTATTCGGGTTGTAGTCGGGTGTGTGTTCGGTTGTGTATTCGGGTGTGTGTTCGGGTGTGTAGTCGGGTTGTATTCGGGTGTGTGTTCGGGTGTGTGTTCGGGTGTGTGTTCGGGTGTGTGTTCGGTTGTGTGTTCGGGTGTGTATTCGGGTTGTATTCGGGTGTGTGTTCGGGTGTGTGTTCGGGTGTGTATTCGGGTTTTAGTCGGGTGTGTGTTCGGGTGTGTTCGGGTGTGTATTCGGGTGTGTGTTCGGGTGTGTATTCGGGTTGTACTCGGGTGTGTGTTCGGGTGTGTGTTCGGGTGGTATTCGGGTGTATGTTCGAGTGTGTGTTCGGGTGTGTATTCGGGTGTGTGTTCGGGTGTGTATTCGGGTGTGTGTTCGGGTGTGTATTCGGGTGTGTGTTCGGGTGTGTGTTCGGGTGTGTGTTCGGGTGTGTGTTCAGGTGTGTATTCGAGTTGTATTCGGGTGTGTGTTCGGGAGTGTATTCGGGTTGTATTCGGGTTGTAGTCGGGTCTGTGATCGGGTGTGTTCGGGTGTGTATTCAGGTGTGTGTTCGGTTGTGTATTCGGGTTGTATTCGGGTGTGTGTTCGGGTGTGTGTTCGGGTGTGTATTCGGGTGTGTGTTCGGGTGTGTATTCGGGTTGTATTCGTGTGTGTATTCGGGTTGTAGTCGGGTGTGTGTTCGGGTGTGTGTTCGGGTGTGTATTCGGGTTGTATTCGGGTGTGTGTTCGGGTGTGTGTTCGGGTGTGTGTTCGGTTGTGTGTTCGGGTGTGTATTCGGGTGTGTGTTCGGGTGTGTATTCGGGTTGTATTCGGGTGTGTGTTCGGGTGTGTGTTCGGGTGTGTGTTCGGTTGTGTGTTCGGGTGTGTATTCGGGTGTGTGTTCGGGTGTGTATTCGGGTTGTATTCGGGTGTGTGTTCGGGTGTGTGTTCGGGTGTGTGTTCGGGTGTGTATTCGGGTTGTAGTCGGGTGTGTGTTCGAGTGTGTTCGGGTGTGTATTCGGGTGTGTGTTCGGGTGTGTATTCGGGTTGTATTCGGGTGTGTGTTCGGGTGTGTGGTCGGGTTGTATTCGGGTGTGTGTTCGGGTGGGTGTTCGGGTTGTATTCGGGTGTGTGTTCGGGTGTGTATTCGGGTTTGTGTTCGGGTGTGTATTCGGGTGTGTGTTCGGGTTGTATTCGTGTGTGTGTTCGGGTGTGTGTTTCTTGTGTGTGTTCGGGTGTGTGTTAGGGTCTGTGTTCGGGTGTGTATTCGGGTGTGTGTTCGGGTGTGTATTCGGGTTGTATTCGGGTGTGTGTTCGGGTGTGTATTCGGGTTGTATTCGAGTGTGTGTTCGGGTGTGTATTCGGGTTGTATTCGGGTGTGTGTTCGGGAGTGTGTTCGGGTGTGTATTCGGGTTGTAGTCGGGTGTGTGTTCGGGTGTGTATTCGGGTTGTAGTCGGGTGTATATTCGGGTGTGTGTTCGGGTTGTATTCGGGTTGTATTCGGGTGTGTGTTCGGGTGTGTATTCGGGTTGTATTCGGGTGTGTGTTCGGGTGTGCGTTCGGGTGTGTATTCGGGTGTGTGTTCGGGTGTGTATTCGGGTGTGTATTCGGGTTGTATTCGGGTTTGTGTTCGGGTGTGTGTTCGGGTGTGTGTTCCGGTGTGTGTTCGGGTGAGTATTCGGGTTGTATTCGGGTGTGTGTTCGGGTTGTATTCGGGTGTGTGTTCGGGTTGTATTCGGGTGTGTGTTCGGGTGTGTGTTCGGGTGTGTGTTCGGGTGTGTGTTCGGGTGTGTATTCGGGTTGTATTCGGGTGTGTGTTCGGGTGTGTATTCGGGTTGTATTCGGGTGTGTGTTCGGGAGTGTGTTCGGGTGTGTATTCGGGTTGTAGTCGGGTGTGTGTTCGGGTGTGTATTCGGGTTGTATTCGGGTGTGTGTTCGGGTGTGTGTTCGGGTGTGTATTCGGGTGTGTGTTCGGGTGTGTATTCGGGTGTGTATTCGGGTGTGTATTCGGGTTTTATTCGGGTGTGTGTTCATGTGTGTGTTCGGTTGTGTGTTCGGGTGAGTATTCGGGTGTGTTCGGGTGTGTATTCGGGTTGTAGTCGGGTGTGTGTTCGGGTGTGTTCGGGTTTGTATTCGGGTGTGTATTCGGGTGTGCATTCTGGTTGTATTCGGGTGTGTGTTCGGGTGTGTGTTCGGGTGTGTATTAGGGTGTGTGTTCGGGTGTATATTCGGGTTGTAGTCGGGTGTGTGTTCGGGTGTGTATTCGGGATGTAGTCGGGTGTATGTTCGGGTGTGTGTTCGGGTGTGTGTTCGGGTTGTATTCGGGTTGTATTCGGGTGTGTGTTCGGGTGTGTATTCGGGTTGTATTCGGGTGTGTGTTCGGGTGTGTGTTCGGGTGTGTATTCGGGTTGTATTCGGGTGTGTGTTCGTTTGTGTGTTCGGGTGTGTGTTCGGGTGTGTATTCGGGTTGTATTCGGGTGTGTGTTCGGGTGTGTATTCGGGTTGTATTAGGGTGTGTGTTCGGGAGTGTGTTCGGGTTGTAGTCGGGTGTGTGTTCGGGTGTGTATTCGGGTTGTAGTCGGGTGTGTGTTCGGGTGTGTGTTCGGGTGTGTGTTCGGGTTGTATTCGGGTTGTATTCGGGTGTGTGTTCGGGTGTGTATTCGGGTTGTATTCGGGTGTGTGTTCGGGTGTGTATTCGGGTTGTATTCGGGTGTGTGTTCGGGTGTGTATTCGGGTTGTAGTCGGGTGTATGTTCGGGTGTGTATTCGGGTGTGTGTTCGGGTGTGTATTCGGGTTGTATTCGGGTGTGTGTTCGGGTGTGTGTTCGGGTTGTATTCGGGTGTGTTCGGGTGTGTATTCGTGTGTGTGTTCGGGTGTGTATTCGGGTGTGTATTCGGGTGAGTATTCGGGTGTGTATTCGGGTTGTATTCGGGTGTGTGTTCGGGTGTGTATTCGGGTGTGTGTTCGGGTATGTGTTCGGGTGTGTATTCGGGTGTGTGTTCGGGTGTGTATTCGGGTGTGTGTTCGGGTGTGTGTTCGGTTGTGTGTTCGGGTGTGTATTCGGGTGTGTGTTCGGGTGTGTATTCGGGTTGTATTCGGGTGTGTGTTCGGGTGTGTGTTCGGGTGTGTATTCGGGTTGTAGTCGGGTGTGTGTTCGGGTGTGTTCGGGTGTGTATTCGGGTGTGTGTTCGGGTGTGTATTCGGGTTGTATTCGGTTGTGTGTTCGGGTGTGTATTCGGGATGTAGTCGGGTGTGTTCGGGTGTGTATTCGGGTGTGTGTTCGGGTGTGTATTCGTGTTGTATTCGGGTGTGTGTTCGGGTGTGTGTTCGGGTGTGTGTTCCGGTGTGTGTTCGGGTGAGTATTCGGGTTGTATTCGGGTGTGTGTTCGGGTTGTATTCGGGTGTGTGTTCGGGTTGTATTCGGGTGTGTGTTCGGGTGTGTGTTCGGGTGTGTGTTCGGGTGTGTATTCGGGTTGTATTCGGGTGTGTGTTCGGGTGTGTATTCGGGTTGTATTCGGGTGTGTGTTCGGGAGTGTGTTCGGGTGTGTATTCGGGTTGTAGTCGGGTGTGTGTTCGGGTGTGTATTCGGGTTGTATTCGGGTGTGTGTTCGGGTGTGTGTTCGGGTGTGTATTCGGGTGTGTGTTCGGGTGTGTATTCGGGTGTGTATTCGGGTGTGTATTCGGGTTTTATTCGGGTGTGTGTTCATGTGTGTGTTCGGTTGTGTGTTCGGGTGAGTATTCGGGTGTGTTCGGGTGTGTGTTCGGGAGTGTGTTCGGGTGTGTATTCGGGTTGTAGTCGGGTGTGTGTTCGGGTGTGTTCGGGATTGTATTCGGGTGTGCATTCTGGTTGTATTCGGGTGTGTGTTCGGGTGTGTGTTCGGGTGTGTATTAGGGTGTGTGTTCGGGTGTATATTCGGGTTGTAGTCGGGTGTGTGTTCGGGTGTGTATTCGGGATGTAGTCGGGTGTATGTTCGGGTGTGTGTTCGGGTGTGTGTTCGGGTTGTATTCGGGTTGTATTCGGGTGTGTGTTCGGGTGTGTATTCGGGTTGTATTCGGGTGTGTGTTCGGGTGTGTGTTCGGGTGTGTATTCGGGTTGTATTCGGGTGTGTGTTCGTTTGTGTGTTCGGGTGTGTGTTCGGGTGTGTATTCGGGTTGTATTCGGGTGTGTGTTCGGGTGTGTATTCGGGTTGTATTAGGGTGTGTGTTCGGGAGTGTGTTCGGGTATGTATTCGGGTTGTAGTCGGGTGTGTGTTCGGGTGTGTATTCGGGTTGTAGTCGGGTGTGTGTTCGGGTGTGTGTTCGGGTGTGTGTTCGGGTTGTATTCGGGTTGTATTAGGGTGTGTGTTCGGGTGTGTATTCGGGTTGTATTCGGGTGTGTGTTCGGGTGTGTATTCGGGTTGTATTCGGGTGTGTGTTCGGGTGTGTGTTCGGGTGTGTATTCGGGTTGTATTCGGGTGTGTGTTCGGGTGTGTATTCGGGTTGTATTAGGGTGTGTGTTCGGGAGTGTGTTCGGGTATGTATTCGGGTTGTAGTCGGGTGTGTGTTCGGGTGTGTATTCGGGTTGTAGTCGGGTGTGTGTTCGGGTGTGTGTTCGGGTGTGTGTTCGGGTTGTATTCGGGTTGTATTCGGGTGTGTGTTCGGGTGTGTATTCGGGTGTGTGTTCGGGTATGTGTTCGGGTGTGTATTCGGGTGTGTGTTCGGGTGTGTATTCGGGTGTGTGTTCGGGTGTGTGTTCGGTTGTGTGTTCGGGTGTGTATTCGGGTGTGTGTTCGGGTGTGTATTCGGGTTGTATTCGGGTGTGTGTTCGGGTGTGTGTTCGGGTGTGTATTCGGGTTGTAGTCGGGTGTGTGTTCGGGTGTGTTCGGGTGTGTATTCGGGTGTGTGTTCGGGTGTGTATTCGGGTTGTATTCGGGTGTGTGTTCGGGTGTGTGTTCGGGTGTGTGTTCGGGTGTGTATTCGGGTTGTAGTCGGGTGTGTGTTCGAGTGTGTTCGGGTGTGTATTCGGGTGTGTGTTCGGGTGTGTATTCGGGTTGTATTCGGGTGTGTGTTCGGGTGTGTGGTCGGGTTGTATTCGGGTGTGTGTTCGGGTGGGTGTTCGGGTTGTATTCGGGTATGTGTTCGGGTGTGTATTCGGGTTTGTGTTCGGGTGTGTATTCGGGTGTGTGTTCGGGTTGTATTCGTGTGTGTGTTCGGGTGTGTGTTTCTTGTGTGTGTTCGGGTGTGTGTTAGGGTCTGTGTTCGGGTGTGTATTCGGGTGTGTGTTCGGGTGTGTATTCGGGTTGTATTCGGGTGTGTGTTCGGGTGTGTATTCGGGTTGTATTCGGGTGTGTGTTCGGGTGTGTATTCGGGTTGTATTCGGGTGTGTGTTCGGGAGTGTGTTCGGGTGTGTATTCGGGTTGTAGTCGGGTGTGTGTTCGGGTGTGTATTCGGGTTGTAGTCGGGTGTATATTCGGGTGTGTGTTCGGGTTGTATTCGGGTTGTATTCGGGTGTGTGTTCGGGTGTGTATTCGGGTTGTATTCGGGTGTGTGTTCGGGTGTGCGTTCGGGTGTGTATTCGGGTGTGTGTTCGGGTGTGTATTCGGGTGTGTATTCGGGTTGTATTCGGGTGTGTGTTCGGGTGTGTGTTCGGGTGTGTGTTCCGGTGTGTGTTCGGGTGAGTATTCGGGTTGTATTCGGGTGTGTGTTCGGGTTGTATTCGGGTGTGTGTTCGGGTTGTATTCGGGTGTGTGTTCGGGTGTGTGTTCGGGTGTGTGTTCGGGTGTGTATTCGGGTTGTATTCGGGTGTGTGTTCGGGTGTGTATTCGGGTTGTATTCGGGTGTGTGTTCGGGAGTGTGTTCGGGTGTGTATTCGGGTTGTAGTCGGGTGTGTGTTCGGGTGTGTATTCGGGTTGTATTCGGGTGTGTGTTCGGGTGTGTGTTCGGGTGTGTATTCGGGTGTGTGTTCGGGTGTGTATTCGGGTGTGTATTCGGGTGTGTATTCGGGTTTTATTCGGGTGTGTGTTCATGTGTGTGTTCGGTTGTGTGTTCGGGTGAGTATTCGGGTGTGTTCGGGTGTGTGTTCGGGAGTGTGTTCGGGTGTGTATTCGGGTTGTAGTCGGGTGTGTGTTCGGGTGTGTTCGGGTTTGTATTCGGGTGTGTATTCGGGTGTGCATTCTGGTTGTATTCGGGTGTGTGTTCGGGTGTGTGTTCGGGTGTGTATTAGGGTGTGTGTTCGGGTGTATATTCGGGTTGTAGTCGGGTGTGTGTTCGGGTGTGTATTCGGGATGTAGTCGGGTGTATGTTCGGGTGTGTGTTCGGGTGTGTGTTCGGGTTGTATTCGGGTTGTATTCGGGTGTGTGTTCGGGTGTGTATTCGGGTTGTATTCGGGTGTGTGTTCGGGTGTGTGTTCGGGTGTGTATTCGGGTTGTATTCGGGTGTGTGTTCGTTTGTGTGTTCGGGTGTGTGTTCGGGTGTGTATTCGGGTTGTATTCGGGTGTGTGTTCGGGTGTATATTCGGGTGTGTGTTCGGGTGTGTATTCGGGTGTGTGTTCGGGTGTGTATTCGGGTTGTATTCGGGTGTGTGTTCGGGTGTGTGTTCGGGTGTGTATTCGGGTTGTATTCGGGTTGTATTCGGGTGTGTGTTCGGGTTGTATTCGGGTGTGTGTTCGGGTGTGTGTTCGGTTGTGTGTTCGGGTGAGTATTCGGGTGTGTTCGGGTGTGTATTCGGGTGTGAGTTCGGGTGTGTATTCGGGTTGTAGTCGGGGGTGTGTTCGGGTGTGTTCTTGTGTGTATTCGGGTGTGTGTTCGGTTGTGTATTCGGGTTGTATTCGGGTGTGTGTTCGGGTGTGTATTCGGGTTGTATTCGGGTGTGTGTTTGGGTGTGTGTTCGGGTGTGTATTCGGGTGTGTGTTCGGGTGTGTGTTCGGGTGTGTATTCGGGTTGTATTCGGGTGTGTGTTCGGGTGTGTGTTCGGGTGTGTGTTCGGGTGTGTATTCGGGTGTGTGTTCGGGTGTGTGTTCGGGTGTGTATTCGGGTTGTATTCGGGTGTGTGTTCGGGTGTGTATTCGGGTGTGTGTTCGGGTGTGTGTTCGGGTGTGTATTCGGGTTGTATTCGGGTGTGGGGTCGGGTGTGTGTTCGGGTTGTATTCGGGTGTGTGTTCGGGAGTGTGTTCGGGTGAGTATTCGGGTTGTAGTCGGGTGTGTGTTCGGGTGTGTATTCGGGTTGTATTCGGGTTGTAGTCGGGTCTGTGTTCGGGTGTGTTCGGGTGTGTATTCGGGAGTGTGTTCGGGTGTGTATTCGGGTTGTATTCGGGTGTGAGTTCGGGTGTGTGTTCGGGTGTGTATTCGGGTGTGTGTTCGGGTGTGTATTCGGGTTGTATTCGTTTGTGTGTTCGGGTGTGTGTTCGGGTGTGTATTCGGGTTGTATTCGGGTGTGTGTTCGGGTGTGTATTCGGGTTGTATTCGGGTGTGTGTTCGGGAGTGTGTTCGGGTGTGTTCGGGTTGTAGTCTGGTGTGTGTTCGGGTGTGTATTCGGGTTGTAGTCGGGTGTGTGTTCGGGTGTGTGTTCGGGTTGTATTCGGGTTGTATTCGGGTGTGTGTTCGGGTGTGTATTCGGGTTGTATTCGGGTGTGTGTTCGGATGTGTGAACGGGTGTGTGTTCGGTTGTGTGTTCGGGTGTGTGTTCGGGTGTGTGTTCGGGTGTGTATTCGGGTTGTAGTCGGGTGTGTGTTCGGGTGTGTTCGGGTGTGTATTCGGGTGTGTGTTCGGGTGTGTATTCGGGTTGTACTCGGGTGTGTGTTCGGGTGTGTGTTCGGGTTGTATTCGGGTGTATGTTCGGGTGTGTGTTCGGGTGTGTATTCGGGTGTGTGTTCGGGTGTGTATTCGGGTGTGTGTTCGGGTGTGTATTCGGGTGTGTGTTCGGGTGTGTGTTCGGGTGTGTGTTCGGGTGTGTGTTCAGGTGTGTATTCGAGTTGTATTCGGGTGTGTGTTCGGGAGTGTATTCGGGTTGTATTCGGGTTGTAGTCGGGTCTGTGATCGGATGTGTTCGGGTGTGTATTCGGGTGTGTGTTCGGTTGTGTATTCGGGTTGTATTCGGGTGTGTGTTCGGGTGTGTGTTCGGGTGTGTATTCGGGTGTGTGTTCGGGTGTGTATTCGGGTTGTATTCGGGTGTGTATTCGGGTTGTAGTCGGGTGTGTGTTCGGGTGTGTGTTCGGGTGTGTATTCGGGTTGTATTCGGGTGTGTGTTCGGGTGTGTGTTCGGGTTTGTGTTCGGTTGTGTGTTCGGGTGTGTATTCGGGTGTGTGTTCGGGTGTGTATTCGGGTTGTATTCGGGTGTGTGTTCGGGTGTGTGTTCGGTTGTGTGTTCGGGTGTGTATTCGGGTGTGTGTTCGGGTGTGTATTCGGGTTGTATTCGGGTGTGTGTTCGGGTGTGTGTTCGGGTGTGTATTCGGTTTGTAGTCGGGTGTGTGTTCGAGTGTGTTCGGGTGTGTATTCGGGTGTGTGTTCGGGTGTGTATTCGGGTTGTATTCGTGTGTGTGTTCGGGTGTGTGGTCGGGTTGTATTCGGGTGTGTGTTCGGGTGGGTGTTCGGGTTGTATTCGGGTGTGTGTTCGGGTGTGTATTCGGGTGTGTGTTCGGGTGTGTATTCGGGTGTGTGTTCGGGTTGTATTCGTGTGTGTGTTCGGGTGTGTGTTTCTTGTGTGTGTTCGGGTGTGTGTTAGGGTCTGTGTTCGGGTGTGTATTCGGGTGTGTGTCCGGGTGTGTATTCGGGTTGTATTCGGGTATGTGTTCGGGTGTGTGTTCGGGTGTGTGTTCGGGTGTGTGTTCGGGTGTGTATTCGGGTTGAATTCGGGTGTGTGTTCGGGTGTGTATTCGGGTTGTATTCGGGTGTGTGTTCGGGAGTGTGTTCGGGTGTGTATTCGGGTTGTAGTCGGGTGTGTGTTCGGGTGTGTATTCGGGTTGTAGTCGGGTGTATATTCGGGTGTGTGTTCGGGTTGTATTCGGGTTGTATTCGGGTGTGTGTTCGGGTGTGTATTCGGGTTGTATTCGGGTGTGTGTTCGGGTGTGCGTTCGGGTGTGTATTCGGGTGTGTGTTCGGGTGTGTATTCGGGTGTGTATTCGGGTGTGTATTCGGGTTGTATTCGGGTGTGTGTTCGGGTGTGTGTTCGGGTGTGTGTTCGGGTGTGTGTTCGGGTGTGTGTTCGGGTGAGTATTCGGGTTGTATTCGGGTGTGTGTTCGGGTTGTATTCGGGTTTGTGTTCGGGTTGTATTCGGGTGTGTGTTCGGGTGTGTGTTCGGGTGTGTGTTCGGGTGTGTGTTCGGGTGTGTATTCGGGTTGCATTCGGGTGTGTGTTCGGGTGTGTATTCGGGTTGTATTCGGGTGTGTGTTCGGCTGTGTATTCGGGTTGTATTCGGGTGTGTATTCGGGTGAGTGTTCGGGTGAGTGTTCGGGTGTGTATTCGGGTTGTATTCGGGTGTGTGTTCGGGTGTGTATTCGGGTTGTATTCGGGTGTGTGTTCGGGTGTGTGTTCGGGTGTGTATTCGGGTTGTAGTCGGGTGTGTGTTCGAGTGTGTTCGGGTGTGTATTCGGGTGTGTGTTCGGGTGTGTATTCGGGTTGTATTCGTGTGTGTGTTCGGGTGTGTGGTCGGGTTGTATTCGGGTGTGTGTTCGGGTGGGTGTTCGGGTTGTATTCGGGTGTGTGTTCGGGTGTGTATTCGGGTGTGTGTTCGGGTGTGTATTCGGGTGTGTGTTCGGGTTGTATTCGTGTGTGTGTTCGGGTGTGTGTTTCTTGTGTGTGTTCGGGTGTGTGTTAGGGTCTGTGTTCGGGTGTGTATTCGGGTGTGTGTCCGGGTGTGTATTCGGGTTGTATTCGGGTATGTGTTCGGGTGTGTGTTCGGGTGTGTGTTCGGGTGTGTGTTCGGGTGTGTGTTCGGGTGTGTATTCGGGTTGAATTCGGGTGTGTGTTCGGGTGTGTATTCGGGTTGTATTCGGGTGTGTGTTCGGGAGTGTGTTCGGGTGTGTATTCGGGTTGTAGTCGGGTGTGTGTTCGGGTGTGTATTCGGGTTGTAGTCGGGTGTATATTCGGGTGTGTGTTCGGGTTGTATTCGGGTTGTATTCGGGTGTGTGTTCGGGTGTGTATTCGGGTTGTATTCGGGTGTGTGTTCGGGTGTGCGTTCGGGTGTGTATTCGGGTGTGTGTTCGGGTGTGTATTCGGGTGTGTATTCGGGTGTGTATTCGGGTTGTATTCGGGTGTGTGTTCGGGTGTGTGTTCGGGTGTGTGTTCGGGTGTGTGTTCGGGTGTGTGTTCGGGTGAGTATTCGGGTTGTATTCGGGTGTGTGTTCGGGTTGTATTCGGGTTTGTGTTCGGGTTGTATTCGGGTGTGTGTTCGGGTGTGTGTTCGGGTGTGTGTTCGGGTGTGTGTTCGGGTGTGTATTCGGGTTGCATTCGGGTGTGTGTTCGGGTGTGTATTCGGGTTGTATTCGGGTGTGTGTTCGGCTGTGTATTCGGGTTGTATTCGGGTGTGTATTCGGGTGAGTGTTCGGGTGAGTGTTCGGGTGTGTATTCGGGTTGTATTCGGGTGTGTGTTCGGGTGTGTATTCGGGTTGTATTCGGGTGTGTGTTCGGGTGTGTGTTCGGGTTGTATTCGGGTGTGTGTTCGGGAGTGTGTTCGGGTGTGTATTCGGGTTGTAGTCTGGTGTGTGTTCGGGTGTGTTCGGGTGTGTCTTCAGGTGTGTATTCGGGTTGCATTCGGGTGTGTGTTCGGGTGTGTGTTCGGGTGTGTATTCGGGTTGTAGTCGGGTGTGTGTTCGGTTGTGTATTCGGGTGTGTGTTCGGGTGTGTAGTCGGGTTGTATTCGGGTGTGTGTTCGGGTGTGTATTCGGGTTGTAGTCGGGTGTGTGTTCGGGTGTGTATTCGGGTTGTAGTCGGGTGTATGTTCGGGTGTGTGTTCGGGTGTGTGTTCGGGTTGTATTCGGGTTGTATTCGGGTGTGTGTTCGGGTGTGTATTCGGGTTGTATTCGGGTGTGTGTTCGGGTGTGTGTTCGGGTGTGTATTCGGGTGTGTGTTCGGGTGTGTATTCGGGTGTGTATTCGGGTGTGTATTCGGGTGTGTGTTCATGTGTGTGTTCGGTTGTGTGTTCGGGTGAGTATTCGGGTGTGTTCGGGTGTGTGTTCGGGAGTGTGTTCGGGTGTGTATTCGGGTTGTAGTCGGGTGTGTGTTCGGGTGTGTTCGGGTGTGTATTCGGGTGTGTATTCGGGTTGCATTCGGGTGTGTGTTCGGGTGTGTATTCGGGTGTGTTTTCGGGTTTGTATTCGGGTGTGTATTCGGGTGTGCATTCTGGTTGTATTCGGGTGTGTGTTCGGGTGTGTATTAGGGTGTGTGTTCGGGTGTATATTCGGGTTGTAGTCGGGTGTGTGTTCGGGTGTGTTCGGGTGTGTATTCGGGTGTGTGTTCGGGTGTGTATTCGGGTTGTATTCGGGTGTGTGTTCGGGTGTGTGTTCGGGTGTATATTCGGGTTGTATTCGGGTGTGTGTTCGGGTGTGTGTTCGGGTGTGTGTTCGGGTGTGTGTACGGGTGTGTGTTCGGGTGTGTATTCGGATGTGTGTTCGGGTGTGTGTTTGGGTGTGTGTTCGGTTGTGTGTTCGGGTGAGTATTCGGGTGTGTTCGGTTGTGTGTTCGGGTGAGTATTCGGGTGTGTTCGGGTGTGTATTCGGGTGTGTGTTCGGGTGTGTATTCGGGTTGTAGTCGGGTGTGTGTTCGGGTGTGTATTCGGGTGTGTGTTCGGGTGTGTATTCGGGTTGTATTCGGGTGTGTGTTCGGGTGTGTGTTCGGGTGTGTGTTCGGCTGTGTATTCGGGTTGTATTCGGGTGTGTATTCGGGTGAGTGTTCGGGTGAGTGTTCGGGTGTGTATTCGGGTTGTATTCGGGTGTGTGTTCGGGTGTGTATTCGGGTTGTATTCGGGTGTGTGTTCGGGTGTGTGTTCGGGTTGTATTCGGGTGTGTGTTCGGGAGTGTGTTCGGGTGTGTATTCGGGTTGTAGTCTGGTGTGTGTTCGGGTGTGTTCGGGTGTGTCTTCAGGTGTCTATTCGAGTTGCATTCGGGTGTGTGTTCGGGTGTGTATTCGGGTTGTAGTCGGGTGTGTGTTCGGTTGTGTATTCGGGTGTGTGTTCGGGTGTGTAGTCGGGTTGTATTCGGGTGTGTGTTCGGGTGTGTGTTCGGGTTGTATTCGGGTGTGTGTTCGGGTGTGTGTTCGGGTGAGTATTCGGGTGTGTTCGGGTGTGTATTCGGGTGTGTGTTCGGGTGTGTATTCGGGTTGTAGTCGGGTGTGTATTCGGGTGTGTATTCGGGTGTGTGTTCGGGTGTGTATTCGGGTTGTATTCGGGTTGTATTCGGGTGTGTGTTCGGGTGTGTGTTCGGGTGTGTGTTCGGGTGTGTATTCGGGTGTGTGTTCGGGTGTGTGTTCGGGTGTGTATTCGGGTTGTATTCGGGTGTGTGTTCGGGTTGTATTCGGGTGTGTATTCGGGTGTGTGTTCGGGTGTGTATACGGGTGTGTGTTCGGTTGTGTGTTCGGGTGAGTATTCGGGTGTGTTCGGGTGTGTATTCTGGTGTGTGTTCGAGTGTGTATTCGGGTTGTAGTCGGGTGTGTTTTCGGGTGTGTATTCGGGTTGTATTCGGGTGTGTGTTCGGGTGTGTGTTCGATTGTGTGTTCGGGTGTGTATTCGGGTGTGTGTTCGGGTGTGTATTCGGGTTGTATTCGGGTGTGTGTTCGGGTGTGTGTTCGGGTATGTGTTCGGTTGTGTGTTCGGGTGTGTATTCGGGTTGTATTCGGGTGTGTGTTCGGGTGTGTGTTCGGGTGTGTATTCGGGTTTTAGTCGGGTGTGTGTTCGGGTGTGTTCGGGTGTGTATTCGGGTGTGTGTTCGGGTGTGTATTCGGGTTGTACTCGGGTGTGTGTTCGGGTGTGTGTTCGGGTTGTATTCGGGTGTATGTTCGAGTGTGTGTTCGGGTGTGTATTCGGGTGTGTGTTCGGGTGTGTATTCGGGTGTGTGTTCGGGTGTGTATTCGGGTGTGTGTTCGGGTGTGTGTTCGGGTGTGTGTTCGGGTGTGTGTTCAGGTGTGTATTCGAGTTGTATTCGGGTGTGTGTTCGGGAGTGTATTCGGGTTGTATTCGGGTTGTAGTCGGGTCTGTGATCGGGTGTGTTCGGGTGTGTATTCAGGTGTGTGTTCGGTTGTGTATTCGGGTTGTATTCGGGTGTGTGTTCGGGTGTGTGTTCGGGTGTGTATTCGGGTGTGTGTTCGGGTGTGTATTCGGGTTGTATTCGTGTGTGTATTCGGGTTGTAGTCGGGTGTGTGTTCGGGTGTGTGTTCGGGTGTGTATTCGGGTTGTATTCGGGTGTGTGTTCGGGTGTGTGTTCGGGTGTGTGTTCGGTTGTGTGTTCGGGTGTGTATTCGGGTGTGTGTTCGGGTGTGTATTCGGGTTGTATTCGGGTGTGTGTTCGGGTGCGTGTTCGGGTGTGTGTTCGGTTGTGTGTTCGGGTGTGTATTCGGGTGTGTGTTCGGGTGTGTATTCGGGTTGTATTCGGGTGTGTGTTCGGGTGTGTGTTCGGGTGTGTGTTCGGGTGTGTATTCGGGTTGTAGTCGGGTGTGTGTTCGAGTGTGTTCGGGTGTGCATTCGGGTGTGTGTTCGGGTGTGTATTCGGGTTGTATTCGGGTGTGTGTTCGGGTGTGTGGTCGGGTTGTATTCGGGTGTGTGTTCGGGTGGGTGTTCGGGTTGTATTCGGGTGTGTGTTCGGGTGTGTATTCGGGTTTGTGTTCGGGTGTGTATTCGGGTGTGTGTTCGGGTGTGTGTTAGGGTCTGTGTTCGGGTGTGTATTCGGGTGTGTGTCCGGGTGTGTATTCGGGTTGTATTCGGGTATGTGTTCGGGTGTGTATTCGGGTGTGTGTTCGGGTGTGTGTTCGGGTGTGTGTGCGGTTGTGTATTCGGGTGTGTATTCGGGTGTGTGTTCGGGTGTGTGTTCGGGTGTGTATTCGGGTGTGTGTTCGGGTGTGTATTCGGGTTGTATTCGGGTGTATGTTCGGGTGTGTGTTCGGGTGTGTATTCGGGTTGTAGTCGGGTGTGTGTTCGGGTGTGTTCGGGTGTGTATTCGGGTGTGTGTTCGGGTGTGTATTCGGGTTGTATTCGGTTGTGTGTTCGGGTGTGTATTCGGGATGTAGTCGGGTGTGTTCGGGTGTGTATTCGGGTGTGTGTTCGGGTGTGTATTCGTGTTGTATTCGGGTGTGTGTTCGGGTGTGTATTCGGGTTGTATTCGGGTGTGTTCGGGTGTGTGTTCGGGTGTAAGTTCGGGTGTGTGTTCGGGTGTGTATTCGGGTGTGTATTCGGGTTGTATTCGGGTGTGTGTTCGGGTGTGTGTTCGGGTGTGTATTCGGGTGTGTGTTCGGGTGTGTATTCGGGTTGTATTCGGGTGTGTGTTCGGGTGTGTGTTCGGTTGTATGTTCGGGTGTGTATTCGGGTGTGTGTTCGGGTGTGTATTCGGGTTGTATTCGGGTGTGTGTTCGGGTGTGTGTTCGGGTGTGTATTCGGGTTGTAGTCGGGTGTGTGTTCGGGTGTGTTCGGGTGTGTATTCGGGTGTGTGTTCGGGTGTGTATTCGGGTTGTATTCGGGTGTGTGTTCGGGTGTGTGTTCGGGTTGAATTCGGGTGTGTGTTCGGGTGTGTGTTCGGGTTGTATTCGGATGTGTTCGGGTGTGTATTCTGGTGCGTGTTCGGGTGTGTATTCGGGTTGTATTCGGGTGTGTGTTCGGGTGTGTGTTCGGGTGTGTATTCGGGTTGTATTCGGGTGTGTATTCGAGTTGTATTCGGGTTGTATTCTGGTGTGTGTTCGGGAGTGTGTTCGGGTGTGTATTCGGGTTGTAGTCGGGTGTGTGTTCGGGTGTGTTCGGGTGGGTATTCGGGTGTGTGTTCGGGTGTGTATTCGTGTTGTATTCGGGTGTGTGTTCGGGTGTGTATTCGGGTTGTATTCGGGTGTGTGTTCGGATTGTATTCGGGTGTGTGTTCGGGTGTGTATTCGGGTGTGTGTTCGGGTGTGTATTCGGGTTGTATTCGGGTAGGTGTTCGGGTGTGTGTTCGGGTTGTATTCGGGTGTGTGTTCGGGTTGTATTCGGGTGTGTGTTCGGGTGTGTGTTCGGGTGTGTATTCGGGTGTGTGTTCGGGTGTGTGTTCGGGTGTGTGTTCGGGTGTGTATTCGGGTTGTATTCATGTGTGTGTTCGGGTGTGTGTTCGGGTTGTATTCGGGTGTGTGATCGGGTGTGTATTCGGGTTGTATTCGGTTGTGTGTTCGGGTGTGTGTTCGGTTGCGTATTCGGGTGTGTGTTCGGGTGTGTGTTCGGGTTTGTATTCGGGTGTGTATTCGGGTGTGTATTCGGGATGAATTCGGGTGTGTGTTCGGGTGTGTGTTCGGGTGTATATTCGGGTGTGTGTTCGGGTGTGTATTCGGGTGTGTGTTCGGGTGTGTATTCGGGTTGTATTCGGGTGGGTGTTCGGGTGTGTGTTCGGGTGTGTATTCGGGTTGTATTCGGGTTGTATTCGGGTGTGTGTTCGGGTTGTATTCGTGTGTGTGTTCGGGTGTGTGTTCGGGTGTGTATTCGGGTTGTATTCGGGTGTGTGTTCGGGAGTGTGTTCGGGTGTGTTCGGGTTGTAGTCTGGTGTGTGTTCGGGTGTGTATTCGGGTTGTAGTCGGGTGTGTGTTCGGGTGTGTGTTCGGGTTGTATTCGGGTTGTATTCGGGTGTGTGTTCGGGTGTGTATTCGGGTTGTATTCGGGTGTGTGTTCGGATGTGTGATCGGGTGTGTGTTCGGTTGTGTGTTCGGGTGTGTATTCGGGTTGTATTCGGGTGTGTGTTCGGGTGTGTGTTCGGGTGTGTATTCGGGTTGTAGTCGGGTGTGTGTTCGGGTGTGTTCGGGTGTGTATTCGGGTGTGTGTTCGGGTGTGTATTCGGGTTGTACTCGGGTGTGTGTTCGGGTGTGTGTTCGGGTTGTATTCGGGTGTATGTTCGGGTGTGTGTTCGGGTGTTTATTCGGGTGTGTGTTCGGGTGTGTATTCGGGTGTGTGTTCGGGTGTGTATTCGGGTGTGTGTTCGGGTGTGTGTTCGGGTGTGTGTTCGGGTGTGTGTTCAGGTGTGTATTCGAGTTGTATTCGGGTTGTATTCGGGTTGTAGTCGGGTCTGTGATCGGGTGTGTTCGGGTGTGTATTCGGGTGTGTGTTCGGTTGTGTATTCGGGTTGTATTCGGGTGTGTGTTCGGGTGTGTGTTCGGGTGTGTATTCGGGTGTGTGTTCGGGTGTGTATTCGGGTTGTATTCGGGTGTGTATTCGGGTTGTAGTCGGGTGTGTGTTCGGGTGTGTATTCGGGTTGTATTCGGGTGTGTGTTCGGGTGTGTGTTCGGGTTTGTGTTCGGTTGTGTGTTAGGGTGTGTATTCGGGTGTGTGTTCGGGTGTGTATTCGGGTTGTATTCGGGTGTGTGTTCGGGTGTGTGTTCGGTTGTGTGTTCGGGTGTGTATTCGGGTGTGTGTTCGGGTGTGTATTCGGGTTGTATTCGGGTTGTAGTCGGGTGTGTGTTCGGGTGTGTTCGGGTGTGTATTCGGGTGTGTGTTCGGGTGTGAATTCGGGTTGTATTCGTGTGTGTGTTCGGGTGTGTGGTCGGGTTGTATTCGGGTGTGTGTTCGGGTGGGTGTTCGGGTTGTATTCGGGTGTGTGTTCGGGTGTGTATTCGGGTGTGTGTTCGGGTGTGTATTCGGGTGTGTGTTCGGGTTGTATTCGTGTGTGTGTTCGGGTGTGTGTTTCTTGTGTGTGTTCGGGTGTGTGTTAGGGTCTGTGTTCGGGTGTGTATTCGGGTGTGTGTCCGGGTGTGTATTCGGGTTGTATTCGGGTATGTGTTCGGGTGTGTGTTCGGGTGTGTGTTCGGGTGTGTGTTCGGGTGTGTGTTCGGGTGTGTATTCGGGTTGAATTCGGGTGTGTGTTCGGGTGTGTATTCGGGTTGTATTCGGGTGTGTGTTCGGGAGTGTGTTCGGGTGTGTATTCGGGTTGTAGTCGGGTGTGTGTTCGGGTGTGTATTCGGGTTGTAGTCGGGTGTATATTCGGGTGTGTGTTCGGGTTGTATTCGGGTTGTATTCGGGTGTGTGTTCGGGTGTGTATTCGGGTTGTATTCGGGTGTGTGTTCGGGTGTGCGTTCGGGTGTGTATTCGGGTGTGTGTTCGGGTGTGTATTCGGGTGTGTATTCGGGTGTGTATTCGGGTTGTATTCGGGTGTGTGTTCGGGTGTGTGTTCGGGTGTGTGTTCGGGTGTGTGTTCGGGTGTGTGTTCGGGTGAGTATTCGGGTTGTATTCGGGTGTGTGTTCGGGTTGTATTCGGGTGTGTGTTCGGGTTGTATTCGGGTGTGTGTTCGGGTGTGTGTTCGGGTGTGTGTTCGGGTGTGTGTTCGGGTGTGTATTCGGGTTGTATTCGGGTGTGTGTTCGGGTGTGTATTCGGGTTGTATTCGGGTGTGTGTTCGGGAGTGTGTTCGGGTGTGTATTCGGGTTGTAGTCGGGTGTGTGTTCGGGTGTGTATTCGGGTTGTAGTCGGGTGTGTGTCCGGGTGTGTGTTCGGGTTGTATTCGGGTTGTATTCGGGTGTGTGTTCGGGTGTGTATTCGGGTTGTATTCGGGTGTGTTTTCGGGTGTGTGTTCGGGTGTGTATTCGGGTGTGTGTTCGGGTGTGTATTCGGGTGTGTATTCGGGTGTGTATTCGGGTGTGTGTTCATGTGTGTGTTCGGTTGTGTGTTCGGGTGAGTATTCGGGTGTGTTCGGGTGTGTGTTCGGGAGTGTGTTCGGGTGTGTATTCGGGTTGTAGTCGGGTGTGTGTTCGGGTGTGTTCGGGTGTGTATTCGGGTGTGTATTCGGGTTGCATTCGGGTGTGTGTTCGGGTGTGTATTCGGGTGTGTTTTCGGGTTTGTATTCGGGTGTGTATTCGGGTGTGCATTCTGGTTGTATTCGGGTGTGTGTTCGGGTGTGTATTAGGGTGTGTGTTCGGGTGTATATTCGGGTTGTAGTCGGGTGTGTGTTCGGGTGTGTTCGGGTGTGTATTCGGGTGTGTGTTCGGGTGTGTATTCGGGTTGTATTCGGGTGTGTGTTCGGGTGTGTGTTCGGGTGTGTATTCGGGTTGTATTCGGGTGTGTGTTCGGGTGTGTGTTCGGGTGTGTGTTCGGGTGTGTGTACGGGTGTGTGTTCGGGTGTGTATTCGGATGTGTGTTCGGGTGTGTGTTCGGGTGTGTATTCGGGTTGTATTCGGGTGTGTGTTCGGGTGTGTATTCGGGTGTGAGTTCGTGTGTGTATTCGGGTTGTATTCGGGTGTGTGTTCGGGTGTGTGTTCGGGTGTGTATTCGGGTTGTAGTCGGGTGTGTGTTCGGGTGTGTTCGGTTGTGTATTCGGGTGTGAGTTCGGGTGTGTGTTCGGGTGTGTATTCGGGTGTGTATTCGGGTGTGAGTTCGGGTGTGTGTTCGGGTGTGTATTCGGGTGTGTGTTCGGGTGTGTATTCAGGTTGTATTCGTTTGTGTGTTCGGGTGTGTGTTCGGGTGTGTATTCGGGTTGTATTCGGGTGTGTGTTCGGGTGTGTATTCGGGTTGTATTAGGGTGTGTGTTCGGGAGTGTGTTCGGGTGTGTATTCGGGTTGTAGTCGGGTGTGTGTTCGGGTGTGTATTCGGGTTGTAGTCGGGTGTGTGTTCGGGTGTGTGTTCGGGTGTGTGTTCGGGTGTGTGTTCGGGTTGTATTCGGGTTGTATTCGGGTGTGTGTTCGGGTGTGTATTCGGGTTGTATTCGGGTGTGTGTTCGGGTGTGTGTTCGGGTGTGTGTTCGGTTGTGTGTTCGGATGTGTATTCGGGTGTGTGTTCGGGTGTGTATTCGGGTTGTATTCTAGTGTGTGTTCGGGTGTGTGTACGGGTGTGTGTTCGGTTGTGTGTTCGGGTGTGTGTTCGGGTGTGTATTCGGGTTGTATTCGGGTGTGTGTTCGGGTGTGTATTCGGGTTGTAGTCGGGTGTATGTTCGGGTGTGTATTCGGGTGTGTGTTCGGGTGTGTATTCGGGTTGTATTCGGGTGTGTGTTCGGGTGTGTGTTCGGGTTGTATTCGGGTGTGTGTTCGGGTGTGTATTCGTGTGTGTGTTCGGGTGTGTATTCGGGTGTGTATTCGGGTTGTATTCGGGTGTGTGTTCGGGTTGTATTCGGGTGTGTGTTCGGGTTGTATTCGGGTGTGTGTTCGGGTGTGTGTTCGGGTGTGTGTTCGGGTGTGTGTTCGGGTGTGTATTCGGGTTGTATTCGGGTGTGTGTTCGGGTGTGTATTCGGGTTGTATTCGGGTGTGTGTTCGGGAGTGTGTTCGGGTGTGTATTCGGGTTGTAGTCGGGTGTGTGTTCGGGTGTGTATTCGGGTTGTAGTCGGGTGTGTGTCCGGGTGTGTGTTCGGGTTGTATTCGGGTTGTATTCGGGTGTGTGTTCGGGTGTGTATTCGGGTTGTATTCGGGTGTGTTTTCGGGTGTGTGTTCGGGTGTGTATTCGGGTGTGTGTTCGGGTGTGTATTCGGGTGTGTATTCGGGTGTGTATTCGGGTGTGTGTTCATGTGTGTGTTCGGTTGTGTGTTCGGGTGAGTATTCGGGTGTGTTCGGGTGTGTGTTCGGGAGTGTGTTCGGGTGTGTATTCGGGTTGTAGTCGGGTGTGTGTTCGGGTGTGTTCGGGTGTGTATTCGGGTGTGTATTCGGGTTGCATTCGGGTGTGTGTTCGGGTGTGTATTCGGGTGTGTTTTCGGGTTTGTATTCGGGTGTGTATTCGGGTGTGCATTCTGGTTGTATTCGGGTGTGTGTTCGGGTGTGTATTAGGGTGTGTGTTCGGGTGTATATTCGGGTTGTAGTCGGGTGTGTGTTCGGGTGTGTTCGGGTGTGTATTCGGGTGTGTGTTCGGGTGTGTATTCGGGTTGTATTCGGGTGTGTGTTCGGGTGTGTGTTCGGGTGTGTATTCGGGTTGTATTCGGGTGTGTGTTCGGGTGTGTGTTCGGGTGTGTGTTCGGGTGTGTGTACGGGTGTGTGTTCGGGTGTGTATTCGGATGTGTGTTCGGGTGTGTGTTCGGGTGTGTATTCGGGTTGTATTCGGGTGTGTGTTCGGGTGTGTATTCGGGTGTGAGTTCGTGTGTGTATTCGGGTTGTATTCGGGTGTGTGTTCGGGTGTGTGTTCGGGTGTGTATTCGGGTTGTAGTCGGGTGTGTGTTCGGGTGTGTTCGGTTGTGTATTCGGGTGTGAGTTCGGGTGTGTGTTCGGGTGTGTATTCGGGTGTGTATTCGGGTGTGAGTTCGGGTGTGTGTTCGGGTGTGTATTCGGGTGTGTGTTCGGGTGTGTATTCAGGTTGTATTCGTTTGTGTGTTCGGGTGTGTGTTCGGGTGTGTATTCGGGTTGTATTCGGGTGTGTGTTCGGGTGTGTATTCGGGTTGTATTAGGGTGTGTGTTCGGGAGTGTGTTCGGGTGTGTATTCGGGTTGTAGTCGGGTGTGTGTTCGGGTGTGTATTCGGGTTGTAGTCGGGTGTGTGTTCGGGTGTGTGTTCGGGTGTGTGTTCGGGTGTGTGTTCGGGTTGTATTCGGGTTGTATTCGGGTGTGTGTTCGGGTGTGTATTCGGGTTGTATTCGGGTGTGTGTTCGGGTGTGTGTTCGGGTGTGTGTTCGGTTGTGTGTTCGGATGTGTATTCGGGTGTGTGTTCGGGTGTGTATTCGGGTTGTATTCTAGTGTGTGTTCGGGTGTGTGTACGGGTGTGTGTTCGGTTGTGTGTTCGGGTGTGTGTTCGGGTGTGTATTCGGGTTGTATTCGGGTGTGTGTTCGGGTGTGTATTCGGGTTGTAGTCGGGTGTATGTTCGGGTGTGTATTCGGGTGTGTGTTCGGGTGTGTATTCGGGTTGTATTCGGGTGTGTGTTCGGGTGTGTGTTCGGGTTGTATTCGGGTGTGTGTTCGGGTGTGTATTCGTGTGTGTGTTCGGGTGTGTATTCGGGTGTGTATTCGGGTGAGTGTTCGGGTGTGTATTCGGGTTGTATTCGGGTGTGTGTTCGGGTGTGTATTCGGGTGTGTGTTCGGGTATGTGTTCGGGTGTGTATTCGGGTGTGTGTTCGGGTGTGTGTTCGGGTGTGTGTGCGGTTGTGTGTTCGGGTGTGTATTCGGGTGTGTGTTCGGGTGTGTATTCGGGTGTGTATTCGGGTTGTACTCGGGTGTGTGTTCGGGTGTGTGTTCGGGTTGTATTCGGGTGTGTATTCGGGTTGTATTCGGGTGTGTGTTCGGGAGTGTGTTCGGGTGTGTATTCGGGTTGTAGTCGGGTGTGTGTTCGGGTGTGTATTCGGGTTGTATTCGGGTTGTATTCGGGTGTGTGTTCGGGTGTGTATTCGGGTTGTATTCGGGTGTGTGTTCGGATGTGTGATCGGGTGTGTGTTCGGTTGTGTGTTCGGGTGTGTATTCGGGTTGTATTCGGGTGTGTGTTCGGGTGTGTGTTCGGGTGTGTATTCGGGTTGTAGTCGGGTGTGTGTTCGGGTGTGTTCGGGTGTGTATTCGGGTGTGTGTTCGGGTGTGTATTCGGGTTGTACTCGGGTGTGTGTTCGGGTGTGTGTTCGGGTTGTATTCGGGTGTATGTTCGGGTGTGTGTTCGGGTGTTTATTCGGGTGTGTGTTCGGGTGTGTATTCGGGTGTGTGTTCGGGTGTGTATTCGGGTGTGTGTTCGGGTGTGTGTTCGGGTGTGTGTTCGGGTGTGTGTTCAGGTGTGTATTCGAGTTGTATTCGGGTGTGTGTTCGGGAGTGTATTCGGGTTGTATTCGGGTTGTAGTCGGGTCTGTGATCGGGTGTGTTCGGGTGTGTATTCGGGTGTGTGTTCGGTTGCGTATTCGGGTTGTATTCGGGTGTGTGTTCGGGTGTGTGTTCGGGTGTGTATTCGGGTGTGTGTTCGGGTGTGTATTCGGGTTGTATTCGGGTGTGTATTCGGGTTGTAGTCGGGTGTGTGTTCGGGTGTGTATTCGGGTTGTATTCGGGTGTGTGTTCGGGTGTGTGTTCGGGTTTGTGTTCGGTTGTGTGTTCGGGTGTGTATTCGGGTGTGTGTTCGGGTGTGTATTCGGGTTGTATTCGGGTGTGTGTTCGGGTGTGTGTTCGGTTGTGTGTTCGGGTGTGTATTCGGGTGTGTGTTCGGGTGTGTATTCGGGTTGTAATCGGGTGTGTGTTCGGGTGTGTGTTCGGGTGTGTGTTCGGGTGTGTATTCGGGTTGTAGTCGGGTGTGTGTTCGAGTGTGTTCGGGTGTGTATTCGGGTGTGTGTTCGGGTGTGTATTCGGGTTGTATTCGTGTGTGTGTTCGGGTGTGTGGTCGGGTTGTATTCGGGTGTGTGTTCGGGTGGGTGTTCGGGTTGTATTCGGGTGTGTGTTCGGGTGTGTATTCGGGTGTGTGTTCGGGTGTGTATTCGGGTGTGTGTTCGGGTTGTATTCGTGTGTGTGTTCGGGTGTGTGTTTCTTGTGTGTGTTCGGGTGTGTGTTAGGGTCTGTGTTCGGGTGTGTATTCGGGTGTGTGTCCGGGTGTGTATTCGGGTTGTATTCGGGTATGTGTTCGGGTGTGTGTTCGGGTGTGTGTTCGGGTGTGTGTTCGGGTGTGTGTTCGGGTGTGTATTCGGGTTGAATTCGGGTGTGTGTTCGGGTGTGTATTCGGGTTGTATTCGGGTGTGTGTTCGGGAGTGTGTTCGGGTGTGTATTCGGGTTGTAGTCGGGTGTGTGTTCGGGTGTGTATTCGGGTTGTAGTCGGGTGTATATTCGGGTGTGTGTTCGGGTTGTATTCGGGTTGTATTCGGGTGTGTGTTCGGGTGTGTATTCGGGTTGTATTCGGGTGTGTGTTCGGGTGTGCGTTCGGGTGTGTATTCGGGTGTGTGTTCGGGTGTGTATTCGGGTGTGTATTCGGGTGTGTATTCGGGTTGTATTCGGGTGTGTGTTCGGGTGTGTGTTCGGGTGTGTGTTCGGGTGTGTGTTCGGGTGTGTGTTCGGGTGAGTATTCGGGTTGTATTCGGGTGTGTGTTCGGGTTGTATTCGGGTGTGTGTTCGGGTTGTATTCGGGTGTGTGTTCGGGTGTGTGTTCGGGTGTGTGTTCGGGTGTGTGTTCGGGTGTGTATTCGGGTTGTATTCGGGTGTGTGTTCGGGTGTGTATTCGGGTTGTATTCGGGTGTGTGTTCGGGAGTGTGTTCGGGTGTGTTCGGGTGTGTATTCGGGTGTGTGTTCGGGTGTGTATTCGGGTTGTATTCGGGTGTGTGTTCGGGTGTGTGTTCGGGTTGAATTCGGGTGTGTGTTCGGGTGTGTGTTCGGGTTGTATTCGGATGTGTTCGGGTGTGTATTCTGGTGCGTGTTCGGGTGTGTATTCGGGTTGTATTCGGGTGTGTGTTCGGGTGTGTGTTCGGGTGTGTATTCGGGTTGTATTCGGGTGTGTATTCGAGTTGTATTCGGGTTGTATTCTGGTGTGTGTTCGGGAGTGTGTTCGGGTGTGTATTCGGGTTGTAGTCGGGTGTGTGTTCGGGTGTGTTCGGGTGGGTATTCGGGTGTGTGTTCGGGTGTGTATTCGTGTTGTATTCGGGTGTGTGTTCGGGTGTGTATTCGGGTTGTATTCGGGTGTGTGTTCGGATTGTATTCGGGTGTGTGTTCGGGTGTGTATTCGGGTGTGTGTTCGGGTGTGTATTCGGGTTGTATTCGGGTAGGTGTTCGGGTGTGTGTTCGGGTTGTATTCGGGTGTGTGTTCGGGTTGTATTCGGGTGTGTGTTCGGGTGTGTGTTCGGGTGTGTATTCGGGTGTGTGTTCGGGTGTGTGTTCGGGTGTGTGTTCGGGTGTGTATTCGGGTTGTATTCATGTGTGTGTTCGGGTGTGTGTTCGGGTTGTATTCGGGTGTGTGATCGGGTGTGTATTCGGGTTGTATTCGGTTGTGTGTTCGGGTGTGTGTTCGGTTGCGTATTCGGGTGTGTGTTCGGGTGTGTGTTCGGGTTTGTATTCGGGTGTGTATTCGGGTGTGTATTCGGGATGAATTCGGGTGTGTGTTCGGGTGTGTGTTCGGGTGTATATTCGGGTGTGTGTTCGGGTGTGTATTCGGGTGTGTGTTCGGGTGTGTATTCGGGTTGTATTCGGGTGGGTGTTCGGGTGTGTGTTCGGGTGTGTATTCGGGTTGTATTCGGGTTGTATTCGGGTGTGTGTTCGGGTTGTATTCGTGTGTGTGTTCGGGTGTGTGTTCGGGTGTGTATTCGGGTTGTATTCGGGTGTGTGTTCGGGAGTGTGTTCGGGTGTGTTCGGGTTGTAGTCTGGTGTGTGTTCGGGTGTGTATTCGGGTTGTAGTCGGGTGTGTGTTCGGGTGTGTGTTCGGGTTGTATTCGGGTTGTATTCGGGTGTGTGTTCGGGTGTGTATTCGGGTTGTATTCGGGTGTGTGTTCGGATGTGTGATCGGGTGTGTGTTCGGTTGTGTGTTCGGGTGTGTATTCGGGTTGTATTCGGGTGTGTGTTCGGGTGTGTGTTCGGGTGTGTATTCGGGTTGTAGTCGGGTGTGTGTTCGGGTGTGTTCGGGTGTGTATTCGGGTGTGTGTTCGGGTGTGTATTCGGGTTGTACTCGGGTGTGTGTTCGGGTGTGTGTTCGGGTTGTATTCGGGTGTATGTTCGGGTGTGTGTTCGGGTGTTTATTCGGGTGTGTGTTCGGGTGTGTATTCGGGTGTGTGTTCGGGTGTGTATTCGGGTGTGTGTTCGGGTGTGTGTTCGGGTGTGTGTTCGGGTGTGTGTTCAGGTGTGTATTCGAGTTGTATTCGGGTTGTATTCGGGTTGTAGTCGGGTCTGTGATCGGGTGTGTTCGGGTGTGTATTCGGGTGTGTGTTCGGTTGTGTATTCGGGTTGTATTCGGGTGTGTGTTCGGGTGTGTGTTCGGGTGTGTATTCGGGTGTGTGTTCGGGTGTGTATTCGGGTTGTATTCGGGTGTGTATTCGGGTTGTAGTCGGGTGTGTGTTCGGGTGTGTGTTCGGGTTTGTGTTCGGTTGTGTGTTAGGGTGTGTATTCGGGTGTGTGTTCGGGTGTGTATTCGGGTTGTATTCGGGTGTGTGTTCGGGTGTGTGTTCGGTTGTGTGTTCGGGTGTGTATTCGGGTGTGTGTTCGGGTGTGTATTCGGGTTGTATTCGGGTGTGTGTTCGGGTGTGTGTTCGGGTGTGTGTTCGGGTGTGTATTCGGGTTGTAGTCGGGTGTGTGTTCGAGTGTGTTCGGGTGTGTATTCGGGTGTGTGTTCGGGTGTGAATTCGGGTTGTATTCGTGTGTGTGTTCGGGTGTGTGGTCGGGTTGTATTCGGGTGTGTGTTCGGGTGGGTGTTCGGGTTGTATTCGGGTGTGTGTTCGGGTGTGTATTCGGGTGTGTGTTCGGGTGTGTATTCGGGTGTGTGTTCGGGTTGTATTCGTGTGTGTGTTCGGGTGTGTGTTTCTTGTGTGTGTTCGGGTGTGTGTTAGGGTCTGTGTTCGGGTGTGTATTCGGGTGTGTGTCCGGGTGTGTATTCGGGTTGTATTCGGGTATGTGTTCGGGTGTGTGTTCGGGTGTGTGTTCGGGTGTGTGTTCGGGTGTGTGTTCGGGTGTGTATTCGGGTTGAATTCGGGTGTGTGTTCGGGTGTGTATTCGGGTTGTATTCGGGTGTGTGTTCGGGAGTGTGTTCGGGTGTGTATTCGGGTTGTAGTCGGGTGTGTGTTCGGGTGTGTATTCGGGTTGTAGTCGGGTGTATATTCGGGTGTGTGTTCGGGTTGTATTCGGGTTGTATTCGGGTGTGTGTTCGGGTGTGTATTCGGGTTGTATTCGGGTGTGTGTTCGGGTGTGCGTTCGGGTGTGTATTCGGGTGTGTGTTCGGGTGTGTATTCGGGTGTGTATTCGGGTGTGTATTCGGGTTGTATTCGGGTGTGTGTTCGGGTGTGTGTTCGGGTGTGTGTTCGGGTGTGTGTTCGGGTGTGTGTTCGGGTGAGTATTCGGGTTGTATTCGGGTGTGTGTTCGGGTTGTATTCGGGTGTGTGTTCGGGTTGTATTCGGGTGTGTGTTCGGGTGTGTGTTCGGGTGTGTGTTCGGGTGTGTGTTCGGGTGTGTATTCGGGTTGTATTCGGGTGTGTGTTCGGGTGTGTATTCGGGTTGTATTCGGGTGTGTGTTCGGGAGTGTGTTCGGGTGTGTATTCGGGTTGTAGTCGGGTGTGTGTTCGGGTGTGTATTCGGGTTGTAGTCGGGTGTGTGTCCGGGTGTGTGTTCGGGTTGTATTCGGGTTGTATTCGGGTATGTGTTCGGGTGTGTATTCGGGTTGTATTCGGGTGTGTTTTCGGGTGTGTGTTCGGGTGTGTATTCGGGTGTGTGTTCGGGTGTGTATTCGGGTGTGTATTCGGGTGTGTATTCGGGTGTGTGTTCATGTGTGTGTTCGGTTGTGTGTTCGGGTGAGTATTCGGGTGTGTTCGGGTGTGTGTTCGGGAGTGTGTTCGGGTGTGTATTCGGGTTGTAGTCGGGTGTGTGTTCGGGTGTGTTCGGGTGTGTATTCGGGTGTGTATTCGGGTTGCATTCGGGTGTGTGTTCGGGTGTGTATTCGGGTGTGTTTTCGGGTTTGTATTCGGGTGTGTATTCGGGTGTGCATTCTGGTTGTATTCGGGTGTGTGTTCGGGTGTGTATTAGGGTGTGTGTTCGGGTGTATATTCGGGTTGTAGTCGGGTGTGTGTTCGGGTGTGTTCGGGTGTGTATTCGGGTGTGTGTTCGGGTGTGTATTCGGGTTGTATTCGGGTGTGTGTTCGGGTGTGTGTTCGGGTGTGTATTCGGGTTGTATTCGGGTGTGTGTTCGGGTGTGTGTTCGGGTGTGTGTTCGGGTGTGTGTACGGGTGTGTGTTCGGGTGTGTATTCGGATGTGTGTTCGGGTGTGTGTTCGGGTGTGTATTCGGGTTGTATTCGGGTGTGTGTTCGGGTGTGTATTCGGGTGTGAGTTCGTGTGTGTATTCGGGTTGTATTCGGGTGTGTGTTCGGGTGTGTGTTCGGGTGTGTATTCGGGTTGTAGTCGGGTGTGTGTTCGGGTGTGTTCGGTTGTGTATTCGGGTGTGAGTTCGGGTGTGTGTTCGGGTGTGTATTCGGGTGTGTATTCGGGTGTGAGTTCGGGTGTGTGTTCGGGTGTGTATTCGGGTGTGTGTTCGGGTGTGTATTCAGGTTGTATTCGTTTGTGTGTTCGGGTGTGTGTTCGGGTGTGTATTCGGGTTGTATTCGGGTGTGTGTTCGGGTGTGTATTCGGGTTGTATTAGGGTGTGTGTTCGGGAGTGTGTTCGGGTGTGTATTCGGGTTGTAGTCGGGTGTGTGTTCGGGTGTGTATTCGGGTTGTAGTCGGGTGTGTGTTCGGGTGTGTGTTCGGGTGTGTGTTCGGGTGTGTGTTCGGGTTGTATTCGGGTTGTATTCGGGTGTGTGTTCGGGTGTGTATTCGGGTTGTATTCGGGTGTGTGTTCGGGTGTGTGTTCGGGTGTGTGTTCGGTTGTGTGTTCGGATGTGTATTCGGGTGTGTGTTCGGGTGTGTATTCGGGTTGTATTCTAGTGTGTGTTCGGGTGTGTGTACGGGTGTGTGTTCGGTTGTGTGTTCGGGTGTGTGTTCGGGTGTGTATTCGGGTTGTATTCGGGTGTGTGTTCGGGTGTGTATTCGGGTTGTAGTCGGGTGTATGTTCGGGTGTGTATTCGGGTGTGTGTTCGGGTGTGTATTCGGGTTGTATTCGGGTGTGTGTTCGGGTGTGTGTTCGGGTTGTATTCGGGTGTGTGTTCGGGTGTGTATTCGTGTGTGTGTTCGGGTGTGTATTCGGGTGTGTATTCGGGTGAGTGTTCGGGTGTGTATTCGGGTTGTATTCGGGTGTGTGTTCGGGTGTGTATTCGGGTGTGTGTTCGGGTATGTGTTCGGGTGTGTATTCGGGTGTGTGTTCGGGTGTGTGTTCGGGTGTGTGTGCGGTTGTGTGTTCGGGTGTGTATTCGGGTGTGTGTTCGGGTGTGTATTCGGGTGTGTATTCGGGTTGTACTCGGGTGTGTGTTCGGGTGTGTGTTCGGGTTGTATTCGGGTGTGTATTCGGGTTGTATTCGGGTGTGTGTTCGGGAGTGTGTTCGGGTGTGTATTCGGGTTGTAGTCGGGTGTGTGTTCGGGTGTGTATTCGGGTTGTATTCGGGTTGTATTCGGGTGTGTGTTCGGGTGTGTATTCGGGTTGTATTCGGGTGTGTGTTCGGATGTGTGATCGGGTGTGTGTTCGGTTGTGTGTTCGGGTGTGTATTCGGGTTGTATTCGGGTGTGTGTTCGGGTGTGTGTTCGGGTGTGTATTCGGGTTGTAGTCGGGTGTGTGTTCGGGTGTGTTCGGGTGTGTATTCGGGTGTGTGTTCGGGTGTGTATTCGGGTTGTACTCGGGTGTGTGTTCGGGTGTGTGTTCGGGTTGTATTCGGGTGTATGTTCGGGTGTGTGTTCGGGTGTTTATTCGGGTGTGTGTTCGGGTGTGTATTCGGGTGTGTGTTCGGGTGTGTATTCGGGTGTGTGTTCGGGTGTGTGTTCGGGTGTGTGTTCGGGTGTGTGTTCAGGTGTGTATTCGAGTTGTATTCGGGTGTGTGTTCGGGAGTGTATTCGGGTTGTATTCGGGTTGTAGTCGGGTCTGTGATCGGGTGTGTTCGGGTGTGTATTCGGGTGTGTGTTCGGTTGTGTATTCGGGTTGTATTCGGGTGTGTGTTCGGGTGTGTGTTCGGGTGTGTATTCGGGTGTGTGTTCGGGTGTGTATTCGGGTTGTATTCGGGTGTGTATTCGGGTTGTAGTCGGGTGTGTGTTCGGGTGTGTATTCGGGTTGTATTCGGGTGTGTGTTCGGGTGTGTGTTCGGGTTTGTGTTCGGTTGTGTGTTCGGGTGTGTATTCGGGTGTGTGTTCGGGTGTGTATTCGGGTTGTATTCGGGTGTGTGTTCGGGTGTGTGTTCGGTTGTGTGTTCGGGTGTGTATTCGGGTGTGTGTTCGGGTGTGTATTCGGGTTGTAATCGGGTGTGTGTTCGGGTGTGTGTTCGGGTGTGTGTTCGGGTGTGTATTCGGGTTGTAGTCGGGTGTGTGTTCGAGTGTGTTCGGGTGTGTATTCGGGTGTGTGTTCGGGTGTGTATTCGGGTTGTATTCGTGTGTGTGTTCGGGTGTGTGGTCGGGTTGTATTCGGGTGTGTGTTCGGGTGGGTGTTCGGGTTGTATTCGGGTGTGTGTTCGGGTGTGTATTCGGGTGTGTGTTCGGGTGTGTATTCGGGTGTGTGTTCGGGTTGTATTCGTGTGTGTGTTCGGGTGTGTGTTTCTTGTGTGTGTTCGGGTGTGTGTTAGGGTCTGTGTTCGGGTGTGTATTCGGGTGTGTGTCCGGGTGTGTATTCGGGTTGTATTCGGGTATGTGTTCGGGTGTGTGTTCGGGTGTGTGTTCGGGTGTGTGTTCGGGTGTGTGTTCGGGTGTGTATTCGGGTTGAATTCGGGTGTGTGTTCGGGTGTGTATTCGGGTTGTATTCGGGTGTGTGTTCGGGAGTGTGTTCGGGTGTGTATTCGGGTTGTAGTCGGGTGTGTGTTCGGGTGTGTATTCGGGTTGTAGTCGGGTGTATATTCGGGTGTGTGTTCGGGTTGTATTCGGGTTGTATTCGGGTGTGTGTTCGGGTGTGTATTCGGGTTGTATTCGGGTGTGTGTTCGGGTGTGCGTTCGGGTGTGTATTCGGGTGTGTGTTCGGGTGTGTATTCGGGTGTGTATTCGGGTGTGTATTCGGGTTGTATTCGGGTGTGTGTTCGGGTGTGTGTTCGGGTGTGTGTTCGGGTGTGTGTTCGGGTGTGTGTTCGGGTGAGTATTCGGGTTGTATTCGGGTGTGTGTTCGGGTTGTATTCGGGTGTGTGTTCGGGTTGTATTCGGGTGTGTGTTCGGGTGTGTGTTCGGGTGTGTGTTCGGGTGTGTGTTCGGGTGTGTATTCGGGTTGTATTCGGGTGTGTGTTCGGGTGTGTATTCGGGTTGTATTCGGGTGTGTGTTCGGGAGTGTGTTCGGGTGTGTATTCGGGTTGTAGTCGGGTGTGTGTTCGGGTGTGTATTCGGGTTGTAGTCGGGTGTGTGTCCGGGTGTGTGTTCGGGTTGTATTCGGGTTGTATTCGGGTGTGTGTTCGGGTGTGTATTCGGGTTGTATTCGGGTGTGTTTTCGGGTGTGTGTTCGGGTGTGTATTCGGGTGTGTGTTCGGGTGTGTATTCGGGTGTGTATTCGGGTGTGTATTCGGGTGTGTGTTCATGTGTGTGTTCGGTTGTGTGTTCGGGTGAGTATTCGGGTGTGTTCGGGTGTGTGTTCGGGAGTGTGTTCGGGTGTGTATTCGGGTTGTAGTCGGGTGTGTTCGGGTGTGTTCGGGTGTGTATTCGGGTGTGTATTCGGGTTGCATTCGGGTGGGTGTTCGGGTGTGTATTCGGGTGTGTTTTCGGGTTTGTATTCGGGTGTGTATTCGGGTGTGCATTCTGGTTGTATTCGGGTGTGTGTTCGGGTGTGTATTAGGGTGTGTGTTCGGGTGTATATTCGGGTTGTAGTCGGGTGTGTGTTCGGGTGTGTTCGGGTGTGTATTCGGGTGTGTGTTCGGGTGTGTATTCGGGTTGTATTCGGGTGTGTGTTCGGGTGTGTGTTCGGGTGTGTATTCGGGTTGTATTCGGGTGTGTGTTCGGGTGTGTGTTCGGGTGTGTGTACGGGTGTGTGTTCGGGTGTGTATTCGGATGTGTGTTCGGGTGTGTGTTCGGGTGTGTATTCGGGTTGTATTCGGGTGTGTGTTCGGGTGTGTATTCGGGTGTGAGTTCGTGTGTGTATTCGGGTTGTATTCGGGTGTGTGTTCGGGTGTGTGTTCGGGTGTGTATTCGGGTTGTAGTCGGGTGTGTGTTCGGGTGTGTTCGGTTGTGTATTCGGGTGTGAGTTCGGGTGTGTGTTCGGGTGTGTATTCGGGTGTGTATTCGGGTGTGAGTTCGGGTGTGTGTTCGGGTGTGTATTCGGGTGTGTGTTCGGGTGTGTATTCAGGTTGTATTCGTTTGTGTGTTCGGGTGTGTGTTCGGGTGTGTATTCGGGTTGTATTCGGGTGTGTGTTCGGGTGTGTATTCGGGTTGTATTCGGGTGTGTGTTCGGGTGTGTATTCGGGTGTGTGTTCGGGTATGTGTTCGGGTGTGTATTCGGGTGTGTGTTCGGGTGTGTGTTCGGGTGTGTGTGCGGTTGTGTGTTCGGGTGTGTATTCGGGTGTGTGTTCGGGTGTGTATTCGGGTGTGTATTCGGGTTGTACTCGGGTGTGTGTTCGGGTGTGTGTTCGGGTTGTATTCGGGTGTGTATTCGGGTTGTATTCGGGTGTGTGTTCGGGAGTGTGTTCGGGTGTGTATTCGGGTTGTAGTCGGGTGTGTGTTCGGGTGTGTATTCGGGTTGTAGTCGGGTGTGTGTTCGGGTTGTATTCGGGTTGTATTCGGGTGTGTGTTCGGGTGTGTATTCGGGTTGTATTCGGGTGTGTGTTCGGGTGTGTATTCGGGTGTGTGTTCGGGTGTGTATTCGGGTGTGTATTCGGGTGTGTATTCGGGTGTGTGTTCATGTGTGTGTTCGGTTGTGTGTTCGGGTGAGTATTCGGGTGTGTTCGGGTGTGTGTTCGGGAGTGTGTTCGGGTGTGTATTCGGGTTGTAGTCGGGTGTGTGTTCGGGTGTGTTCGGGTGTGTATTCGGGTGTGTATTCGGGTTGCATTCGGGTGTGTGTTCGGGTGTGTATTCGGGTGTGTTTTCGGGTTTGTATTCGGGTGTGTATTCGGGTGTGCATTCTGGTTGTATTAGGGTGTGTGTTCGGGAGTGTGTTCGGGTGTGTATTCGGGTTGTAGTCGGGTGTGTGTTCGGGTGTGTATTCGGGTTGTAGTCGGGTGTGTGTTCGGGTGTGTGTTCGGGTGTGTGTTCGGGTGTGTGTTCGGGTTGTATTCGGGTTGTATTCGGGTGTGTGTTCGGGTGTGTATTCGGGTTGTATTCGGGTGTGTGTTCGGGTGTGTGTTCGGGTGTGTGTTCGGTTGTGTGTTCGGATGTGTATTCGGGTGTGTGTTCGGGTGTGTATTCGGGTTGTATTCTAGTGTGTGTTCGGGTGTGTGTACGGGTGTGTGTTCGGTTGTGTGTTCGGGTGTGTGTTCGGGTGTGTATTCGGGTTGTATTCGGGTGTGTGTTCGGGTGTGTATTCGGGTTGTAGTCGGGTGTATGTTCGGGTGTGTATTCGGGTGTGTGTTCGGGTGTGTATTCGGGTTGTATTCGGGTGTGTGTTCGGGTGTGTATTCGGGTTGTAGTCGGGTGTATGTTCGGGTGTGTATTCGGGTGTGTGTTCGGGTGTGTATTCGGGTTGTATTCGGGTGTGTGTTCGGGTGTGTGTTCGGGTTGTATTCGGGTGTGTGTTCGGGTGTGTATTCGTGTGTGTGTTCGGGTGTGTATTCGGGTGTGTATTCGGGTGAGTGTTCGGGTGTGTATTCGGGTTGTATTCGGGTGTGTGTTCGGGTGTGTATTCGGGTGTGTGTTCGGGTATGTGTTCGGGTGTGTATTCGGGTGTGTGTTCGGGTGTGTGTTCGGGTGTGTGTGCGGTTGTGTGTTCGGGTGTGTATTCGGGTGTGTGTTCGGGTGTGTATTCGGGTGTGTGTTCGGGTGTGTGTTCGGTTGTGTGTTCGGGTGTTTATTCGGGTGTGTGTTCGGGTGTGTATTCGGGTTGTATTCGGGTGTGTGTTCGGGTGTGTATTCGGGTTGTAGTCGGGTGTGTGTTCGGGTGTGTTCGGGTGTGTATTCGGGTGTGTGTTCGGGTGTGTATTCGGGTTGTATTCGGTTGTGTGTTCGGGTGTGTATTCGGGATGTAGTCGGGTGTGTTCGGGTGTGTATTCGGGTGTGTGTTCGCTTGTGTATTCGTGTTGTATTCGGGTGTGTGTTCGGGTGTGTATTCGGGTTGTATTCGGGTGTGTTCGGGTGTGTGTTCGGGTGTAAGTTCGGGTGTGTGTTCGGGTGTGTATTCGGGTGTGTATTCGGGTTGTACTCGGGTGTGTGTTCGGGTGTGTGTTCGGGTTGTATTCGGGTGTATGTTCGGGTGTGTGTTCGGGTGTGTATTCGGGTGTGTGTTCGGGTGTGTATTCGGGTGTGTGTTCGGGTGTGTATTCGGGTGTGTGTTCGGGTGTGTGTTCGGGTGTGTGTTCGGGTGTGTGTTCAGGTGTGTATTCGAGTTGTATTCGGGTGTGTGTTCGGGAGTGTATTCGGGTTGTATTCGGGTTGTATTCGGGTGTGTGTTCGGGTTGTATTCGGGTGTGTGTTCGGGTGTGTGTTCGGGTGTGTGTTCGGGTGTGTGTTCGGGTGTGTGTTCGGGTGTGTGTTCGGGTGTGTATTCGGGTTGTATTCGGGTGTGTGTTCGGGTGTGTATTCGGGTTGTATTCGGGTGTGTGTTCGGGAGTGTGTTCGGGTGTGTATTCGGGTTGTAGTCGGGTGTGTGTTCGGGTGTGTATTCGGGTTGTAGTCGGGTGTATGTTCGGGTGTGTGTTCGGGTGTGTGTTCGGGTTGTATTCGGGTTGTATTCGGGTGTGTGTTCGGGTGTGTATTCGGGTTGTATTCGGGTGTGTGTTCGGGTGTGTGTTCGGGTGTGTATTCGGGTGTGTGTTCGGGTGTGTATTCGGGTGTGTATTCGGGTGTGTATTCGGGTGTGTGTTCATGTGTGTGTTCGGTTGTGTGTTCGGGTGAGTATTCGGGTGTGTTCGGGTGTGTGTTCGGGAGTGTGTTCGGGTGTGTATTCGGGTTGTAGTCGGGTGTGTGTTCGGGTGTGTGTTCGGGTGTGTATTCGGGTTGTATTCTAGTGTGTGTTCGGGTGTGTGTACGGGTGTGTGTTCGGTTGTGTGTTCGGGTGTGTATTCGGGTGTGTGTTCGGGTGTGTATTCGGGTTGTATTCGGGTGTGTGTTCGGGTGTGTATTCGGGTTGTAGTCGGGTGTATGTTCGGGTGTTTATTCGTGTGTGTGTTCGGGTGTGTATTCGGGTGTGTATTCGGGTGAGTGTTCGGGTGTGTATTCGGGTTGTATTCGGGTGTGTGTTCGGGTGTGTATTCGGGTGTGTGTTCGGGTATGTGTTCGGGTGTGTGTTCGGGTGTGTGTGCGGTTGTGTGTTCGGGTGTGTATTCGGGTGTGTGTTCGGGTGTGTATTCGGGTGTGTGTTCGGGTGTGTGTTCGGTTGTGTGTTCGGGTTGTATTCGGGTGTGTGTTCGGGTGTGTGTTCGGGTGTGTATTCGGGTTGTAGTCTGGTGTGTGTTCGGGTGTGTTCGGGTGTGTATTCGGGTGTGTGTTCGGGTGTGTATTCGGGTTGTATTCGGTTGTGTGTTCGGGTGTGTATTCGGGATGTAGTCGGGTGTGTTCGGGTGTGTATTCGGGTGTGTGTTCGTTTGTGTATTCGTGTTGTATTCGGGTGTGTGTTCGGGTGTGTATTCGGGTTGTATTCGGGTGTGTTCGGGTGTAAGTTCGGGTGTGTGTTCGGGTGTGTATTCGGGTGTGTATTCGGGTTGTACTCGGGTGTGTGTTCGGGTGTGTGTTCGGGTTGTATTCGGGTGTATGTTCGGGTGTGTGTTCGGGTGTGTATTCGGGTGTGTGTTCGGGTGTGTATTCGGGTGTGTGTTCGGGTGTGTATTCGGGTGTGTGTTCGGGTGTGTGTTCGGGTGTGTGTTCGGGTGTGTGTTCAGGTGTGTATTCGAGTTGTATTCGGGTGTGTGTTCGGGAGTGTATTCGGGTTGTATTCGGGTTGTAGTCGGGTCTGTGATCGGGTGTGTTCGGGTGTGTATTCGGGTGTGTGTTCGGTTGTGTATTCGGGTTGTATTCGGGTGTGTGTTCGGGTGTGTGTTCGGGTGTGTATTCGGGTGTGTGTTCGGGTGTGTATTCGGGTTGTATTCGGGTGTGTATTCGGGTTGTAGTCGGGTGTGTGTTCGGGTGTGTGTTCGGGTGTGTATTCGGGTTGTATTCGGGTGTGTGTTCGGGTGTGTGTTCGGGTTTGTGTTCGGTTGTGTGTTCGGGTGTGTATTCGGGTGTGTGTTCGGGTGTGTATTCGGGTTGTATTCGGGTGTGTGTTCGGGTGTGTGTTCGGGTGTGTGTTCGGTTGTGTGTTCGGGTGTGTATTCGGGTGTGTGTTCGGGTGTGTATTCGGGTTGTATTCGGGTGTGTGTTCGGGTGTGTGTTCGGGTGTGTGTTCGGGTGTGTATTCGGGTTGTAGTCGGGTGTGTGTTCGAGTGTGTTCGGGTGTGTATTCGGGTGTGTGTTCGGGTGTGTATTCGGGTTGTATTCGTGTGTGTGTTCGGGTGTGTGGTCGGGTTGTATTCGGGTGTGTGTTCGGGTGGGTGTTCGGGTTGTATTCGGGTGTGTGTTCGGGTGTGTATTCGGGTGTGTGTTCGGGTGTGTATTCGGGTGTGTGTTCGGGTTGTATTCGTGTGTGTGTTCGGGTGTGTGTTTCTTGTGTGTGTTCGGGTGTGTGTTAGGGTCTGTGTTCGGGTGTGTATTCGGGTGTGTGTCCGGGTGTGTATTCGGGTTGTATTCGGGTATGTGTTCGGGTGTGTGTTCGGGTGTGTGTTCGGGTGTGTGTTCGGGTGTGTGTTCGGGTGTGTATTCGGGTTGAATTCGGGTGTGTGTTCGGGTGTGTATTCGGGTTGTATTCGGGTGTGTGTTCGGGAGTGTGTTCGGGTGTGTATTCGGGTTGTAGTCGGGTGTGTGTTCGGGTGTGTATTCGGGTTGTAGTCGGGTGTATATTCGGGTGTGTGTTCGGGTTGTATTCGGGTTGTATTCGGGTGTGTGTTCGGGTGTGTATTCGGGTTGTATTCGGGTGTGTGTTCGGGTGTGCGTTCGGGTGTGTATTCGGGTGTGTGTTCGGGTGTGTATTCGGGTGTGTATTCGGGTGTGTATTCGGGTTGTATTCGGGTGTGTGTTCGGGTGTGTGTTCGGGTGTGTATTCGGGTTGTATTCGGGTATGTGTTCGGGTGTGTATTCGGGTGTGAGTTCGTGTGTGTATTCGGGTTGTATTCGGGTGTGTGTTCGGGTGTGTGTTCGGGTGTGTATTCGGGTTGTAGTCGGGTGTGTGTTCGGGTGTGTTCGGTTGTGTATTCGGGTGTGAGTTCGGGTGTGTGTTCGGGTGTGTATTCGGGTGTGTGTTCGGGTGTGTATTCGGGTTGTATTCGTTTGTGTGTTCGGGTGTGTGATCGGGTGTGTATTCGGGTTGTATTCGGGTGTGTGTTCGGGTGTGTATTCGGGTTGTATTAGGGTGTGTGTTCGGGAGTGTGTTCGGGTGTGTATTCGGGTTGTAGTCGGGTGTGTGTTCGGGTGTGTATTCGGGTTGTAGTCGGGTGTGTGTTCGGGTGCGTGTTCGGGTTGTATTCGGGTTGTATTCGGGTGTGTGTTCGGGTGTGTATTCGGGTTGTATTCGGGTGTGTGTTCGGGTGTGTGTTCGGGTGTGTGTTCGGTTGTGTGTTCGGATGTGTATTCGGGAGTGTGTTCGGGTGTGTATTCGGGTTGTATTCTAGTGTGTGTTCGGGTGTGTGTACGGGTGTGTGTTCGGTTGTGTGTTCAGGTGTGTATTCGGGTGTGTGTTCGGGTGTGTATTCGGGTTGTATTCGGGTGTGTGTTCGGGTGTGTATTCGGGTTGTAGTCGGGTGTATGTTCGGGTGTGTATTCGGGTGTGTGTTCGGGTGTGTATTCGGGTTGTATTCGGGTGTGTGTTCGGGTGTGTGTTCGGGTTGTAATCGGGTGTGTGTTCGGGTGTGTATTCGTGTGTGTGTTCGGGTGTGTATTCGGGTGTGTATTCGGGTGAGTGTTCGGGTGTGTATTCGGGTTGTATTCGGGTGTGTGTTCGGGTGTGTATTCGGGTTGTATTAGGGTGTGTGTTCGGGAGTGTGTTCGGGTGTGTATTCGGGTTGTAGTCGGGTGTGTGTTCGGGTGTGTATTCGGGTGTGTGTTCGGGTGTGTTCGGGTGTGTGTTCGGGTGTGTGTTCGGGTGTGTGTTCGGGTTGTATTCGGGTTGTATTCGGGTGTGTGTTCGGGTGTGTATTCGGGTTGTATTCGGGTGTGTGTTCGGGTGTGTGTTCGGGTGTGTGTTCGGTTGTGTGTTCGGATGTGTATTCGGGTGTGTGTTCGGGTGTGTATTCGGGTTGTATTCTAGTGTGTGTTCGGGTGTGTGTACGGGTGTGTGTTCGGTTGTGTGTTCGGGTGTGTGTTCGGGTGTGTATTCGGGTTGTATTCGGGTGTGTGTTCGGGTGTGTATTCGGGTTGTAGTCGGGTGTATGTTCGGGTGTGTATTCGGGTGTGTGTTCGGGTGTGTATTCGGGTTGTATTCGGGTGTGTGTTCGGGTGTGTGTTCGGGTTGTATTCGGGTGTGTGTTCGGGTGTGTATTCGTGTGTGTGTTCGGGTGTGTATTCGGGTGTGTATTCGGGTGAGTGTTCGGGTGTGTATTCGGGTTGTATTCGGGTGTGTGTTCGGGTGTGTATTCGGGTGTGTGTTCGGGTATGTGTTCGGGTGTGTATTCGGGTGTGTGTTCGGGTGTGTGTTCGGGTGTGTGTGCGGTTGTGTGTTCGGGTGTGTATTCGGGTGTGTGTTCGGGTGTGTATTCGGGTGTGTGTTCGGGTGTGTGTTCGGTTGTGTGTTCGGGTGTGTATTCGGGTGTGTGTTCGGGTGTGTATTCGGGCTGTATTCGGGTGTGTGTTCGGGTGTGTGTTCGGGTGTGTATTCGGGTTGTAGTCGGGTGTGTGTTCGGGTGTGTTCGGGTGTGTATTCGGGTGTGTGTTCGGGTGTGTATTCGGGTTGTATTCGGTTGTGTGTACGGGTGTGTATTCGGGATGTAGTCGGGTGTGTTCGGGTGTGTATTCGGGTGTGTGTTCGGGTGTGTATTCGTGTTGTATTCGGGTGTGTGTTCGGGTGTGTATTCGGGTTGTATTCGGGTGTATTCGGGTGTGTGTTCGGGTGTAAGTTCGGGTGTGTGTTCGGGTGTGTATTCGGGTGTGTATTCGGGTTGTACTCGGGTGTGTGTTCGGGTGTGTGTTCGGGTTGTATTCGGGTGTATGTTCGGGTGTGTGTTCGGGTGTGTATTCGGGTGTGTGTTCGGGTGTGTATTCGGGTGTGTGTTCGGGTGTGTATTCGGGTGTGTGTTCGGGTGTGTGTTCGGGTGTGTGTTCGGGTGTGTGTTCAGGTGTGTATTCGAGTTGTATTCGGGTGTGTGTTCGGGAGTGTATTCGGGTTGTATTCGGGTGTGTGTTCGGGTTGTATTCGGGTGTGTGTTCGGGTGTGTGTTCGGGTGTGTGTTCGGGTGTGTGTTCGGGTGTGTGTTCGGGTGTGTATTCGGGTTGTATTCGGGTGGGTGTTCGGGTGTGTATTCGGGTTGTATTCGGGTGTGTGTTCGGGAGTGTGTTCGGGTGTGTATTCGGGTTGTAGTCGGGAGTGTGTTCGGGTGTGTATTCGGGTTGTAGTCGGGTGTATGTTCGGGTGTGTGTTCGGGTGTGTGTTCGGGTTGTATTCGGGTTGTATTCGGGTGTGTGTTCGGGTGTGTATTCGGGTTGTATTCGGGTGTGTGTTCGGGTGTGTGTTCGGGTGTGTATTCGGGTGTGTGTTCGGGTGTGTATTCGGGTGTGTATTCGGGTGTGTATTCGGGTGTGTGTTCATGTGTGTGTTCGGTTGTGAGTTCGGGTGAGTATTCTTGTGTGTTCGGGTGTGTGTTCGGGAGTGTGTTCGGGTGTGTATTCGGGTTGTAGTCGGGTGTGTGTTCGGGTGTGTTCGGGTGTGTATTCGGGTGTGTATTCGGGTTGCATTCGGGTGTGTGTTCGGGTGTGTATTCGGGTTGTAGTCGGGTGTGTGTTCGGGTGTGTGTTCGGGTGTGTATTCGGGTTGTATTCGGGTGTGTGTTCGGGTGTGTGTTCGGGTTTGTGTTCGGTTGTGTGTTCGGGTGTGTATTCGGGTGTGTGTTCGGGTGTGTATTCGGGTTGTATTCGGGTGTGTGTTCGGGTGTGTGTTCGGTTGTGTGTTCGGGTGTGTATTCGGGTGTGTGTTCGGGTGTGTATTCGGGTTGTATTCGGGTGTGTGTTCGGGTGTGTGTTCGGGTGTGTGTTCGGGTGTGTATTCGGGTTGTAGTCGGGTGTGTGTTCGAGTGTGTTCGGGTGTGTATTCGGGTGTGTGTTCGGGTGTGTATTCGGGTTGTATTCGTGTGTGTGTTCGGGTGTGTGGTCGGGTTGTATTCGGGTGTGTGTTCGGGTGTGTGTTCGGGTTTGTGTTCGGTTGTGTGTTCGGGTGTGTATTCGGGTGTGTGTTCGGGTGTGTGTTCGGGTTGTATTCGGGTGTATGTTCGGGTGTGTGTTCGGGTGTGTATTCGGGTGTGTGTTCGGGTGTGTATTCGGGTGTGTGTTCGGGTGTGTATTCGGGTGTGTGTTCGGGTGTGTGTTCGGGTGTGTGTTCGGGTGTGTGTTCAGGTGTGTATTCGAGTTGTATTCGGGTGTGTGTTCGGGAGTGTATTCGGGTTGTATTCGGGTTGTAGTCGGGTCTGTGATCGGGTGTGTTCGGGTGTGTATTCGGGTGTGTGTTCGGTTGTGTATTCGGGTTGTATTCGGGTGTGTGTTCGGGTGTGTGTTCGGGTGTGTATTCGGGTGTGTGTTCGGGTGTGTATTCGGGTTGTATTCGGGTGTGTATTCGGGTTGTAGTCGGGTGTGTGTTCGGGTGTGTGTTCGGGTGTGTATTCGGGTTGTATTCGGGTGTGTGTTCGGGTGTGTGTTCGGGTTTGTGTTCGGTTGTGTGTTCGGGTGTGTATTCGGGTTGTAGTCGGGTGTGTGTTCGAGTGTGTTCGGGTGTGTATTCGGGTGTGTGTTTCTTGTGTGTGTTCGGGTGTGTGTTAGGGTCTGTGTTCGGGTGTGTATTCGGGTGTGTGTCCGGGTGTGTATTCGGGTTGTATTCGGGTATGTGTTCGGGTGTGTGTTCGGGTGTGTGTTCGGGTGTGTGTTCGGGTGTGTGTTCGGGTGTGTATTCGGGTTGAATTCGGGTGTGTGTTCGGGTGTGTATTCGGGTTGTATTCGGGTGTGTGTTCAGGAGTGTGTTCGGGTGTGTATTCGGGTTGTAGTCGGGTGTGTGTTCGGGTGTGTATTCGGGTTGTAGTCGGGTGTATATTCGGGTGTGTGTTCGGGTTGTATTCGGGTTGTATTCGGGTGTGTGTTCGGGTGTGTATTCGGGTTGTATTCGGGTGTGTGTTCGGGTGTGCGTTCGGGTGTGTATTCGGGTGTGTGTTCGGGTGTGTATTCGGGTGTGTATTCGGGTGTGTATTCGGGTTGTATTCGGGTGTGTGTTCGGGTGTGTGTTCGGGTGTGTGTTCGGGTGTGTGTTCGGGTGAGTATTTGGGTTGTATTCGGGTGTGTGTTCGGGTTGTATTCGGGTGCGTGTTCGGGTTGTATTCGGGTGTGTGTTCGGGTGTGTGTTCGGGTGTGTGTTCGGGTGTGTGTTCGGGTGTGTATTCGGGTTGTATTCGGGTGTGTGTTCGGGTGTGTATTCGGGTTGTATTCGGGTGTGTGTTCGGGAGTGTGTTCGGGTGTGTATTCGGGTTGTAGTCGGGTGTGTGTTCGGGTGTGTATTCGGGTTGTAGTCGGGTGTGTGTTCGGGTGTGTGTTCGGGTTGTATTCGGGTTGTATTCGGGTTGTATTCGGGTGTGTATTCGGGTGTGTGTTCATGTGTGTGTTCGGTTGTGTGTTCGGGTGAGTATTCGGGTGTGTTCGGGTGTGTGTTCGGGAGTGTGTTCGGGTGTGTATTCGGGTTGTAGTCGGGTGTGTGTTCGGGTGTGTTCGGGTGTGTATTCGGGTGTGTATTCGGGTTGCATTCGGGTGTGTGTTCGGGTGTGTATTCGGGTGTGTTTTCGGGTTTGTATTCGGGTGTGTATTCGGGTGTGCATTCTGGTTGTATTCGGGTGTGTGTTCGGGTGTGTATTAGGGTGTGTGTTCGGGTGTATATTCGGGTTGTAGTCGGGTGTGTGTTCGGGTGTGTTCGGGTGTGTATTCGGGTGTGTGTTCGGGTGTGTATTCGGGTTGTATTCGGGTGTGTGTTCGGGTGTGTGTTCGGGTTGTATTCGGGTGTGTGTTCGGGTGTGTATTCGTGTGTGTGTTCGGGTGTGTATTCGGGTGTGTATTCGGGTGAGTGTTCGGGTGTGTATTCGGGTTGTATTCGGGTGTGTGTTCGGGTGTGTATTCGGGTTGTATTCGGGTGTGTGTTCGGGTGTGTATTCGGGTGTGTGTTCGGGTATGTGTTCGGGTGTGTATTCGGGTGTGTGTTCGGGTGTGTGTTCGGGTGTGTGTGCGGTTGTGTGTTCGGGTGTGTATTCGGGTGTGTGTTCGGGTGTATATTCGGGTGTGTGTTCGGGTGTGTGTTCGGTTGTGTGTTCGGGTGTGTATTCGGGTGTGTGTTCGGGTGTGTATTCGGGTTGTATTCGGGTGTGTGTTCGGGTGTGTATTCGGGTTGTAGTCGGGTGTGTGTTCGGGTGTGTTCGGGTGTGTATTCGGGTGTGTGTTCGGGTGTGTATTCGGGTTGTATTCGGTTGTGTGTTCGGGTGTGTATTCGGGATGTAGTCGGGTGTGTTCGGGTGTGTATTCGGGTGTGTGTTCTGGTGTGTATTCGTGTTGTATTCGGGTGTGTGTTCGGGTGTGTATTCGGGTTGTATTCGGGTGTGTTCGGGTGTGTGTTCGGGTGTAAGTTCGGGTGTGTGTTCGGGTGTGTATTCGGGTGTGTATTCGGGTTGTACTCGGGTGTGTGTTCGGGTGTGTGTTCGGGTTGTATTCGGGTGTATGTTCGGGTGTTTGTTCGGGTGTGTATTCGGGTGTGTGTTCGGGTGTGTATTCGGGTGTGTGTTCGGGTGTGTATTCGGGTGTGTGTTCGGGTGTGTGTTCGGGTGTGTGTTCGGGTGTGTGTTCAGGTGTGTATTCGAGTTGTATTCGGGTGTGTGTTCGGGAGTGTATTCGGGTTGTATTCGGGTTGTATTCGGGTGTGTGTTCGGGTTGTATTCGGGTGTGTGTTCGGGTGTGTGTTCGGGTGTGTGTTCGGGTGTGTGTTCGGGTGTGTATTCGGGTTGTATTCGGGTGTGTGTTCGGGTGTGTATTCGGGTTGTATTCGGGTGTGTGTTCGGGAGTGTGTTCGGGTGTGTATTCGGGTTGTAGTCGGGTGTGTGTTCGGGTGTGTATTCGGGTTGTAGTCGGGTGTATGTTCGGGTGTGTGTTCGGGTGTGTGTTCGGGTTGTATTCGGGTTGTATTCGGGTGTGTGTTCGGGTGTGTATTCGGGTTGTATTCGGGTGTGTGTTCGGGTGTGTGTTCGGGTGTGTATTCGGGTGTGTGTTCGGGTGTGTATTCGGGTGTGTATTCGGGTGTGTATTCGGGAGTGTGTTCATGTGTGTGTTCGGTTGTGTGTTCGGGTGAGTATTCGGGTGTGTTCGGGTGTGTATTCGGGTGTGTATTCGGGTTGCATTCGGGTGTGTGTTCGGGTGTGTATTCGGGTGTGTTTTCGGGTTTGTATTCGGGTGTGTATTCGGGTGTGCATTCTGGTTGTATTCGGGTGTGTGTTCGGGTGTGTGTTCGGGTGTGTATTAGGGTGTGTGTTCGGGTGTATATTCGGGTTGTAGTCGGGTGTGTGTTCGGGTGTGTTCGGGTGTGTATTCGGGTGTGTGTTCGGGTGTGTATTCGGGTTGTATTCGGGTGTGTGTTCGGGTGTGTGTTCGGGTGTGTATTCGGGTTGTATTCGGGTGTGTGTTCGGGTGTGTGTTCGGGTGTGTGTTCGGGTGTGTGTACGGGTGTGTATTCGGGTTGTATTCGGGTGTGTGTTCGGGTGTGTGTTCGGGTGTGTGTTCGGGTTGTATTCGGGTGTGTGTTCGGGTGTGTATTCGGGTGTGAGTTCGTGTGTGTATTCGGGTTGTATTCGGGTTGTATTCGGGTGTGTGTTCGGGTGTGTATTCGGGTTGTAGTCGGGTGTTTGTTCGGGTGTGTTCGGTTGTGTATTCGGGTGTGAGTTCGGGTGTGTGTTCGGGTGTGTATTCGGGTGTGTGTTCGGGTGTGTATTCGGGTTGTATTCGTTTGTGTGTTCGGGTGTGTGTTCGGGTGTGTATTCGGGTTGTATTCGGGTGTGTGTTCGGGTTTGTATTCGGGTTGTATTAGGGTGTGTGTTCGGGAGTGTGTTCGGGTGTGTATTCTGGTTGTAGTCGGGTGTGTGTTCGGGTGTGTATTCGGGTTGTAGTCGGGGGTGTGTTCGGGTGTGTGTTCGGGTGTGTGTTCGGGTGTGTGTTCGGGTTGTATTCGGGTTGTAGTCGGGTGTGTGTTCGGGTGTGTGTTCGGGTGTGTGTTCGGGTGTGTGTTCGGGTTGTATTCGGGTTGTATTCGGGTGTGTGTTCGGGTGTGTATTCGGGTTGTATTCGGGTGTGTGTTCGGGTGTGTGTTCGGGTGTGTGTTCGGTTGTGTGTTCGGATGTGTATTCGGGTGTGTGTTCGGGTGTGTATTCGGGTTGTATTCTAGTGTGTGTTCGGGTGTGTGTACGGGTGTGTGTTCGGTTGTGTGTTCGGGTGTGTATTCGGGTGTGTGTTCGGGTGTGTATTCGGGTTGTATTCGGGTGTGTGTTCGGGTGTGTATTCGGGTTGTAGTCGGGTGTATGTTCGGGTGTGTATTCGGGTGTGTGTTCGGGTGTGTATTCGGGTTGTATTCGGGTGTGTGTTCGGGTGTGTGTTCGGGTTGTATTCGGGTGTGTGTTCGGGTGTTTATTCGTGTGTGTGTTCGGGTGTGTATTCGGGTGTGTATTCGGCTGAGTGTTCGGGTGTGTATTCGGGTTGTATTCGGGTGTGTGTTCGGGTGTGTATTCGGGTGTGTGTTCGGGTATGTGTTCGGGTGTGTATTCGGGTGTGTGTTCGGGTGTGTGTTCGGGTGTGTGTGCGGTTGTGTGTTCGGGTGTGTATTCGGGTGTGTGTTCGGGTGTGTATTCGGGTGTGTGTTCGGGTGTGTGTTCGGGTGTGTGTTCGGGTTGTATTCTAGTGTGTGTTCGGGTGTGTGTACGGGTGTGTGTTCGGTTGTGTGTTCGGGTGTGTGTTCGGGTGTGTATTCGGGTTGTATTCGGGTGTGTGTTCGGGTGTGTATTCGGGTTGTAGTCGGGTGTATGTTCGGGTGTGTATTCGGGTGTGTGTTCGGGTGTGTATTCGGGTTGTATTCGGGTGTGTGTTCGGGTGTGTGTTCGGGTTGTATTCGGGTGTGTGTTCGGGTGTGTATTCGTGTGTGTGTTCGGGTGTGTATTCGGGTGTGTGTTCGGGTATGTGTTCGGGTGTGTATTCGGGTGTGTGTTCGGGTGTGTGTGCGGTTGTGTGTTCGGGTGTGTATTCGGGTGTGTGTTCGGGTGTGTATTCGGGTGTGTGTTCGGGTGTGTGTTCGGTTGTGTGTTCGGGTGTGTATTCGGGTGTGTGTTCGGGTGTGTATTCGGGTTGTATTCGGGTGTGTGTTCGGGTGTGTGTTCGGGTGTGTATTCGGGTTGTAGTCGGGTGTGTGTTCGGGTGTGTTCGGGTGTGTATTCGGGTGTGTGTTCGGGTGTGTATTCGGGTTGTATTCGGTTGTGTGTTCGGGTGTGTATTCGGGATGTAGTCGGGTGTGTTCAGGTGTGTATTCGGGTGTGTGTTCGGGTGTGTATTCGTGTTGTATTCGGGTGTGTGTTCGGGTGTGTATTCGGGTTGTATTCGGGTGTGTTCGGGGTGTGTGTTCGGGTGTAAGTTCGGGTGTGTGTTCGGGTGTGTATTCGGGTGTGTATTCGGGTTGTACTCGGGTGTGTGTTCGGGTTGTATTCGGGTGTATGTTCGGGTGTGTGTTCGGGTGTGTATTCGGGTGTGTGTTCGGGTGTGTATTCGGGTGTGTGTTCGGGTGTGTATTCGGGTGTGTGTTCGGGTGTGTGTTCGGGTGTGTGTTCGGGTGTGTGTTCAGGTGTGTATTCGAGTTGTATTCGGGTGTGTGTTCGGGAGTGTATTCGGGTTGTATTCGGGTTGTATTCGGGTGTGTGTTCGGGTTGTATTCGGGTGTGTGTTCGGGTGTGTGTTCGGGTGTGTGTTCGGGTGTGTGTTCGGGTGTGTGTTCGGGTGTGTATTCGGGTTGTATTCGGGTGTGTGTTCGGGTGTGTATTCGGGTTGTATTCGGGTGTGTGTTCGGGAGTGTGTTCGGGTGTGTATTCGGGTTGTAGTCGGGTGTGTGTTCGGGTGTGTATTCGGGTTGTAGTCGGGTGTATGTTCGGGTGTGTGTTCGGGTGTGTGTTCGGGTTGTATTCGGGTTGTATTCGGGTGTGTGTTCGGGTGTGTATTCGGGTTGTATTCGGGTGTGTGTTCGGGTGTGTGTTCGGGTGTGTATTCGGGTGTGTGTTCGGGTGTGTATTCGGGTGTGTATTCGGGTGTGTATTCGGGTGTGTGTTCATGTGTGTGTTCGGTTGTGAGTTCGGGTGAGTATTCGGGTGTGTTCGGGTGTGTGTTCGGGAGTGTGTTCGGGTGTGTATTCGGGTTGTAGTCGGGTGTGTGTTCGGGTGTGTTCGGGTGTGTATTCGCGTGTGTATTCGGGTTGCATTCGGGTGTGTGTTCGGGTGTGTATTCGGGTGTGTTTTCGGGTTTGTATTCGGGTGTGTATTCGGGTGTGCATTCTGGTTGTATTCGGGTGTGTGTTCGGGTGTGTGTTCGGGTGTGTATTAGGGTGTGTGTTCGGGTGTATATTCGGGTTGTAGTCGGGTGTGTGTTCGGGTGTGTTCGGGTGTGTATTCGGGTGTGTGTTCGGGTGTGTATTCGGGTTGTATTCGGGTGTGTGTTCGGGTGTGTGTTCGGGTGTGTATTCGGGTTGTATTCGGGTGTGTGTTCGGGTGTGTGTTCGGGTGTGTGTTCGGGTGTGTGTTCGGGTGTGTGTACGGATGTGTGTTCGGGTGTGTATTCGGATGTGTGTTCGGGTGTGTGTTCGGGTGTGTATTCGGGTTGTATTCGGGTGTGTGTTCGGGTGTGTATTCGGGTGTGAGTTCGTGTGTGTATTCGGGTTGTATTCGGGTGTGTGTTCGGGTGTGTGTTCGGGTGTGTATTCGGGTTGTAGTCGGGTGTTTGTTCGGGTGTGTTCGGTTGTGTATTCGGCTGTGAGTTCGGGTGTGTGTTCGGGTGTGTATTCGGGTTGTATTCGTTTGTGTGTTCGGGTGTGTGTTCGGGTGTGTATTCGGGTTGTATTCGGGTGTGTGTTCGGGTTTGTATTCGGGTTGTATTAGGGTGTGTGTTCGGGTGTGTATTCGGGTTGTAGTCGGGTGTGTGTTCGGGTGTGTATTCGGGTTGTAGTCGGGTGTGTGTTCGGGTGTGTGTTCGGGTGTGTGTTCGGGTGTGTGTTCGGGTTGTATTCGGGTTGTATTCGGGTGTGTGTTCGGGTGTGTATTCGGGTTGTATTCGGGTGTGTGTTCGGGTGTGTGTTCGGGTGTGTGTTCGGTTGTGTGTTCGGATGTGTATTCGGGTGTGTGTTCGGGTGTGTATTCGGGTTGTATTCTAGTGTGTGTTCGGGTGTGTGTACGGGTGTGTGTTCGGTTGTGTGTTCGGGTGTGTATTCGGGTGTGTGTTCGGGTGTGTATTCGGGTTGTATTCGGGTGTGTGTTCGGGTGTGTATTCGGGTTGTAGTCGGGTGTATGTTCGGGTGTGTATTCGGGTGTGTGTTCGGGTGTGTATTCGGGTTGTATTCGGGTGTGTGTTCGGGTGTGTGTTCGGGTTGTATTCGGGTGTGTGTTCGGGTGTTTATTCGTGTGTGTGTTCGGGTGTGTATTCGGGTGTGTATTCGGGTGAGTGTTCGGGTGTGTATTCGGGTTGTATTCGGGTGTGTGTTCGGGTGTGTATTCGGGTGTGTGTTCGGGTATGTGTTCGGGTGTGTATTCGGGTGTGTGTTCGGGTGTGTGTTCGGGTGTGTGTGCGGTTGTGTGTTCGGGTGTGTATTCGGGTGTGTGTTCGGGTGTGTATTCGGGTGTGTGTTCGGGTGTGTGTTCGGTTGTGTGTTCGGGTGTGTATTCGGGTGTGTGTTCGGGTGTGTATTCGGGTTGTATTCGGGTGTGTGTTCGGGTGTGTGTTCGGGTGTGTATTCGGGTTGTAGTCTGGTGTGTGTTCGGGTGTGTTCGGGTGTGTATTCGGGTGTGTGTTCGGGTGTGTAATCGGGTTGTATTCGGTTGTGTGTTCGGGTGTGTATTCGGGATGTAGTCGGGTGTGTTCGGGTGTGTATTCGGGTGTGTGTTCGTTTGTGTATTCGTGTTGTATTCGGGTGGGTGTTCGGGTGTGTATTCGGGTTGTATTCGGGTGTGTTCGGGTGTGTGTTCGGGTGTAAGTTCGGGTGTGTGTTCGGGTGTGTATTCGGGTGTGTATTCGGGTTGTACTCGGGTGTGTGTTCGGGTGTGTGTTCGGGTTGTATTCGGGTGTATGTTCGGGTGTGTGTTCGGGTGTGTATTCGGGTGTGTGTTCGGGTGTGTATTCGGGTGTGTGTTCGGGTGTGTATTCGGGTGTGTGTTCGGGTGTGTGTTCGGGTGTGTGTTCGGGTGTGTGTTCAGGTGTGTATTCGAGTTGTATTCGGGTGTGTGTTCGGGAGTGTATTCGGGTTGTATTCGGGTTGTAGTCGGGTCTGTGATCGGGTGTGTTCGGGTGTGTATTCGGGTGTGTGTTCGGTTGTGTACTCGGGTTGTATTCGGGTGTGTGTTCGGGTGTGTGTTCGGGTGTGTATTCGGGTGTGTGTTCGGGTGTGTATTCGGGTTGTATTCGGGTGTGTATTCGGGTTGTAGTCGGGTGTGTGTTCGGGTGTGTGTTCGGGTGTGTATTCGGGTTGTATTCGGGTGTGTGTTCGGGTGTGTGTTCGGGTTTGTGTTCGGTTGTGTGTTCGGGTGTGTATTCGGGTGTGTGTTCGGGTGTGTATTCGGGTTGTATTCGGGTGTGTGTTCGGGTGTGTGTTCGGGTGTGTGTTCGGTTGTGTGTTCGGGTGTGTATTCGGGTGTGTGTTCGGGTGTGTATTCGGGTTGTATTCGGGTGTGTGTTCGGGTGTCTGTTCGGGTGTGTGTTCGGGTGTGTATTCGGGTTGTAGTCGGGTGTGTGTTCGAGTGTGTTCGGGTGTGTATTCGGGTGTGTGTTCGGGTGTGTATTCGGGTTGTATTCGTGTGTGTGTTCGGGTGTGTGGTCGGGTTGTATTCGGGTGTGTGTTCGGGTGGGTGTTCGGGTTGTATTCGGGTGTGTGTTCGGGTGTGTATTCGGGTGTGTGTTCGGGTTGTATTCGTGTGTGTGTTCGGGTGTGTGTTTCTTGTGTGTGTTCGGGTGTGTGTTAGGGTCTGTGTTCGGGTGTGTATTCGGGTGTGTGTCCGGGTGTGTATTCGGGTTGTATTCGGGTATGTGTTCGGGTGTGTGTTCGGGTGTGTGTTCGGGTGTGTATTCGGGTTGAATTCGGGTGTGTATTCGGGTGTGTATTCGGGTTGTATTCGGGTGTGTGTTCGGGAGTGTGTTCGGGTGTGTATTCGGGTTGTAGTCGGGTGTGTGTTCGGGTGTGTATTCGGGTTGTAGTCGGGTGTATATTCGGGTGTGTGTTCGGGTTGTATTCGGGTTGTATTCGGGTGTGTGTTCGGGTGTGTATTCGGGTTGTATTCGGGTGTGTGTTCGGGTGTGCGTTCGGGTGTGTATTCGGGTGTGTGTTCGGGTGTGTATTCGGGTGTGTATTCGGGTGTGTATTCGGGTTGTATTCGGGTGTGTGTTCGGGTGTGTGTTCGGGTGTGTGTTCGGGTGTGTGTTCGGGTGTGTGTTCGGGTGAGTATTCGGGTTGTATTCGGGTGTGTGTTCGGGTTGTATTCGGGTGTGTGTTCGGGTTGTATTCGGGTGTGTGTTCGGGTGTGTGTTCGGGTGTGTGTTCGGGTGTGTGTTCGGGTGTGTATTCGGGTTGTATTCGGGTGTGTGTTCGGGTGTGTATTCGGGTTGTATTCGGGTGTGTGTTCGGGAGTGTGTTCGGGTGTGTATTCGGGTTGTAGTCGGGTGTGTGTTCGGGTGTGTATTCGGGTTGTAGTCGGGTGTATGTTCGGGTGTGTGTTCGGGTGTGTGTTCGGGTTGTATTCGGGTTGTATTCGGGTGTGTGTTCGGGTGTGTATTCGGGTTGTATTCGGGTGTGTGTTCGGGTGTGTGTTCGGGTGTGTATTCGGGTGTGTGTTCGGGTGTGTATTCGGGTGTGTATTCGGGTGTGTATTCGGGTGTGTGTTCATGTGTGTGTTCGGTTGTGTGTTCGGGTGAGTATTCGGGTGTGTTCGGGTGTGTGTTCGGGAGTGTGTTCGGGTGTGTATTCGGGTTGTAGTCGGGTGTGTGTTCGGGTGTGTTCGGGTGTGTATTCGGGTGTGTATTCGGGTTGCATTCGGGTGTGTGTTCGGGTGTGTATTCGGGTGTGTTTTCGGGTTTTTATTCGGGTGTGTATTCGGGTGTGCATTCTGGTTGTATTCGGGTGTGTGTTCGGGTGTGTATTAGGGTGTGTGTTCGGGTGTATATTCGGGTTGTAGTCGGGTGTGTGTTCGGGTGTGTTCGGGTGTGTATTCGGGTGTGTGTTCGGGTGTGTATTCGGGTTGTATTCGGGTGTGTGTTCGGGTGTGTGTTCGGGTGTGTATTCGGGTTCTATTCGGGTGTGTGTTCGGGTGTGTGTTCGGGTGTGTGTTCGGGTGTGTGTACGGGTGTGTGTTCGGGTGTGTATTCGGATGTGTGTTCGGGTGTGTGTTCGGGTGTGTATTCGGGTTGTATTCGGGTGTGTGTTCGGGTGTGTATTCGGGTGTGAGTTCGTGTGTGTATTCGGGTTGTATTCGGGTGTGTGTTCGGGTGTGTGTTCGGGTGTGTATTCGGGTTGTAGTCGGGTGTGTGTTCGGGTGTGTTCGGTTGTGTATTCGGGTGTGAGTTCGGGTGTGTGTTCGGGTGTGTATTCGGGTGTGTGTTCGGGTGTGTATTCGGGTTGTATTCGTTTGTGTGTTCGGGTGTGTGATCGGGTGTGTATTCGGGTTGTATTCGGGTGTGTGTTCGGGTGTGTATTCGGGTTGTATTAGGGTGTGTGTTCGGGAGTGTGTTCGGGTGTGTATTCGGGTTGTAGTCGGGTGTGTGTTCGGGTGTGTATTCGGGTTGTAGTCGGGTGTGTGTTCGGGTGTGTGTTCGGGTGTGTATTCGGGTGTGTGTTCGGGTGTGTGTTCGGGTGTGTGTTCGGGTGTGTATTCGGGTTGTATTCATGTGTGTGTTCGGGTGTGTGTTCGGGTTGTATTCGGGTGTGTGATCGGGTGTGTATTCGGGTTGTATTCGGTTGTGTGTTCGGGTGTGTGTTCGGGTGCGTATTCGGGTGTGTGTTCGTGTGTGTGTTCGGGTTTGTATAAGGGTGTGTATTCGGGTGTGTATTCGGGTTGAATTCGGGTGTGTGTTCGGGTGTGTGTTCGGGTGTATATTCGGGTGTGTGTTCGGGTGTGTATTCGGGTGTGTGTTCGGGTGTGTATTCGGGTTGTATTCGGGTGTGTGTTCGGGTGTGTGTTCGGGTGTGTATTCGGGTTGTATTCGGGTTGTATTCGGGTGTGTGTTCGGGTTGTATTCGGGTGTGTGTTCGGGTGTGTGTTCGGGTGTGTGTTCGGGTGTGTGTTCGGTTGTGTGTTCGGGTGAGTATTCGGGTGTGTTCGGGTGTGTATTCGGGTGTGAGTTCGGGTGTGTATTCGGGTTGTAGTCGGGTGTGTGTTCGGGTGTGTTCTTGTGTGTATTCGGGTGTGTGTTCGGGTGTGTATTCGGGTTGTATTCGGGTGTGTGTTCGGGTGTGTGTTCGGGTGTGTATTCGGGTTGTATTCGGGTGTGTGTTTGGGTGTGTGTTCGGGTGTGTATTCGGGTGTGTGTTCGGGTGTGTGTTCGGGTGTGTATTCGGGTTGTATTCGGGTGTGTGTTCGGGTGTGTGTTCGGGTGTGTGTTCGGGTGTGTATTCGGGTGTGTGTTCGGGTGTGTGTTCGGGTGTGCATTCGGGTTGTATTCGGGTGTGTGTTCGGGTGTGTATTCGGGTGTGTGTTCGGGTGTGTGTTCGGGTGTGTATTCGGGTTGTATTCGGGTGTGGGGTCGGGTGTGTGTTCGGGTTGTATTCGGGTGTGTGTTCGGGAGTGTGTTCGGGTGAGTATTCGGGTTGTAGTCGGGTGTGTGTTCGGGTGTGTATTCGGGTTGTATTCGGGTTGTAGTCGGGTCTGTGTTCGGGTGTGTTCGGGTGTGTATTCGGGAGTGTGTTCGGGTGTGTATTCGGGTTGTATTCGGGTGTGAGTTCGGGTGTGTGTTCGGGTGTGTATTCGGGTGTGTGTTCGGGTGTGTATTCGGGTTGTATTCGTTTGTGTGTTCGGGTGTGTGTTCGGGTGTGTATTCGGGTTGTATTCGGGTGTGTGTTCGGGTGTGTATTCGGGTGGTATTCGGGTGTGTGTTCGGGAGTGTGTTCGGGTGTGTTCGGGTTGTAGTCGGGTGTGTGTTCGGGTGTGTATTCGGGTTGTAGTCGGGTGTGTGTTCGGGTGTGTGTTCGGGTTGTATTCGGGTTGTATTCGGGTGTGTGTTCGGGTGTGTATTCGGGTTGTATTCGGGTGTGTGTTCGGGTGTGTGTTCGGGTGTGTGTTCGGTTGTGTGTTCGGGTGTGTATTCGGGTGTGTGTTCGGGTGTGTATTCGGGTTGTATTCGGGTGTGTGTTCGGGTGTGTGTACGGGGTTGTGTTCGATTGTGTGTTCGGGTGTGTATTCGGGTGTGTGTTCGGGTGTGTATTCGGGTTGTGTTCGGGTGTGTGTTCGGGTGTGTATTCGGGTTGTAGTCGGGTGTATGTTCGGGTGTGTATTCGGGTGTGTGTTCGGGTGTGTATTCGGGTGTGTGTTCGGGTGTGTATTCGGGTTGTATTCGGGTGTGTGTTCGGGTGTGTGTTCGGTTGTATGTTCGGGTGTGTATTCGGGTGTGTATTCGGGTTGTATTCGGGTGTGTGTTCGGGTGTGTGTTCGGGTGTGTATTCGGGTTGTAGTCGGGTGTGTGTTCGGGTGTGTTCGGGTGTGTATTCGGGTGTGTGTTCGGGTGTGTATTCGGGTTGTATTCGGGTGTGTGTTCGGGTGTGTGTTCGGGTTGAATTCGGGTGTGTGTTCGGTTGTGTGTTCGGGTGTGTATTCGGGTGTGTGTTCGGGTGTGTATTCGGGTTGTATTCGGGTTGTAGTCGGGTGTATGTTCGGGTGTGTATTCGGGTTGTAGTCTGGTGTGTGTTCGGGTGTGTTCGGGTGTGTATTCGGGTGTGTGTTCGGGTGTGTATTCGGGTTGTATTCGGTTGTGTGTTCGGGTGTGTATTCGGGATGTAGTCGGGTGTGTTCGGGTGTGTATTCGGGTGTGTGTTCGTTTGTGTATTCGTGTTGTATTCGGGTGTGTGTTCGGGTGTGTATTCGGGTTGTATTCGGGTGTGTTCGGGTGTGTGTTCGGGTGTAAGTTCGGGTGTGTGTTCGGGTGTGTATTCGGGTGTGTATTCGGGTTGTACTCGGGTGTGTGTTCGGGTGTGTGTTCGGGTTGTATTCGGGTGTATGTTCGGGTGTGTGTTCGGGTGTGTATTCGGGTGTGTGTTCGGGTGTGTATTCGGGTGTGTGTTCGGGTGTGTATTCGGGTGTGTGTTCGGGTGTGTGTTCGGGTGTGTGTTCGGGTGTGTGTTCAGGTGTGTATTCGAGTTGTATTCGGGTGTGTGTTCGGGAGTGTATTCGGGTTGTATTCGGGTTGTAGTCGGGTCTGTGATCGGGTGTGTTCGGGTGTGTATTCGGGTGTGTGTTCGGTTGTGTATTCGGGTTGTATTCGGGTGTGTGTTCGGGTGTGTGTTCGGGTGTGTATTCGGGTGTGTGTTCGGGTGTGTATTCGGGTTGTATTCGGGTGTGTATTCGGGTTGTAGTCGGGTGTGTGTTCGGGTGTGTGTTCGGGTGTGTATTCGGGTTGTATTCGGGTGTGTGTTCGGGTGTGTGTTCGGGTTTGTGTTCGGTTGTGTGTTCGGGTGTGTATTCGGGTGTGTGTTCGGGTGTGTATTCGGGTTGTATTCGGGTGTGTGTTCGGGTGTGTGTTCGGGTGTGTGTTCGGTTGTGTGTTCGGGTGTGTATTCGGGTGTGTGTTCGGGTGTGTATTCGGGTTGTATTCGGGTGTGTGTTCGGGTGTCTGTTCGGGTGTGTGTTCGGGTGTGTATTCGGGTTGTAGTCGGGTGTGTGTTCGAGTGTGTTCGGGTGTGTATTCGGGTGTGTGTTCGGGTGTGTATTCGGGTTGTATTCGTGTGTGTGTGTGTTCGGGTGTGTGGTCGGGTTGTATTCGGGTGTGTGTTCGGGTGGGTGTTCGGGTTGTATTCGGGTGTGTGTTCGGGTGTGTATTCGGGTGTGTGTTCGGGTTGTATTCGTGTGTGTGTTCGGGTGTGTGTTTCTTGTGTGTGTTCGGGTGTGTGTTAGGGTCTGTGTTCGGGTGTGTATTCGGGTGTGTGTCCGGGTGTGTATTCGGGTTGTATTCGGGTATGTGTTCGGGTGTGTGTTCGGGTGTGTGTTCGGCTGTGTGTTCGGGTGTGTGTTCGGGTGTGTATTCGGGTTGAATTCGGGTGTGTGTTCGGGTGTGTATTCGGGTGTGTGTTCGGGAGTGTGTTCGGGTGTGTATTCGGGTTGTAGTCGGGTGTGTGTTCGGGTGTGTATTCGGGTTGTAGTCGGGTGTATATTCGGGTGTGTGTTCGGGTTGTATTCGGGTTGTATTCGGGTGTGTGTTCGGGTGTGTATTCGGGTTGTATTCGGGTGTGTGTTCGGGTGTGCGTTCGGGTGTGTATTCGGGTGTGTGTTCGGGTGTGTATTCGGGTGTGTATTCGGGTGTGTATTCGGGTTGTATTCGGGTGTGTGTTCGGGTGTGTATTCGGGTGTGTGTTCGGTTGTGTGTTCGGGTGTATATTCGGGTGTGTGTTCGGGTGTGTATTCGGGTTGTATTCGGGTGTGTGTTCGGGTGTGTGTTCGGGTGTGTATTCGGGTTGTAGTCGGGTGTGTGTTCGGGTGTGTTCGGGTGTGTATTCGGGTGTGTGTTCGGGTGTGTATTCGGGTTGTATTCGGTTGTGTGTTCGGGTGTGTATTCGGGATGTAGTCGGGTGTGTTCAGGTGTGTATTCGGGATGTAGTCGGGTGTGTTCAGGTGTGTATTCGGGTGTGTGTTCGGGTGTGTATTCGTGTTGTATTCGGGTGTGTGTTCGGGTGTGTATTCGGGTTGTATTCGGGTGTGTTCGGGGTGTGTGTTCGGGTGTAAGTTCGGGTGTGTGTTCGGGTGTGTATTCGGGTGTGTATTCGGGTTGTACTCGGGTGTGTGTTCGGGTTGTATTCGGGTGTATGTTCGGGTGTGTGTTCGGGTGTGTATTCGGGTGTGTGTTCGGGTGTGTATTCGGGTGTGTGTTCGGGTGTGTATTCGGGTGTGTGTTCGGGTGTGTGTTCGGGTGTGTGTTCGGGTGTGTGTTCAGGTGTGTATTCGAGTTGTATTCGGGTGTGTGTTCGGGAGTGTATTCGGGTTGTATTCGGGTTGTATTCGGGTGTGTGTTCGGGTTGTATTCGGGTGTGTGTTCGGGTGTGTGTTCGGGTGTGTGTTCGGGTGTGTGTTCGGGTGTGTGTTCGGGTGTGTGTTCGGGTGTGTATTCGGGTTGTATTCGGGTGTGTGTTCGGGTGTGTATTCGGGTTGTATTCGGGTGTGTGTTCGGGAGTGTGTTCGGGTGTGTATTCGGGTTGTAGTCGGGTGTGTGTTCGGGTGTGTATTCGGGTTGTAGTCGGGTGTATGTTCGGGTGTGTGTTCGGGTGTGTGTTCGGGTTGTATTCGGGTTGTATTCGGGTGTGTGTTCGGGTGTGTATTCGGGTTGTATTCGGGTGTGTGTTCGGGTGTGTGTTCGGGTGTGTATTCGGGTGTGTGTTCGGGTGTGTATTCGGGTGTGTATTCGGGTGTGTATTCGGGTGTGTGTTCATGTGTGTGTTCGGTTGTGAGTTCGGGTGAGTATTCGGGTGTGTTCGGGTGTGTGTTCGGGAGTGTGTTCGGGTGTGTATTCGGGTTGTAGTCGGGTGTGTGTTCGGGTGTGTTCGGGTGTGTATTCGGGTGTGTATTCGGGTTGCATTCGGGTGTGTGTTCGGGTGTGTATTCGGGTGTGTTTTCGGGTTTGTATTCGGGTGTGTATTCGGGTGTGCATTCTGGTTGTATTCGGGTGTGTGTTCGGGTGTGTGTTCGGGTGTGTATTAGGGTGTGTGTTCGGGTGTATATTCGGGTTGTAGTCGGGTGTGTGTTCGGGTGTGTTCGGGTGTGTATTCGGGTGTGTGTTCGGGTGTGTATTCGGGTTGTATTCGGGTGTGTGTTCGGGTGTGTGTTCGGGTGTGTATTCGGGTTGTATTCGGGTGTGTGTTCGGGTGTGTGTTCGGGTGTGTGTTCGGGTGTGTGTACGGATGTGTGTTCGGGTGTGTATTCGGATGTGTGTTCGGGTGTGTGTTCGGGTGTGTATTCGGGTTGTATTCGGGTGTGTGTTCGGGTGTGTATTCGGGTGTGAGTTCGTGTGTGTATTCGGGTTGTATTCGGGTGTGTGTTCGGGTGTGTGTTCGGGTGTGTATTCGGGTTGTAGTCGGGTGTTTGTTCGGGTGTGTTCGGTTGTGTATTCGGCTGTGAGTTCGGGTGTGTGTTCGGGTGTGTATTCGGGTGTGTGTTCGGGTGTGTATTCGGGTTGTATTCGTTTGTGTGTTCGGGTGTGTGTTCGGGTGTGTATTCGGGTTGTATTCGGGTGTGTGTTCGGGTTTGTATTCGGGTTGTATTAGGGTGTGTGTTCGGGAGTGTGTTCGGGTGTGTATTCGGGTTGTAGTCGGGTGTGTGTTCGGGTGTGTATTCGGGTTGTATTCGGGTTGTAGTCGGGTGTGTGTTCGGGTGTGTGTTCGGGTGTGTGTTCGGGTGTGTGTTCGGGTTGTATTCGGGTTGTATTCGGGTGTGTGTTCGGGTGTGTATTCGGGTTGTATTCGGGTGTGTGTTCGGGTGTGTGTTCGGGTGTGTGTTCGGTTGTGTGTTCGGATGTGTATTCGGGTGTGTGTTCGGGTGTGTATTCGGGTTGTATTCTAGTGTGTGTTCGGGTGTGTGTACGGGTGTGTGTTCGGTTGTGTGTTCGGGTGTGTATTCGGGTGTGTGTTCGGGTGTGTATTCGGGTTGTATTCGGGTGTGTGTTCGGGTGTGTATTCGGGTTGTAGTCGGGTGTATGTTCGGGTGTGTATTCGGGTGTGTGTTCGGGTGTGTATTCGGGTTGTATTCGGGTGTGTGTTCGGGTGTGTGTTCGGGTTGTATTCGGGTGTGTGTTCGGGTGTTTATTCGTGTGTGTGTTCGGGTGTGTATTCGGGTGTGTATTCGGGTGAGTGTTCGGGTGTGTATTCGGGTTGTATTCGGGTGTGTGTTCGGGTGTGTATTCGGGTGTGTGTTCGGGTATGTGTTCGGGTGTGTATTCGGGTGTGTGTTCGGGTGTGTGTTCGGGTGTGTATTGGGGTGTGTGTTCGGGTATGTGTTCGGGTGTGTATTCGGGTGTGTGTTCGGGTGTGTGTTCGGGTGTGTGTGCGGTTGTGTGTTCGGGTGTGTATTCGGGTGTGTGTTCGGGTGTGTATTCGGGTGTGTGTTCGGGTGTGTGTTCGGTTGTGTGTTCGGGTGTGTATTCGGGTGTGTGTTCGGGTGTGTATTCGGGTTGTATTCGGGTGTGTGTTCGGGTGTGTGTTCGGGTGTGTATTCGGGTTGTAGTCTGGTGTGTGTTCGGGTGTGTTCGGGTGTGTATTCGGGTGTGTGTTCGGGTGTGTAATCGGGTTGTATTCGGTTGTGTGTTCGGGTGTGTATTCGGGATGTAGTCGGGTGTGTTCGGGTGTGTATTCGGGTTTGTGTTCGTTTGTGTATTCGTGTTGTATTCGGGTGTGTGTTCGGGTGTGTATTCGGGTTGTATTCGGGTGTGTTCGGGTGTGTGTTCGGGTGTAAGTTCGGGTGTGTGTTCGGGTGTGTATTCGGGTGTGTATTCGGGTTGTACTCGGGTGTGTGTTCGGGTGTGTGTTCGGGTTGTATTCGGGTGTATGTTCGGGTGTGTGTTCGGGTGTGTATTCGGGTGTGTGTTCGGATGTATATTCGGGTGTGTGTTCGGGTGTGTATTCGGGTGAGTTCGGGTGTGTATTCGGGTTGTATTCGGGTGTGTGTTCGGGTTGTATTCGGGTGTGTGTTCGGTTGTGTGTTCGGGTGAGTATTCGGGTGTGTTCGGGTGTGTATTCGGGTGTGTGTTCGGGTGTGTATTCGGGTTGTAGTCGGGTGTGTGTTCGGGTGTTGACGGGTGTGTATTCGGGTTGTATTCGGGTGTGTGTTCGGGAGTGTGTTCGGGTGTGTATTCGGGTTGTAGTCGGGTGTGTGTTCGGGTGTGTATTCGGGTTGTATTCGGGTTGTAGTCGGGTCTGTGTTCGGGTGTGTTCGGGTGTGTATTCGGGTGTGTGTTCGGGTGTGTATTCGGGTTGTATTCGGGTGTGTGTTCGAGTGTGTGTTCGGGTGTGTATTCGGGTGTGTGTTCGGGTGTGTATTCGGGTTGTATTCGGGTGTGTGTTCGGGTGTGTATTCGGGTTGTATTCGGGTGTGTGTTCGGGTGTGTGTTCGGGTTGTATTCCGGAGTGTTCGGGTGTGTATTCTGGTGTGTGTTCGGGTGTGTATTCGGGTTGTATTCGGGTGTGTGTTCGGGTGTGTGTTCGGGTGTGTGTTCGGGTGTGTGTTCGGGTGTGTATTCGGGTTGTATTCGGGTGTGTGTTCGGGTGTGTATTCGGGATGTATTCGGGTTATATTCGATTGTGTGTTCGGGAGTGTGTTCGGGTGTGTATTCGGGTTGTAGTCGGGTGTGTGTTCGGGTGTGTTCGGGTGGGTATTCGGGTGTGTGTTCGGGTGTGTATTCGGGTTGTATTCGGGTGTGTGTTCGGGTGTGCGTTCGGGTGTGTGTTCGGGTGTATATTCGGGTGTGTGTTCGGGTGTGTATTCGGGTTGTATTCGGGTAGGTGTTCGGGTGTGTGTTCGGGTTGTATTCGGGTGTGTGTTCGGGTTTGTATTCGGGTGTGTATTCGGGTGTGTATTCGGGTTGAATTCGGGTGTGTGTTCGGGTGTGTTCGGGTGTGTATTCGGGTGTGTGTTCGGATGTGTATTCGGGTTGTATTCGGGTGTGTGTTCGGGTGTGTGTTCGGTTGTGTGTTCGGGTGTGTATTCGGGTGTGTGTTCGGGTGTGTATTCGGGTTGTATTCGGGTGTGTGTTCGGGTGTGTGTTCGGGTGGGTATTCGGGTTGTAGTCGGGTGTGTGTTCTGGTGTGTTCGGGTGTGTATTCGGGTGTGCGTTCGGGTGTGTATTCGGGTTGTATTCGGGTGTGTGTTCGGGTGTGTTCGGGTGTGTGTTCGGTTGTGTGTTCGGGTGAGTATTCGGGTGTGTTCGGGTGTGTGTTCGGGTGTGTATTCGGGTTGTATTCGGGTGTGTGTTTGGGTGTGTGGTCGGGTGTGTGTTCGGTTGTGTGTTCTGGTGTGTATTCGGGTGTGTGTTCGGGTGTGTGTTCGGGTGTGTATTCGGGTTGTATTCGGGTGTGTGTTCGGGTGTGTGTTCGGGTGTATATTCGGGTGTGTGTTCGGGTGTGTATTCGGGTTGTATTCGGGTGTGTGTTCGGGTGTGTGTTCGGGTGTGTATTCGGGTGTGTGTTCGGGTGTGTATTCGGGTGTGTATTCGGGTGAGTGTTCGGGTGTGTATTCGGGTTGTATTCGGGTGTGTGTTCGGGTGTGTATTCGGGTGTGTGTTCGGGTATGTGTTCGGGTGTGTATTCGGGTGTGTGTTCGGGTGTGTGTTCGGGTGTGTGTTCGGTTGTGTGTTCGGGTGTGTATTCGGGTGTGTGTTCGGGTGTGTATTCGGGTGTGTGTTCGGGTGTGTATTCGGGTTGTATTCGGGTGTGTGTTCGAGTGTGTGTTCGGGTGTGTATTCGGGTGTGTGTTCGGGTGTGTATTCGGGTTGTATTCGGGTGTGTGTTCGGGTGTGTATTCGGGTTGTATTCGGGTGTGTGTTCGGGTGTGTGTTCGGGTTGTATTCGGGTGTGTGTTCGGGTGTGTGTTCGGGTTGTATTCCGGAGTGTTCGGGTGTGTATTCTGGTGTGTGTTCGGGTGTGTATTCGGGTTGTATTCGGGTGTGTGTTCGGGTGTGTGTTCGGGTGTGTGTTCGGGTGTGTGTTCGGGTGTGTATTCGGGTTGTATTCGGGTGTGTGTTCGGGTGTGTATTCGGGATGTATTCGGGTTATATTCGATTGTGTGTTCGGGAGTGTGTTCGGGTGTGTATTCGGGTTGTAGTCGGGTGTGTGTTCGGGTGTGTTCGGGTGGGTATTCGGGTGTGTGTTCGGGTGTGTATTCGGGTTGTATTCGGGTGTGTGTTCGGGTGTGCGTTCGGGTGTGTGTTCGGGTGTATATTCGGGTGTGTGTTCGGGTGTGTATTCGGGTTGTATTCTGGTAGGTGTTCGGGTGTGTGTTCGGGTGTGTGTTCGGGTTGTATTCGGGTGTGTGTTCGGGTTTGTATTCGGGTGTGTATTCGGGTGTGTATTCGGGTTGAATTCGGGTGTGTGTTCGGGTGTGTGTTCGGGTGTGTATTCGGGTGTGTGTTCGGATGTGTATTCGGGTTGTATTCGGGTGTGTGTTCGGGTGTGTGTTCGGTTGTGTGTTCGGGTGTGTATTCGGGTGTGTGTTCGGGTGTGTATTCGGGTTGTATTCGGGTGTGTGTTCGGGTGTGTGTTCGGGTGGGTATTCGGGTTGTAGTCGGGTGTGTGTTCTGGTGTGTTCGGGTGTGTATTCGGGTGTGCGTTCGGGTGTGTATTCGGGTTGTATTCGGGTGTGTGTTCGGGTGTGTTCGGGTGTGTGTTCGGTTGTGTGTTCGGGTGAGTATTCGGGTGTGTTCGGGTGTGTGTTCGGGTGTGTATTCGGGTTGTATTCGGGTGTGTGGTCGGGTGTGTGGTCGAGTGTGTGTTCGGTTGTGTGTTCTGGTGTGTATTCGGGTGTGTGTTCGGGTGTGTATTCGGGTTGTATTCGGGTGTGTGTTCGGGTGTGTGTTCGGGTGTATATTCGGGTGTGTGTTCGGGTGTGTATTCGGGTTGTATTCGGGTGTGTGTTCGGGTGTGGATTCGGGTTGTATTCGGGTGTGTGTTCGGGTGTGTGTTCGGGTTGTACTCGGGTGTGTGTTCGGGTGTGTGTTCGGGTTGTATTCGGGTGTGTGTTCGGGTTTGTATTCGGGTGTGTGTTCGGGTGTGTATTCGGGTTGTATTCGGTTGTGTGTTCGGGTGTGTGTTCGGGTGTGTATTCGGGTGTGTGTTCGGGTGTGTATTCGGGTGTGTATTCGGGTGAGTGTTCGGGTGTGTATTCGGGTTGTATTCGGGTGTGTGTTCGGGTGTGTATTCGGGTGTGTGTTCGGGTGTGTATTCGGGTGTGTATTCGGGTGAGTGTTCGGGTGTGTATTCGGGTTGTATTCGGGTGTGCGTTCGGGTGTGTATTCGGGTGTGTGTTCGGGTATGTGTTCGGGTGTGTATTCGGGTGTGTGTTCGGGTGTGTGTTCGGGTGTGTGTTCGGTTGTGTGTTCGGGTGTGTATTCGGGTGTGTGTTCGGGTGTGTATTCGGGTGTGTGTTCGGGTGTGTGTTCGGTTGTGTGTTCGGGTGAGTATTCGGGTGTGTTCGGGTGTGTGTTCGGGTGTGTATTCGGGTTGTATTCGGGTGTGTGTTCGGGTGTGTGGTCGGGTGTGTGTTCGGTTTTGTGTTCTGGTGTGTATTCGGGTGTGTGTTCGGGTGTGTGTTCGGGTGTGTATTCGGGTTGTATTCGGGTGTGTGTTCGGGTGTGTGTTCGGGTGTATATTCGGGTGTGTGTTCGGGTGTGTATTCGGGTTGTATTCGGGTGTGTGTTCGGGTGTGGGTTCGGGTTGTATTCGGGTGTGTGTTCGGATGTGTGTTCGGGTTGTACTCGGGTGTGTGTTCGGGTGTGTGTTCGGGTTGTATTCGGGGGTGTGTTCGGGTTTGTATTCGGGTGTGTGTTCGGGTGTGTATTCGGGTTGTATTCGGTTGTGTGTTCGGTTGTGTGTTCGGGTGTGTATTCGGGTGTGTGTTCGGGTGTGTGTTCGGGTGTGTATACGGGTGTGTGTTCGGGTGTGTATTCGGGTGTGTATTCGGGTGAGTGTTCGGGTGTGTATTCGGGTTGTATTCGGGTGTGGGTTCGGGTTGTATTCGGGTGTGTGTTCGGGTGTGTGTTCGGGTTGTACTCGGGTGTGTGTTCGGGTGTGTGTTCGGGTTGTATTCGGGTGTGTGTTCGGGTGTGTGTTCGGGTGTGTGTTCGGGTTGTATTCGGGTGTGTGTTCGGGTTTGTATTCGGGTGTGTATTCGGGTGTGTATTCGGGTTGAATTCGGGTGTGTGTTCGGGTGTGTGTTCGGGTGTGTATTCGGGTGTGTGTTCGGATGTGTATTCGGGTTGTATTCGGGTGTGTGTTCGGGTGTGTGTTCGGTTGTGTGTTCGGGTGTGTATTCGGGTGTGTGTTCGGGTGTGTATTCGGGTTGTATTCGGGTGTGTGTTCGGGTGGGTATTCGGGTTGTAGTCGGGTGTGTGTTCGGGTGTGTATTCGGGTGTGCGTTCGGGTGTGTATTCGGGTTGTAGTCGGGTGTGTGTTCGGGTGTGTTCGGGTGGGTATTCGGGTGTGTGTTCGGGTGTGTATTCGTGTTGTATTCGGGTGTGTGTTCGGGTGTGCGTTCGGGTGTGTGTTCGGGTGTATATTCGGGTGTGTGTTCGGGTGTGTATTCGGGTTGTATTCGGGTAGGTGTTCGGGTGTGTGTTCGGGTTGTATTCGGGTGTGTGTTCGGGTGTGTGTTCGGGTTGTATTCGGGTGTGTATTCGGGTGTGTGTTCGGGTGTGCATTCGGGTGTGTGTTCGGGTGTGTGTTCGGGTGTGTATTCGGGTTGTATTCATGTGTGTGTTCGAGTTGTATTCGGGTGTGTGTTCGGGTGTGTATTCGGGTTGTATTCGGTTGTGTGTTCGGGTGTGTGTTCGGGTGCGTATTCGGGTGTGTGTTCGGGTGTGTGTTCGGGTGTATATTCGGGTGTGTGTTCGGATGTGTATTCGGGTGTGTGTTCGGGTGTGTATTCGGGTTGTATTCGGGTGTGTGTTCGGGTGTGTGTTCGGGTGTGTATTCGGGTTGTATTCGGGTTGTATTCGGGTGTGTGTTCGGGTGTGTGTTCGGGTTGCATTCGGGTGTGTGTTCGGGTGTGTGTTCGGGTGTGTGTTCGGTTGTGTGTTCGGGTGAGTATTCGGGTGTGTTCGGGTGTGTGTTCGGGTGTGTGTTCGGGTGTGTGTTCGGGTGTGTGTTCGGGTGTGTGTTCGGTTGTGTGTTCGGGTGTGTATTCGGGTGTGTGTTCGGGTGTGTATTCGGGTTGTATTCGGGTGTGTGTTCGGGTGTGTGTACGGGTGTGTGTTCGGTTGTGTGTTCGGGTGTGTATTCGGGTTATAGTCGGGTGTATGTTCGGGTGTGTATTCGGGTGTGTGTTCGGGTGTGTATACGGGTTGTATTCGGGTGTGTGTTCGGGTGTGTGTTCGGGTTGTATTCGGGTGTGTGTTCGGGTTGTATTCGGGTGTGTGTTCGGGTGTGTATTCGGGTGTGTGTTCGGGTGTGTATTCGTGTGTGTGTTCGGGTGTGTATTCGGGTTGTATTCGGGTGTGTGTTCGGGTGTGTGTTCGGGTGTGTATTCGGGTGTGTGTTCGGGTGTGTATTCGGGTTGCATTCGGGAGTGTGTTCGGGTGTGTATTCGGGTGTGTTTTCGGGTCTGTATTCGGGTGTGTATTCGGGTGTGTATTCGGGTGAGTGTTCGGGTGTGTATTCGGGTTGTATTCGGGTCTGTGTTCGGGTGTGTTCGGGTGTGTGTTCGGGTGTGTATTCGGGTTGTATTCGGGTGTGTGTTCGGGTGTGTGTTTGGTTGTGTGTTCTGGTGTGTATTCGGGTGTGTGTTCGGGTGTGTGTTCGGGTGTGTATTCGGGTTGTATTCGGGTGTGTGTTCGGGTGTGTGTTCGGGTGTGTGTTCGGGCGTATATTCGGGTGTGTGTTCGGGTGTGTATTCGGGTTGTATTCGGGTGTGTGTTCGGGTGTGTGTTCGGGTGTGTGTTCGGGTGTGTATTCGGGTTGTATTCGGGTGTGTGTTCGGGTGTGTATTCGGGTTGTATTCGGGTGTGTGTTCGGGTGTGTGTTCGGGTGTGTATTCGGGTTGTATTCGGGTTGTATTCGGGTGTGTGTTCGGGTGTGTGTTCGGGTGTGTGTTCGGGTGTGTATTCGGGTTGTATTCGGGTGTGTGTTCGGGTGTGTGTTCGGGTGTGTATTCGGGTTGTATTCGGGTTGTATTCGGGTGTGTGTTCGGGTGTGTGTTCGGGTTGCATTCGGGTGTGTGTTCGGGTGTGTGTTCGGGTGTGTGTTCGGTTGTGTGTTCGGGTGAGTATTCGGGTGTGTGTTCGGGTGTGTGTTCGGGTGTGTGTTCGGGTGTGTGTTCGGGTGTGTGTTCGGTTGTGTGTTCGGGTGTGTATTCGGGTGTGTGTTCGGGTGTGTATTCGGGTTGTATTCGGGTGTGTGTTCGGGTGTGTGTACGGGTGTGTGTTCGGTTGTGTGTTCGGGTGTGTATTCGGGTGTGTGTTCGGGTGTGTATTCGGGTTGTGTTCGGGTGTGTGTTCGGGTGTGTATTCGGGTTATAGTCGGGTGTATGTTCGGGTGTGTATTCGGGTGTGTGTTCGGGTGTGTATACGGGTTGTATTCGGGTGTGTGTTCGGGTGTGTGTTCGGGTTGTATTCGGGTGTGTGTTCGGGTTGTATTCGGGTGTGTGTTCGGGTGTGTATTCGGGTGTGTGTTCGGGTGTGTATTCGTGTGTGTGTTCGGGTGTGTATTCGGGTTGTATTCGGGTGTGTGTTCGGGTGTGTGTTCGGGTGTGTATTCGGGTGTGTGTTCGGGTGTGTATTCGGGTTGCATTCGGGAGTGTGTTCGGGTGTGTATTCGGGTGTGTTTTCGGGTCTGTATTCGGGTGTGTATTCGGGTGTGTATTCGGGTGAGTGTTCGGGTGTGTATTCGGGTTGTATTCGGGTCTGTGTTCGGGTGTGTTCGGGTGTGTGTTCGGGTGTGTATTCGGGTTGTATTCGGGTGTGTGTTCGGGTGTGTGTTTGGTTGTGTGTTCTGGTGTGTATTCGGGTGTGTGTTCGGGTGTGTGTTCGGGTGTGTATTCGGGTTGTATTCGGGTGTGTGTTCGGGTGTGTGTTCGGGTGTGTGTTCGGGCGTATATTCGGGTGTGTGTTCGGGTGTGTATTCGGGTTGTATTCGGGTGTGTGTTCGGGTGTGTGTTCGGGTGTGTGTTCGGGTGTGTATTCGGGTGTGTGTTCGGGTGTGTGTTCGGGTGTATATTCGGGTGTGTGTTCGGGTGTGTATTCGGGTTGTATTCGGGTGTGTGTTCGGGTGTGTGTTCGGGTTGTACTCGGGTGTGTGTTCGGGTTGTATTCGGGTGTGTGTTCGGGTTTGTATTCGGGTGTGAGTTCGGGTGTGTATTCGGGTTGTATTCGGGTGTGTGTTCGGGTGTGTGTTCGGTTGTGTGTTCGGGTGAGTATTCGGGTGTGTTCGGATGTGTATTCGGGTGTGTGTTCGGGTGTGTATTCGGGTTGTAATCCGGTATATATTCGGGTGTGTTCGGGTGTGTATTCGGGTGTGTGTTCGGGTGTGTGTTCGGGTGTGTATTCGGGTTGTATTCGGGTGTGTGTTCGGGTGTTTGTTCGGGTGTGTTCGGGTGTGTGTTCGGTTGTGTGTTCGGGTGAGTATTCGGGTGTGTTCGGGTGTGTGTTCGGGTGTGTATTCGGGTTGTATTCGGGTGTGTGTTCGGGTGTGTGTTCGGGTTGTATTCGGGTGTGTGTTCGGGTGTGTGTTCGGGTTGTACTCGGGTGTGTGTTCGGGTGTGTGTTCGGGTTGTATTCGGGTGTGTGTTCGGGTTTGTATTCGGGTGTGTGTTCGGGTGTGTATTCGGGTTGTATTCGGTTGTGTGTTCGGTTGTGTGTTCGGTTGTGTGTTCGGGTGTGTATTCGGGTGTGTGTTCGGGTGTGTGTTCGAGTGTGTATTCGGGTGTGTGTTCGGGTGTGTATTCGGGTGTGTATTCGGGTGAGTGTTCGGGTGTGTATTCGGGTTGTATTCGGGTGTGTGTTCGGGTGTGTATTCGGGTGTGTGTTCGGGTATGTGTTCGGGTGTGTATTCGGGTGTGTGTTCGGGTGTGTGTTCGGGTGTGTGTTCGGTTGTGTGTTCGGGTGTGTATTCGGGTGTGTGTTCGGGTGTGTATTCGGGTGTGTGTTCGGGTGTGTGTTCGGTTGTGTGTTCGGGTGTGTATTCGGGTGTGTGTTCGGGTTGTATTCGGGTGTGTGTTCGGGTGTGTGTTCGGGTGTGTGTTTGGGTTGTATTCGGGTGTGTGTTCGGGTTTGTATTCGGGTGTGTATTCGGGTGTGTATTCGGGTTGAATTCGGGTGTGTGTTCGGGTGTGTGTTCGGGTGTGTATTCGGGTGTGTGTTCGGTTGTGTGTTCGGGTGAGTATTCGGGTGTGTTCGGGTGTGTGTTCGGGTGTGTATTCGGGTTGTATTCGGGTGTGTGTTCGGGTGTGTGTTCGGGTTGTATTCGGGTGTGTGTTCGGGTGTGTGTTCGGGTTGTACTCGGGTGTGTGTTCGGGTGTGTGTTCGGGTTGTATTCGGGTGTGTGTTCGGGTTTGTATTCGGGTGTGTGTTCGGGTGTGTATTCGGGTTGTATTCGGTTGTGTGTTCGGTTGTGTGTTCGGTTGTGTGTTCGGGTGTGTATTCGGGTGTGTGTTCGGGTGTGTGTTCGAGTGTGTATTCGGGTGTGTGTTCGGGTGTGTATTCGGGTGTGTATTCGGGTGAGTGTTCGGGTGTGTATTCGGGTTGTATTCGGGTGTGTGTTCGGGTGTGTATTCGGGTGTGTGTTCGGGTATGTGTTCGGGTGTGTATTCGGGTGTGTGTTCGGGTGTGTGTTCGGGTGTGTGTTCGGTTGTGTGTTCGGGTGTGTATTCGGGTGTGTGTTCGGGTGTGTATTCGGGTGTGTGTTCGGGTGTGTGTTCGGTTGTGTGTTCGGGTGTGTATTCGGGTGTGTGTTCGGGTTGTATTCGGGTGTGTGTTCGGGTGTGTGTTCGGGTGTGTGTTTGGGTTGTATTCGGGTGTGTGTTCGGGTTTGTATTCGGGTGTGTATTCGGGTGTGTATTCGGGTTGAATTCGGGTGTGTGTTCGGGTGTGTGTTCGGGTGTGTATTCGGGTGTGTGTTCGGGTGTGTATTCGGGTTGTATTCGGGTGTGTGTTCGGGTGTGTGTTCGGTTGTGTGTTCGGGTGTGTATTCGGGTGTGTGTTCGGGTGTGTATTCGGGTTGTATTCGGGTGTGTGTTCGGGTGTGTGTTCGGGTGGGTATTCGGGTTGTAGTCGGGTGTGTGTTCGGGTGTGTTCGGGTGTGTATTCGGGTGTGTATTCGGGTTGTATTCGGGTGTGTGTTCGGGTGTGTGTTCGGGTGTATATTCGGGTGTGTGTTCGGGTGTGTATTCGGGTTGTATTCGGGTGTGTGTTCGGGTTGTATTCGGGAGTGTGTTCGGGTGTGTGTTCGGGTGGTACTCGGGTGTGTGTTCGGGTGTGTGTTCGGGTTGTATTCGAGTGTGTGTTCGGGTTTGTATTCGGGTGTGTGTTCGGGTGTGTATTCGGGTTGTATTCGGTTGTGTGTTCCGTTGTGTGTTCGGGTGTGTATTCGGGTGTGTGTTCGGGTGTGTGTTCGGGTGTGTATTCGGGTGTGTGTTCGGGTGTGTATTCGGGTGTGTATTCGGGTGAGTGTTCGGGTGTGTATTCGGGTTGTATTCGGGTGTGTGTTCGGGTGTGTATTCGGGTGTGTGTTCGGGTATGTGTTCGGGTGTGTATTCGGGTGTGTGTTCGGGTGTGTGTTCGGGTGTGTGTTCGGTTGTGTGTTCGGGTGTGTATTCGGGTGTGTGTTCGGGTGTGTATTCGGGTGTGTGTTCTGGTGTGTGTTCGGTTGTGTGTTCGGGTGTGTATTCGGGTGTGTGTTCGGGTTGTATTCGGGTGTGTGTTCGGGTGTGTGTTCGGGTGTGTGTTCGGGTTGTATTCGGGTGTGTGTTCGGGTTTGTATTCGGGTGTGTATTCGGGTGTGTATTCGGGTTGAATTCGGGTGTGTGTTCGGGTGTGTATTCGGGTGTGTGTTCGGGTGTGTATTCGGGTTGTATTCGGGTGTGTGTTCGGGTGTGTGTTCGGGTGTGTGTTCGGGTGTGTGTTCGGGCGTATATTCGGGTGTGTGTTCGGGTGTGTATTCGGGTTGTATTCGGGTGTGTGTTCGGGTGTGTGTTCGGGTGTGTGTTCGGGTGTGTATTCGGGTTGTATTCGGGTGTGTGTTCGGGTGTGTGTTCGGGTGTATATTCGGGTGTGTGTTCGGGTGTGTATTCGGGTTGTATTCGGGTGTGTGTTCGGGTTGTACTCGGGTGTGTGTTCGGGTTGTATTCGGGTGTGTGTTCGGGTTTGTATTCGGGTGTGAGTTCGGGTGTGTATTCGGGTTGTATTCGGGTGTGTGTTCGGGTGTGTGTTCGGTTGTGTGTTCGGGTGAGTATTCGGGTGTGTTCGGATGTGTATTCGGGTGTGTGTTCGGGTGTGTATTCGGGTTGTAATCCGGTATATATTCGGGTGTGTTCGGGTGTGTATTCGGGTTGTATTCGGGTGTGTGTTCGGGTGTGTGTTCGGGTGTGTGTTCGGGTGTGTGTTCGGGTGTGTATTCGGGTTGTATTCATGTGTGTGTTCGGGTTGTATTCGGGTGTGTGTTCGGGTGTGTATTCGGGTTGTATTCGGTTGTGTGTTCGGGTGTGTGTTCGGGTGCGTATTCGGGTGTGTGTTCGGGTGTGTGTTCGGGAGTATATTCGGGTGTGTATTCGGGTGTGTGTTCGGGTATGTGTTCGGGTGTGTATTCGGGTGTGTGTTCGGGTGTGTGTTCGGGTGTGTGTTCGGTTGTGTGTTCGGGTGTGTATTCGGGTGTGTGTTCGGGTTGTATTCGGGTGTGTGTTCGGGTGTGTTCGGGTGTGTGTTCGGTTGTGTGTTCGGGTGAGTATTCGGGTGTGTTCGGGTGTGTGTTCGGGTGTGTATTCGGGTTGTATTCGGGTGTGTGGTCGGGTGTGTGGTCGAGTGTGTGTTCGGTTGTGTGTTCTGGTGTGTATTCGGGTGTGTGTTCGGGTGTGTGTTCGGGTGTGTATTCGGGTTGTATTCGGGTGTGTGTTCGGGTGTGTGTTCGGGTGTATATTCGGGTGTGTGTTCGGGTGTGTATTCGGGTTGTATTCGGGTGTGTGTTCGGGTGTGGATTCGGGTTGTATTCGGGTGTGTGTTCGGGTGTGTGTTCGGGTTGTACTCGGGTGTGTGTTCGGGTGTGTGTTCGGGTTGTATTCGGGTGTGTGTTCGGGTTTGTATTCGGGTGTGTGTTCGGGTGTGTATTCGGGTTGTATTCGGTTGTGTGTTCGGGTGTGTGTTCGGGTGTGTATTCGGGTGTGTGTTCGGGTGTGTATTCGGGTGTGTATTCGGGTGAGTGTTCGGGTGTGTATCCGGGTTGTATTCGGGTGTGTGTTCGGGTGTGTATTCGGGTGTGTGTTCGGGTGTGTATTCGGGTGTGTATTCGGGTGAGTGTTCGGGTGTGTATTCGGGTTGTATTCGGGTGTGCGTTCGGGTGTGTATTCGGGTGTGTGTTCGGGTATGTGTTCGGGTGTGTATTCGGGTGTGTGTTCGGGTGTGTGTTCGGGTGTGTGTTCGGTTGTGTGTTCGGGTGTGTATTCGGGTGTGTGTTCGGGTGTGTATTCGGGTGTGTGTTCGGGTGTGTGTTCGGTTGTGTGTTCGGGTGAGTATTCGGGTGTGTTCGGGTGTGTGTTCGGGTGTGTATTCGGGTTGTATTCGGGTGTGTGTTCGGGTGTGTGGTCGGGTGTGTGTTCGGTTTTGTGTTCTGGTGTGTATTCGGGTGTGTGTTCGGGTGTGTGTTCGGGTGTGTATTCGGGTTGTATTCGGGTGTGTGTTCGGGTGTGTGTTCGGGTGTATATTCGGGTGTGTGTTCGGGTGTGTATTCGGGTTGTATTCGGGTGTGTGTTCGGGTGTGGGTTCGGGTTGTATTCGGGTGTGTGTTCGGATGTGTGTTCGGGTTGTACTCGGGTGTGTGTTCGGGTGTGTGTTCGGGTTGTATTCGGGGGTGTGTTCGGGTTTGTATTCGGGTGTGTGTTCGGGTGTGTATTCGGGTTGTATTCGGTTGTGTGTTCGGTTGTGTGTTCGGGTGTGTATTCGGGTGTGTGTTCGGGTGTGTGTTCGGGTGTGTATACGGGTGTGTGTTCGGGTGTGTATTCGGGTGTGTATTCGGGTGAGTGTTCGGGTGTGTATTCGGGTTGTATTCGGGTGTGGGTTCGGGTTGTATTCGGGTGTGTGTTCGGGTGTGTGTTCGGGTTGTACTCGGGTGTGTGTTCGGGTGTGTGTTCGGGTTGTATTCGGGTGTGTGTTCGGGTGTGTGTTCGGGTGTGTGTTCGGGTTGTATTCGGGTGTGTGTTCGGGTTTGTATTCGGGTGTGTATTCGGGTGTGTATTCGGGTTGAATTCGGGTGTGTGTTCGGGTGTGTGTTCGGGTGTGTATTCGGGTGTGTGTTCGGATGTGTATTCGGGTTGTATTCGGGTGTGTGTTCGGGTGTGTGTTCGGTTGTGTGTTCGGGTGTGTATTCGGGTGTGTGTTCGGGTGTGTATTCGGGTTGTATTCGGGTGTGTGTTCGGGTGGGTATTCGGGTTGTAGTCGGGTGTGTGTTCGGGTGTGTATTCGGGTGTGCGTTCGGGTGTGTATTCGGGTTGTAGTCGGGTGTGTGTTCGGGTGTGTTCGGGTGGGTATTCGGGTGTGTGTTCGGGTGTGTATTCGTGTTGTATTCGGGTGTGTGTTCGGGTGTGCGTTCGGGTGTGTGTTCGGGTGTATATTCGGGTGTGTGTTCGGGTGTGTATTCGGGTTGTATTCGGGTAGGTGTTCGGGTGTGTGTTCGGGTTGTATTCGGGTGTGTGTTCGGGTGTGTGTTCGGGTTGTATTCGGGTGTGTATTCGGGTGTGTGTTCGGGTGTGCATTCGGGTGTGTGTTCGGGTGTGTGTTCGGGTGTGTATTCGGGTTGTATTCATGTGTGTGTTCGAGTTGTATTCGGGTGTGTGTTCGGGTGTGTATTCGGGTTGTATTCGGTTGTGTGTTCGGGTGTGTGTTCGGGTGCGTATTCGGGTGTGTGTTCGGGTGTGTGTTCGGGTGTATATTCGGGTGTGTGTTCGGGTGTGTATTCGGGTGTGTGTTCGGGTGTGTATTCGGGTTGTATTCGGGTGTGTGTTCGGGTGTGTGTTCGGGTGTGTATTCGGGTTGTATTCGGGTTGTATTCGGGTGTGTGTTCGGGTGTGTGTTCGGGTTGCATTCGGGTGTGTGTTCGGGTGTGTGTTCGGGTGTGTGTTCGGTTGTGTGTTCGGGTGAGTATTCGGGTGTGTTCGGGTGTGTGTTCGGGTGTGTGTTCGGGTGTGTGTTCGGGTGTGTGTTCGGGTGTGTGTTCGGTTGTGTGTTCGGGTGTGTATTCGGGTGTGTGTTCGGGTGTGTATTCGGGTTGTATTCGGGTGTGTGTTCGGGTGTGTGTACGGGTGTGTGTTCGGTTGTGTGTTCGGGTGTGTATTCGGGTTATAGTCGGGTGTATGTTCGGGTGTGTATTCGGGTGTGTGTTCGGGTGTGTATACGGGTTGTATTCGGGTGTGTGTTCGGGTGTGTGTTCGGGTTGTATTCGGGTGTGTGTTCGGGTTGTATTCGGGTGTGTGTTCGGGTGTGTATTCGGGTGTGTGTTCGGGTGTGTATTCGTGTGTGTGTTCGGGTGTGTATTCGGGTTGTATTCGGGTGTGTGTTCGGGTGTGTGTTCGGGTGTGTATTCGGGTGTGTGTTCGGGTGTGTATTCGGGTTGTATTCGGGTCTGTGTTCGGGTGTGTTCGGGTGTGTGTTCGGGTGTGTATTCGGGTTGTATTCGGGTGTGTGTTCGGGTGTGTGTTTGGTTGTGTGTTCTGGTGTGTATTCGGGTGTGTGTTCGGGTGTGTGTTCGGGTGTGTATTCGGGTTGTATTCGGGTGTGTGTTCGGGTGTGTGTTCGGGTGTGTGTTCGGGCGTATATTCGGGTGTGTGTTCGGGTGTGTATTCGGGTTGTATTCGGGTGTGTGTTCGGGTGTGTGTTCGGGTGTGTGTTCGGGTGTGTATTCGGGTTGTATTCGGGTGTGTGTTCGGGTGTGTATTCGGGTTGTATTCGGGTGTGTGTTCGGGTGTGTGTTCGGGTGTGTATTCGGGTTGTATTCGGGTTGTATTCGGGTGTGTGTTCGGGTGTGTGTTCGGGTGTGTGTTCGGGTGTGTATTCGGGTTGTATTCGGGTGTGTGTTCGGGTGTGTGTTCGGGTGTGTATTCGGGTTGTATTCGGGTTGTATTCGGGTGTGTGTTCGGGTGTGTGTTCGGGTTGCATTCGGGTGTGTGTTCGGGTGTGTGTTCGGGTGTGTGTTCGGTTGTGTGTTCGGGTGAGTATTCGGGTGTGTTCGGGTGTGTGTTCGGGTGTGTGTTCGGGTGTGTGTTCGGGTGTGTGTTCGGGTGTGTGTTCGGTTGTGTGTTCGGGTGTGTATTCGGGTGTGTGTTCGGGTGTGTATTCGGGTTGTATTCGGGTGTGTGTTCGGGTGTGTGTACGGGTGTGTGTTCGGTTGTGTGTTCGGGTGTGTATTCGGGTGTGTGTTCGGGTGTGTATTCGGGTTGTGTTCGGGTGTGTGTTCGGGTGTGTATTCGGGTTATAGTCGGGTGTATGTTCGGGTGTGTATTCGGGTGTGTGTTCGGGTGTGTATACGGGTTGTATTCGGGTGTGTGTTCGGGTGTGTGTTCGGGTTGTATTCGGGTGTGTGTTCGGGTTGTATTCGGGTGTGTGTTCGGGTGTGTATTCGGGTGTGTGTTCGGGTGTGTATTCGTGTGTGTGTTCGGGTGTGTATTCGGGTTGTATTCGGGTGTGTGTTCGGGTGTGTGTTCGGGTGTGTATTCGGGTGTGTGTTCGGGTGTGTATTCGGGTTGCATTCGGGAGTGTGTTCGGGTGTGTATTCGGGTGTGTTTTCGGGTCTGTATTCGGGTGTGTATTCGGGTGTGTATTCGGGTGAGTGTTCGGGTGTGTATTCGGGTTGTATTCGGGTCTGTGTTCGGGTGTGTTCGGGTGTGTGTTCGGGTGTGTATTCGGGTTGTATTCGGGTGTGTGTTCGGGTGTGTGTTTGGTTGTGTGTTCTGGTGTGTATTCGGGTGTGTGTTCGGGTGTGTGTTCGGGTGTGTATTCGGGTTGTATTCGGGTGTGTGTTCGGGTGTGTGTTCGGGTGTGTGTTCGGGCGTATATTCGGGTGTGTGTTCGGGTGTGTATTCGGGTTGTATTCGGGTGTGTGTTCGGGTGTGTGTTCGGGTGTGTGTTCGGGTGTGTATTCGGGTGTGTGTTCGGGTGTGTGTTCGGGTGTATATTCGGGTGTGTGTTCGGGTGTGTATTCGGGTTGTATTCGGGTTAGTGTTCGGGTGTGTGTTCGGGTTGTACTCGGGTGTGTGTTCGGGTTGTATTCGGGTGTGTGTTCGGGTTTGTATTCGGGTGTGAGTTCGGGTGTGTATTCGGGTTGTATTCGGGTGTGTGTTCGGGTGTGTGTTCGGTTGTGTGTTCGGGTGAGTATTCGGGTGTGTTCGGATGTGTATTCGGGTGTGTGTTCGGGTGTGTATTCGGGTTGTAATCCGGTATATATTCGGGTGTGTTCGGGTGTGTATTCGGGTGTGTGTTCGGGTGTGTGTTCGGGTGTGTATTCGGGTTGTATTCGGGTGTGTGTTCGGGTGTTTGTTCGGGTGTGTTCGGGTGTGTGTTCGGTTGTGTGTTCGGGTGAGTATTCGGGTGTGTTCGGGTGTGTGTTCGGGTGTGTATTCGGGTTGTATTCGGGTGTGTGTTCGGGTGTGTGTTCGGGTTGTATTCGGGTGTGTGTTCGGGTGTGTGTTCGGGTTGTACTCGGGTGTGTGTTCGGGTGTGTGTTCGGGTTGTATTCGGGTGTGTGTTCGGGTTTGTATTCGGGTGTGTGTTCGGGTGTGTATTCGGGTTGTATTCGGTTGTGTGTTCGGTTGTGTGTTCGGTTGTGTGTTCGGGTGTGTATTCGGGTGTGTGTTCGGGTGTGTGTTCGAGTGTGTATTCGGGTGTGTGTTCGGGTGTGTATTCGGGTGTGTATTCGGGTGAGTGTTCGGGTGTGTATTCGGGTTGTATTCGGGTGTGTGTTCGGGTGTGTATTCGGGTGTGTGTTCGGGTATGTGTTCGGGTGTGTATTCGGGTGTGTTTTCGGGTGTGTGTTCGGGTGTGTGTTCGGTTGTGTGTTCGGGTGTGTATTCGGGTGTGTGTTCGGGTGTGTATTCGGGTGTGTGTTCGGGTGTGTGTTCGGTTGTGTGTTCGGGTGTGTATTCGGGTGTGTGTTCGGGTTGTATTCGGGTGTGTGTTCGGGTGTGTGTTCGGGTGTGTGTTTGGGTTGTATTCGGGTGTGTGTTCGGGTTTGTATTCGGGTGTGTATTCGGGTGTGTATTCGGGTTGAATTCGGGTGTGTGTTCGGGTGTGTGTTCGGGTGTGTATTCGGGTGTGTGTTCGGGTGTGTATTCGGGTTGTATTCGGGTGTGTGTTCGGGTGTGTGTTCGGTTGTGTGTTCGGGTGTGTATTCGGGTGTGTGTTCGGGTGTGTATTCGGGTTGTATTCGGGTGTGTGTTCGGGTGTGTGTTCGGGTGGGTATTCGGGTTGTAGTCGGGTGTGTGTTCGGGTGTGTTCGGGTGTGTATTCGGGTGTGTATTCGGGTTGTATTCGGGTGTGTGTTCGGGTGTGTGTTCGGGTGTATATTCGGGTGTGTGTTCGGGTGTGTATTCGGGTTGTATTCGGGTGTGTGTTCGGGTTGTATTCGGGAGTGTGTTCGGGTGTGTGTTCGGGTGGTACTCGGGTGTGTGTTCGGGTGTGTGTTCGGGTTGTATTCGAGTGTGTGTTCGGGTTTGTATTCGGGTGTGTGTTCGGGTGTGTATTCGGGTTGTATTCGGTTGTGTGTTCCGTTGTGTGTTCGGGTGTGTATTCGGGTGTGTGTTCGGGTGTGTGTTCGGGTGTGTATTCGGGTGTGTGTTCGGGTGTGTATTCGGGTGTGTATTCGGGTGAGTGTTCGGGTGTGTATTCGGGTTGTATTCGGGTGTGTGTTCGGGTGTGTATTCGGGTGTGTGTTCGGGTATGTGTTCGGGTGTGTATTCGGGTGTGTGTTCGGGTGTGTGTTCGGGTGTGTGTTCGGTTGTGTGTTCGGGTGTGTATTCGGGTGTGTGTTCGGGTGTGTATTCGGGTGTGTGTTCTGGTGTGTGTTCGGTTGTGTGTTCGGGTGTGTATTCGGGTGTGTGTTCGGGTTGTATTCTGGTGTGTGTTCGGGTGTGTGTTCGGGTGTGTGTTCGGGTTGTATTCGGGTGTGTGTTCGGGTTTGTATTCGGGTGTGTATTCGGGTGTGTATTCGGGTTGAATTCGGGTGTGTGTTCGGGTGTGTATTCGGGTGTGTGTTCGGGTGTGTATTCGGGTTGTATTCGGGTGTGTGTTCGGGTGTGTGTTCGGGTGTGTGTTCGGGTGTGTGTTCGGGCGTATATTCGGGTGTGTGTTCGGGTGTGTATTCGGGTTGTATTCGGGTGTGTGTTCGGGTGTGTGTTCGGGTGTGTGTTCGGGTGTGTATTCGGGTTGTATTCGGGTGTGTGTTCGGGTGTGTGTTCGGGTGTATATTCGGGTGTGTGTTCGGGTGTGTATTCGGGTTGTATTCGGGTGTGTGTTCGGGTGTGTGTTCGGGTTGTACTCGGGTGTGTGTTCGGGTTGTATTCGGGTGTGTGTTCGGGTTTGTATTCGGGTGTGAGTTCGGGTGTGTATTCGGGTTGTATTCGGGTGTGTGTTCGGGTGTGTGTTCGGTTGTGTGTTCGGGTGAGTATTCGGGTGTGTTCGGATGTGTATTCGGGTGTGTGTTCGGGTGTGTATTCGGGTTGTAATCCGGTATATATTCGGGTGTGTTCGGGTGTGTATTCGGGTTGTATTCGGGTGTGTGTTCGGGTGTGTGTTCGGGTGTGTGTTCGGGTGTGTGTTCGGGTGTGTATTCGGGTTGTATTCATGTGTGTGTTCGGGTTGTATTCGGGTGTGTGTTCGGGTGTGTATTCGGGTTGTATTCGGTTGTGTGTTCGGGTGTGTGTTCGGGTGCGTATTCGGGTGTGTGTTCGGGTGTGTGTTCGGGAGTATATTCGGGTGTGTATTCGGGTGTGTGTTCGGGTATGTGTTCGGGTGTGTATTCGGGTGTGTGTTCGGGTGTGTGTTCGGGTGTGTGTTCGGTTGTGTGTTCGGGTGTGTATTCGGGTGTGTGTTCGGGTGTGTATTCGGGTGTGTGTTCGGGTGTGTGTTCGGTTGTGTGTTCGGGTGTATATTCGGGTGTGTGTTCGGGTTGTATTCGGGTGTGTGTTCGGGTGTGTGTTCGGGTGTGTGTTCGGGTTGTATTCGGGTGTGTGTTCGGGTTTGTATTCGGGTGTGTATTCGGGTGTGTATTCGGGTTGAATTCGGGTTTGTGTTCGGGTGTGCATTCGGGTGTGTGTTCGGGTGTGTATTCGGGTTGTATTCGGGTGTGTGTTCGGGTGTGTGTTCGGGTGTGTGTTCGGGCGTATATTCGGGTGTGTGTTCGGGTGTGTATTCGGGTTGTATTCGGGTGTGTGTTCGGGTGTGTGTTCGGGTGTGTGTTCGGGTGTGTATTCGGGTTGTATTCGGGTGTGTGTTCGGGTGTGTGTTCGGGTGTATATTCGGGTGTGTGTTCGGGTGTGTATTCGGGTTGTATTCGGGTGTGTGTTCGGGTTTGTATTCGGGTGTGAGTTCGGGTGTGTATTCGGGTTGTATTCGGGTGTGTGTTCGGGTGTGTGTTCGGGTGTATATTCGGGTGTGTGTTCGGGTGTGTATTCGGGTTGTATTCGGGTGTGTGTTCGGGTTTGTATTCGGGTGTGAGTTCGGGTGTGTATTCGGGTTGTATTCGGGTGTGTGTTCGGGTGTGTGTTCGGTTGTGTGTTCGGGTGAGTATTCGGGTGTGTTCGGATGTGTATTCGGGTGTGTGTTCGGGTGTGTATTCGGGTTGTAATCCGGTATATATTCGGGTGTGTTCGGGTGTGTATTCGGGTTGTATTCGGGTGTGTGTTCGGGTGTGTGTTCGGGTGTGTGTTCGGGTGTGTATTCGGGTTGTATTCATGTGTGTGTTCGGGTTGTATTCGGGTGTGTGTTCGGGTGTGTATTCGGGTTGTATTCGGTTGTGTGTTCGGGTGCGTATTCGGGTGTGTGTTCGGGTGTGTGTTCGGGTGTATATTCGGGTGTGTGTTCGGGTGTGTATTCGGGTGTGTGTTCGGGTGTGTATTCGGGTTGTATTCGGGTGTGTGTTCGGGTGTGTGTTCGGGTGTGTATTCGGGTTGTATTCGGGTTGTATTCGGGTGTGTGTTCGGGTGTGTGTTCGGGTTGTATTCGGGTGTGTGTTCGGGTGTGTGTTCGGGTGTGTGTTCGGTTGTGTGTTCGGGTGAGTATTCGGGTGTGTTCGGGTGTGTGTTCGGGTGTGTGTTCGGGTGTGTGTTCGGTTGTGTGCTCGGGTGTGTATTCGGGTGTGTGTTCGGGTGTGTATTCGGGTTGTATTCGGGTGTGTGTTCGGGTGTGTGTACGGGTGTGTGTTCGGTTGTGTGTTCGGGTGTGTATTCGGGTGTGTGTTCGGGTGTGTATTCGGGTTGTGTTCGGGTGTGTGTTCGGGTGTGTATTCGGGTTATAGTCGGGTGTATGTTCGGGTGTGTATTCGGGTGTGTGTTCCGGTGTGTATACGAGTTGTATTCGGGTGTGTGTTCGGGTGTGTGTTCGGGTTGTATTCGGGTGTGTGTTCGGGTTGTATTCGGGTGTGTGTTCGGGTGTGTATTCGGGTGTGTGTTCGGGTGTGTATTCGTGTGTGTGTTCGGGTGTGTATTCGGGTTGTATTCGGGTGTGTGTTCGGGTGTGTGTTCGGGTGTGTATTCGGGTGTGTGTTCGGGTGTGTATTCGGGTTGCATTCGGGAGTGTGTTCGGGTGTGTATTCGGGTGTGTTTTCGGGTCTGTATTCGGGTGTGTATTCGGGTGTGTATTCGGGTGAGTGTTCGGGTGTGTATTCGGGTTGTATTCGGGTCTGTGTTCGGGTGTGTTCGGGTGTGTGTTCGGGTGTGTATTCGGGTTGTATTCGGGTGTGTGTTCGGGTGTGTGTTTGGTTGTGTGTTCTGGTGTGTATTCGGGTGTGTGTTCGGGTGTGTGTTCGGGTGTGTATTCGGGTTGTATTCGGGTGTGTGTTCGGGTGTGTGTTCGGGCGTATATTCGGGTGTGTGTTCGGGTGTGTATTCGGGTTGTATTCGGGTGTGTGTTCGGGTGTGTGTTCGGGTGTGTGTTCGGGTGTGTATTCGGGTTGTATTCGGGTGTGTGTTCGGGTGTGTGTTCGGGTGTATATTCGGGTGTGTGTTCGGGTGTGTATTCGGGTTGTATTCGGGTGTGTGTTCGGGTGTGTGTTCGGGTTGTACTCGGGTGTGTGTTCGGGTTGTATTCGGGTGTGTGTTCGGGTTTGTATTCGGGTGTGAGTTCGGGTGTGTATTCGGGTTGTATTCGGGTGTGTGTTCGGGTGTGTGTTCGGTTGTGTGTTCGGGTGAGTATTCGGGTGTGTTCGGATGTGTATTCGGGTGTGTGTTCGGGTGTGTATTCGGGTTGTAATCCGGTATATATTCGGGTGTGTTCGGGTGTGTATTCGGGTTGTATTCGGGTGTGTGTTCGGGTGTGTGTTCGGGTGTGTATTCGGGTTGTATTCGGGTGTGTGTTTGGGTGTGTGTTCGGGTGTGTGTTCGGGTGTGTATTCGGGTGTGTGTTCGGGTGTGTGTTCGGGTGTGTATTCGGGTTGTATTCGGGTGTGTGTTCGGGTGTTTGTTCGGGTGTGTTCGGGTGTGTGTTCGGTTGTGTGTTCGGGTGAGTATTCGGGTGTGTTCGGGTGTGTGTTCGGGTGTGTATTCGGGTTGTATTCGGGTGTGTGTTCGGGTGTGTGGTCGGGTGTGTGTTCGGTTGTGTGTTCTGGTGTGTATTCGGGTTGTATTCGGGTGTGTGTTCGGGTGTGTGTTCGGGTGTATATTCGGGTGTGTGTTCGGGTGTGTATTCGGGTTGTATTCGGGTGTTTGCTCGGGTGTGTGTTCGGGTTGTATTCGGGTGGTTGTTCGGGTGTGTGTTCGGGTTGTACTCGGGTGTGTGTTCGGGTGTGTGTTCGGGTTGTATTCGGGTGTGTGTTCGGGTTTGTATTCGGGTGTGTGTTCGGGTGTGTATTCGGGTTGTATTCGGTTGTGTGTTCGGTTGTGTGTTCGGGTGTGTATTCGGGTGTGTGTTCGGGTGTGTGTTCGAGTGTGTATTCGGGTTTGTGTTCGGGTGTGTATTCGGGTGTGTATTCGGGTGAGTGTTCGGGTGTGTATTCGGGTTGTATTCGGGTGTGTGTTCGGGTGTTTATTCGGGTGTGTGTTCGGGTATGTGTTCGGGTGTGTATTCGGGTGTGTGTTCGGGTGTGTGTTCGGGTGTGTATTCGGGTGTGTGTTCGGGTGTGTGTTCGGTTGTGTGTTCGGGTGTGTATTCGGGTGTGTGTTCGGGTTGTATTCGGGTGTGTGTTCGGGTGTGTGTTCGGGTGTGTGTTCGGGTGTGTATTCGGGTGTGTGTTCGGGTTTGTATTCGGGTGTGTATTCGGGTGTGTATTCGGGTTGAATTCGGGTGTGTGTTCGGGTGTGTGTTCGGGTGTGTATTCGGGTGTGTGTTCGGGCGTGTATTCGGGTTGTATTCGGGTGTGTGTTCGGGTGTGTGTTCGGTGGTGTGTTCGGGTGTGTATTCGGGTGTGTGTTCGGGTGTGTATTCGGGTTGTATTCGGGTGTGTGTTCGGGTGTGTGTTCGGGTGGGTATTCGGGTTGTAGTCGGGTGTGTGTTCGGGTGTGTTCGGGTGTGTATTCGGGTGTGTATTCGGGTTGTATTCGGGAATGTGTTCGGGTGTGTGTTCGGGTGTATATTCGGGTGTGTGTTCGGGTGTGTATTCGGGTTGTATTCGGGTGTGTGTTCGGGTTGTATTCGGGTGTGTGTTCGGGTGTGTGTTCGGGTTGTACTAGGGTGTGTGTTCGGGTGTGTGTTCGGGTTGTATTCGGGTGTGTGTTCGGGTTTGTATTCGGGTGTGTGTTCGGGTGTGTATTCGGGTTGTATTCTGTTGTGTGTTCGGTTGTGTGTTCGGGTGTGTATTCGGGTGAGTGTTCGGGTGTGTGTTCGGGTGTGTATTCGGGTGTGTGTTCGGGTGTGTATTCGGGTGTGTATTCGGGTGAGTGTTCGGGTGTGTATTCGGGTTGTATTCGGGTGTGTGTTCGGGTGTGTATTCGGGTGTGTGTTCGGGTATGTGTTCGGGTGTGTATTCGGGTGTGTGTTCGGGTGTGTGTTCGGGTGTGTGTTCGGTTGTGTGTTCGGGTGTGTATTCGGGTGTGTGTTCGGGTGTGTATTCGGGTGTGTATTCGGGTTGTATTCGGGTGTGTGTTCGGGTGTGTATTCGGGTTGTATTCGGGTGTGTGTTCGGGTGTGTGTTCGGGTGTGTATTCGGGTTGTATTCGGGTTGTATTCGGGTGTGTGTTCGGGTGTGTGTTCGGGTGTGTGTTCGGGTGTGTATTCGGGTTGTATTCGGGTGTGTGTTCGGGTGTGTGTTCGGGTGTGTATTCGGGTTGTATTCGGGTTGTATTCGGGTGTGTGTTCGGGTGTGTGTTCGGGTTGCATTCGGGTGTGTGTTCGGGTGTGTGTTCGGGTGTGTGTTCGGTTGTGTGTTCGGGTGAGTATTCGGGTGTGTTCGGGTGTGTGTTCGGGTGTGTGTTCGGGTGTGTGTTCGGGTGTGTGTTCGGGTGTGTGTTCGGTTGTGTGTTCGGGTGTGTATTCGGGTGTGTGTTCGGGTGTGTATTCGGGTTGTATTCGGGTGTGTGTTCGGGTGTGTGTACGGGTGTGTGTTCGGTTGTGTGTTCGGGTGTGTATTCGGGTGTGTGTTCGGGTGTGTATTCGGGTTGTGTTCGGGTGTGTGTTCGGGTGTGTATTCGGGTTATAGTCGGGTGTATGTTCGGGTGTGTATTCGGGTGTGTGTTCGGGTGTGTATACGGGTTGTATTCGGGTGTGTGTTCGGGTGTGTGTTCGGGTTGTATTCGGGTGTGTGTTCGGGTTGTATTCGGGTGTGTGTTCGGGTGTGTATTCGGGTGTGTGTTCGGGTGTGTATTCGTGTGTGTGTTCGGGTGTGTATTCGGGTTGTATTCGGGTGTGTGTTCGGGTGTGTGTTCGGGTGTGTATTCGGGTGTGTGTTCGGGTGTGTATTCGGGTTGCATTCGGGAGTGTGTTCGGGTGTGTATTCGGGTGTGTTTTCGGGTCTGTATTCGGGTGTGTATTCGGGTGTGTATTCGGGTGAGTGTTCGGGTGTGTATTCGGGTTGTATTCGGGTCTGTGTTCGGGTGTGTTCGGGTGTGTGTTCGGGTGTGTATTCGGGTTGTATTCGGGTGTGTGTTCGGGTGTGTGTTTGGTTGTGTGTTCTGGTGTGTATTCGGGTGTGTGTTCGGGTGTGTGTTCGGGTGTGTATTCGGGTTGTATTCGGGTGTGTGTTCGGGTGTGTGTTCGGGTGTGTGTTCGGGCGTATATTCGGGTGTGTGTTCGGGTGTGTATTCGGGTTGTATTCGGGTGTGTGTTCGGGTGTGTGTTCGGGTGTGTGTTCGGGTGTGTATTCGGGTGTGTGTTCGGGTGTGTGTTCGGGTGTATATTCGGGTGTGTGTTCGGGTGTGTATTCGGGTTGTATTCGGGTGTGTGTTCGGGTGTGTGTTCGGGTTGTACTCGGGTGTGTGTTCGGGTTGTATTCGGGTGTGTGTTCGGGTTTGTATTCGGGTGTGAGTTCGGGTGTGTATTCGGGTTGTATTCGGGTGTGTGTTCGGGTGTGTGTTCGGTTGTGTGTTCGGGTGAGTATTCGGGTGTGTTCGGATGTGTATTCGGGTGTGTGTTCGGGTGTGTATTCGGGTTGTAATCCGGTATATATTCGGGTGTGTTCGGGTGTGTATTCGGGTGTGTGTTCGGGTGTGTGTTCGGGTGTGTATTCGGGTTGTATTCGGGTGTGTGTTCGGGTGTTTGTTCGGGTGTGTTCGGGTGTGTGTTCGGTTGTGTGTTCGGGTGAGTATTCGGGTGTGTTCGGGTGTGTGTTCGGGTGTGTATTCGGGTTGTATTCGGGTGTGTGTTCGGGTGTGTGTTCGGGTTGTATTCGGGTGTGTGTTCGGGTGTGTGTTCGGGTTGTACTCGGGTGTGTGTTCGGGTGTGTGTTCGGGTTGTATTCGGGTGTGTGTTCGGGTTTGTATTCGGGTGTGTGTTCGGGTGTGTATTCGGGTTGTATTCGGTTGTGTGTTCGGTTGTGTGTTCGGTTGTGTGTTCGGGTGTGTATTCGGGTGTGTGTTCGGGTGTGTGTTCGAGTGTGTATTCGGGTGTGTGTTCGGGTGTGTATTCGGGTGTGTATTCGGGTGAGTGTTCGGGTGTGTATTCGGGTTGTATTCGGGTGTGTGTTCGGGTGTGTATTCGGGTGTGTGTTCGGGTATGTGTTCGGGTGTGTATTCGGGTGTGTTTTCGGGTGTGTGTTCGGGTGTGTGTTCGGTTGTGTGTTCGGGTGTGTATTCGGGTGTGTGTTCGGGTGTGTATTCGGGTGTGTGTTCGGGTGTGTGTTCGGTTGTGTGTTCGGGTGTGTATTCGGGTGTGTGTTCGGGTTGTATTCGGGTGTGTGTTCGGGTGTGTGTTCGGGTGTGTGTTTGGGTTGTATTCGGGTGTGTGTTCGGGTTTGTATTCGGGTGTGTATTCGGGTGTGTATTCGGGTTGAATTCGGGTGTGTGTTCGGGTGTGTGTTCGGGTGTGTATTCGGGTGTGTGTTCGGGTGTGTATTCGGGTTGTATTCGGGTGTGTGTTCGGGTGTGTGTTCGGTTGTGTGTTCGGGTGTGTATTCGGGTGTGTGTTCGGGTGTGTATTCGGGTTGTATTCGGGTGTGTGTTCGGGTGTGTGTTCGGGTGGGTATTCGGGTTGTAGTCGGGTGTGTGTTCGGGTGTGTTCGGGTGTGTATTCGGGTGTGTATTCGGGTTGTATTCGGGTGTGTGTTCGGGTGTGTGTTCGGGTGTATATTCGGGTGTGTGTTCGGGTGTGTATTCGGGTTGTATTCGGGTGTGTGTTCGGGTTGTATTCGGGAGTGTGTTCGGGTGTGTGTTCGGGTGGTACTCGGGTGTGTGTTCGGGTGTGTGTTCGGGTTGTATTCGAGTGTGTGTTCGGGTTTGTATTCGGGTGTGTGTTCGGGTGTGTATTCGGGTTGTATTCGGTTGTGTGTTCCGTTGTGTGTTCGGGTGTGTATTCGGGTGTGTGTTCGGGTGTGTGTTCGGGTGTGTATTCGGGTGTGTGTTCGGGTGTGTATTCGGGTGTGTATTCGGGTGAGTGTTCGGGTGTGTATTCGGGTTGTATTCGGGTGTGTGTTCGGGTGTGTATTCGGGTGTGAGTTCGGGTATGTGTTCGGGTGTGTATTCGGGTGTGTGTTCGGGTGTGTGTTCGGGTGTGTGTTCGGTTGTGTGTTCGGGTGTGTATTCGGGTGTGTGTTCGGGTGTGTATTCGGGTGTGTGTTCTGGTGTGTGTTCGGTTGTGTGTTCGGGTGTGTATTCGGGTGTGTGTTCGGGTTGTATTCGGGTGTGTGTTCGGGTGTGTGTTCGGGTGTGTGTTCGGGTTGTATTCGGGTGTGTGTTCGGGTTTGTATTCGGGTGTGTATTCGGGTGTGTATTCGGGTTGAATTCGGGTGTGTGTTCGGGTGTGTATTCGGGTGTGTGTTCGGGTGTGTATTCGGGTTGTATTCGGGTGTGTGTTCGGGTGTGTGTTCGGGTGTGTGTTCGGGTGTGTGTTCGGGCGTATATTCGGGTGTGTGTTCGGGTGTGTATTCGGGTTGTATTCGGGTGTGTGTTCGGGTGTGTGTTCGGGTGTGTGTTCGGGTGTGTATTCGGGTTGTATTCGGGTGTGTGTTCGGGTGTGTGTTCGGGTGTATATTCGGGTGTGTGTTCGGGTGTGTATTCGGGTTGTATTCGGGTGTGTGTTCGGGTGTGTGTTCGGGTTGTACTCGGGTGTGTGTTCGGGTTGTATTCGGGTGTGTGTTCGGGTTTGTATTCGGGTGTGAGTTCGGGTGTGTATTCGGGTTGTATTCGGGTGTGTGTTCGGGTGTGTGTTCGGTTGTGTGTTCGGGTGAGTATTCGGGTGTGTTCGGATGTGTATTCGGGTGTGTGTTCGGGTGTGTATTCGGGTTGTAATCCGGTATATATTCGGGTGTGTTCGGGTGTGTATTCGGGTTGTATTCGGGTGTGTGTTCGGGTGTGTGTTCGGGTGTGTGTTCGGGTGTGTGTTCGGGTGTGTATTCGGGTTGTATTCATGTGTGTGTTCGGGTTGTATTCGGGTGTGTGTTCGGGTGTGTATTCGGGTTGTATTCGGTTGTGTGTTCGGGTGTGTGTTCGGGTGCGTATTCGGGTGTGTGTTCGGGTGTGTGTTCGGGAGTATATTCGGGTGTGTATTCGGGTGTGTGTTCGGGTATGTGTTCGGGTGTGTATTCGGGTGTGTGTTCGGGTGTGTGTTCGGGTGTGTGTTCGGTTGTGTGTTCGGGTGTGTATTCGGGTGTGTGTTCGGGTGTGTATTCGGGTGTGTGTTCGGGTGTGTGTTCGGTTGTGTGTTCGGGTGTATATTCGGGTGTGTGTTCGGGTTGTATTCGGGTGTGTGTTCGGGTGTGTGTTCGGGTGTGTGTTCGGGTTGTATTCGGGTGTGTGTTCGGGTTTGTATTCGGGTGTGTATTCGGGTGTGTATTCGGGTTGAATTCGGGTTTGTGTTCGGGTGTGCATTCGGGTGTGTGTTCGGGTGTGTATTCGGGTTGTATTCGGGTGTGTGTTCGGGTGTGTGTTCGGGTGTGTGTTCGGGCGTATATTCGGGTGTGTGTTCGGGTGTGTATTCGGGTTGTATTCGGGTGTGTGTTCGGGTGTGTGTTCGGGTGTGTGTTCGGGTGTGTATTCGGGTTGTATTCGGGTGTGTGTTCGGGTGTGTGTTCGGGTGTATATTCGGGTGTGTGTTCGGGTGTGTATTCGGGTTGTATTCGGGTGTGTGTTCGGGTTTGTATTCGGGTGTGAGTTCGGGTGTGTATTCGGGTTGTATTCGGGTGTGTGTTCGGGTGTGTGTTCGGGTGTATATTCGGGTGTGTGTTCGGGTGTGTATTCGGGTTGTATTCGGGTGTGTGTTCGGGTTTGTATTCGGGTGTGAGTTCGGGTGTGTATTCGGGTTGTATTCGGGTGTGTGTTCGGGTGTGTGTTCGGTTGTGTGTTCGGGTGAGTATTCGGGTGTGTTCGGATGTGTATTCGGGTGTGTGTTCGGGTGTGTATTCGGGTTGTAATCCGGTATATATTCGGGTGTGTTCGGGTGTGTATTCGGGTTGTATTCGGGTGTGTGTTCGGGTGTGTGTTCGGGTGTGTGTTCGGGTGTGTATTCGGGTTGTATTCATGTGTGTGTTCGGGTTGTATTCGGGTGTGTGTTCGGGTGTGTATTCGGGTTGTATTCGGTTGTGTGTTCGGGTGCGTATTCGGGTGTGTGTTCGGGTGTGTGTTCGGGTGTATATTCGGGTGTGTGTTCGGGTGTGTATTCGGGTGTGTGTTCGGGTGTGTATTCGGGTTGTATTCGGGTGTGTGTTCGGGTGTGTGTTCGGGTGTGTATTCGGGTTGTATTCGGGTTGTATTCGGGTGTGTGTTCGGGTGTGTGTTCGGGTTGTATTCGGGTGTGTGTTCGGGTGTGTGTTCGGGTGTGTGTTCGGTTGTGTGTTCGGGTGAGTATTCGGGTGTGTTCGGGTGTGTGTTCGGGTGTGTGTTCGGGTGTGTGTTCGGTTGTGTGCTCGGGTGTGTATTCGGGTGTGTGTTCGGGTGTGTATTCGGGTTGTATTCGGGTGTGTGTTCGGGTGTGTGTACGGGTGTGTGTTCGGTTGTGTGTTCGGGTGTGTATTCGGGTGTGTGTTCGGGTGTGTATTCGGGTTGTGTTCGGGTGTGTGTTCGGGTGTGTATTCGGGTTATAGTCGGGTGTATGTTCGGGTGTGTATTCGGGTGTGTGTTCCGGTGTGTATACGAGTTGTATTCGGGTGTGTGTTCGGGTGTGTGTTCGGGTTGTATTCGGGTGTGTGTTCGGGTTGTATTCGGGTGTGTGTTCGGGTGTGTATTCGGGTGTGTGTTCGGGTGTGTATTCGTGTGTGTGTTCGGGTGTGTATTCGGGTTGTATTCGGGTGTGTGTTCGGGTGTGTGTTCGGGTGTGTATTCGGGTGTGTGTTCGGGTGTGTATTCGGGTTGCATTCGGGAGTGTGTTCGGGTGTGTATTCGGGTGTGTTTTCGGGTCTGTATTCGGGTGTGTATTCGGGTGTGTATTCGGGTGAGTGTTCGGGTGTGTATTCGGGTTGTATTCGGGTCTGTGTTCGGGTGTGTTCGGGTGTGTGTTCGGGTGTGTATTCGGGTTGTATTCGGGTGTGTGTTCGGGTGTGTGTTTGGTTGTGTGTTCTGGTGTGTATTCGGGTGTGTGTTCGGGTGTGTGTTCGGGTGTGTATTCGGGTTGTATTCGGGTGTGTGTTCGGGTGTGTGTTCGGGCGTATATTCGGGTGTGTGTTCGGGTGTGTATTCGGGTTGTATTCGGGTGTGTGTTCGGGTGTGTGTTCGGGTGTGTGTTCGGGTGTGTATTCGGGTTGTATTCGGGTGTGTGTTCGGGTGTGTGTTCGGGTGTATATTCGGGTGTGTGTTCGGGTGTGTATTCGGGTTGTATTCGGGTGTGTGTTCGGGTGTGTGTTCGGGTTGTACTCGGGTGTGTGTTCGGGTTGTATTCGGGTGTGTGTTCGGGTTTGTATTCGGGTGTGAGTTCGGGTGTGTATTCGGGTTGTATTCGGGTGTGTGTTCGGGTGTGTGTTCGGTTGTGTGTTCGGGTGAGTATTCGGGTGTGTTCGGATGTGTATTCGGGTGTGTGTTCGGGTGTGTATTCGGGTTGTAATCCGGTATATATTCGGGTGTGTTCGGGTGTGTATTCGGGTTGTATTCGGGTGTGTGTTCGGGTGTGTGTTCGGGTGTGTATTCGGGTTGTATTCGGGTGTGTGTTTGGGTGTGTGTTCGGGTGTGTGTTCGGGTGTGTATTCGGGTGTGTGTTCGGGTGTGTGTTCGGGTGTGTATTCGGGTTGTATTCGGGTGTGTGTTCGGGTGTTTGTTCGGGTGTGTTCGGGTGTGTGTTCGGTTGTGTGTTCGGGTGAGTATTCGGGTGTGTTCGGGTGTGTGTTCGGGTGTGTATTCGGGTTGTATTCGGGTGTGTGTTCGGGTGTGTGGTCGGGTGTGTGTTCGGTTGTGTGTTCTGGTGTGTATTCGGGTTGTATTCGGGTGTGTGTTCGGGTGTGTGTTCGGGTGTATATTCGGGTGTGTGTTCGGGTGTGTATTCGGGTTGTATTCGGGTGTTTGCTCGGGTGTGTGTTCGGGTTGTATTCGGGTGGTTGTTCGGGTGTGTGTTCGGGTTGTACTCGGGTGTGTGTTCGGGTGTGTGTTCGGGTTGTATTCGGGTGTGTGTTCGGGTTTGTATTCGGGTGTGTGTTCGGGTGTGTATTCGGGTTGTATTCGGTTGTGTGTTCGGTTGTGTGTTCGGGTGTGTATTCGGGTGTGTGTTCGGGTGTGTGTTCGAGTGTGTATTCGGGTTTGTGTTCGGGTGTGTATTCGGGTGTGTATTCGGGTGAGTGTTCGGGTGTGTATTCGGGTTGTATTCGGGTGTGTGTTCGGGTGTTTATTCGGGTGTGTGTTCGGGTATGTGTTCGGGTGTGTATTCGGGTGTGTGTTCGGGTGTGTGTTCGGGTGTGTATTCGGGTGTGTGTTCGGGTGTGTGTTCGGTTGTGTGTTCGGGTGTGTATTCGGGTGTGTGTTCGGGTTGTATTCGGGTGTGTGTTCGGGTGTGTGTTCGGGTGTGTGTTCGGGTGTGTATTCGGGTGTGTGTTCGGGTTTGTATTCGGGTGTGTATTCGGGTGTGTATTCGGGTTGAATTCGGGTGTGTGTTCGGGTGTGTGTTCGGGTGTGTATTCGGGTGTGTGTTCGGGCGTGTATTCGGGTTGTATTCGGGTGTGTGTTCGGGTGTGTGTTCGGTGGTGTGTTCGGGTGTGTATTCGGGTGTGTGTTCGGGTGTGTATTCGGGTTGTATTCGGGTGTGTGTTCGGGTGTGTGTTCGGGTGGGTATTCGGGTTGTAGTCGGGTGTGTGTTCGGGTGTGTTCGGGTGTGTATTCGGGTGTGTATTCGGGTTGTATTCGGGTGTGTATTCGGGTGTGTGTTCGTGTGTGTATTCTGGTTGTATTCGGGTGTGTGTTCGGATGTGCGTTCGGATGTGCGTTCGGGTGTGTGTTCGGGTGTGTGTTCGGGTGTGTATTCGGGTTGTATTCGGGTGTGTGTTCGGGTGTGTATTCGGGTTGTATTCGGGTGTGTGTTCGGGTGTGTGTTCGGGTGTGTGTTCGGTTGTGTGTTCGGGTGAGTATTCGGGTGTGTTCGGGTGTGTATTCGGGTGTGTGTTCGGGTGTTTATTCGGGTTGTAGTCGGGTGTGTGTTCGGATGTGTTCGGGTGTGTATTCGGGTGTGTGTTCGGGTGTGTATTCGGGTTGTATTCGGGTGTGTGTTCGGGTTGTATTCGGGTGTGTGTTCGGGTGTGTATTCGGGTGTGTATTCGGGTGTGTATTCGGATGTTTGTTCGGGCGTGTATTCGGGTTGTATTCAGGTGTGTGTTCGGGTGTGTGTTCGGGTTGTATTCGGGTGTGTGTTCGGGTGTGTATTCGGGTTGTATTCGGGTGTGTATTCGGGTGTGTGTTCGGGTGAGTATTCGGGTGTGTTCGGGTGTGTATTCGGGTGTGTGTTCGGGTGTTTATTCGGGTTGTAGTCGGGTGTGTGTTCGGGTGTGTTCGGGTGTGTATTCGGGTGTGTGTTCGGGTGTGTATTCGGGTTGTATTCGGGTGTGTGTTCGGGTTGTATTCGGGTGTGTGTTCGGGTGTGTATTCGGGTGTGTATTCGGGTGTGTATTCGGGTGTGTATTCGGGTGTGTTCGGGTGTGTATTCGGGTTGTAGTCGGGTGTGTGTTCGGGTGTGTTCGGGTGTGTATTCGGGTGTGTGTTCGGGTGTGTATTCGGGTTGTATTCGGGTGTGTGTTCGGGTGTGTGTTCGGGTGTGTGTTCGGGTGTGTGTTCGGGTGTGTGTTCGGTTGTGTGTTCGGGTGAGTATTCGGGTGTGTTCGAGTGTGTGTTCGGGAGTGTGTTCGGGTGTGTATTCGGGTTGTAGTCGTGTGTGTGTTCGGGTGTGTTCGGGTGTGTATTCGGGTGTGTATTCGGGTTGCATTCGGGTGTGTGTTCGGGTGTGTATTCGGGTGTGTTTTCGGGTGTGTATTCGGGTGTGTATTCGGGTGTGTTTTCGGGTTGTATTCGGGTGTGTGTTCGGGTGTGTGTTCGGGTGTGGGTTCGGGTGTGTGTTCGGGTGTGTATTCGGGTTTTATTCGTGTGTGTGTTTGGGTGTGTATTCGGGTTGTATTCGGGAGTGTGTTCGGGTGTGTGTTCGGTTGTGTGTTCGGGTGTGTATTCGGGTTGTATTAGGGTGTGTGTTCGGGTGTGTGTTCGGGTTGTATTCGGGTGTGTGTTCGGGTGTGTGTTCGGGTTGTATTCGGGTGTGTGTTCGGGTGTGTATTCGGGTGTGTTTTCGGGTGTGTATTCGGGTGTGTATTCGGGTGTGTATTCTTGTTGTATTCGGGTGTGTGTTCGGGTGTGTGTTCGGGTGTGTGTTCGGGTGTGTGTTCGGGTGTGTATTCGGGTTTTATTCGGGTGTGTGTTCGGGTGTGTATTCGGGTTGTATTCGGGAGTGTGTTCGGGTGTGTGTCCGGGTGTGTGTTCGGTTGTGTGTTCGGGTGTGTATTCGGGTTGTATTAGGGTGTGTGTTCGGGTGTGTGTTCGGGTTGTATTCGGGTGTGTGTTCGGGTGTGTGTTCGGGTTGTATTCGGGTGTGTGTTCGGGTGTGTATTCGGGTGTGTATTCGGGTTGTATTCGGGTGTGTGTTCGGGTGTGTGTTCGGGTGTGTATTCGGGTGTGTGTTCGGGTGTGTATTCTGGTTGTATTCGGCTGTGTGTTCGGGTGTGTATTCGGGTGTGTGTTCGGTTGTGTATACGGGTTGCATTCGGGTGTGTGTTCGGGTGTGTATTCGGGTGTGTTTTCGGGTTTGTATTCGGGTGTGTATTCGGGTGTGTATTCGAGTTGTATTCGGGTGTGTATTCGGGTGTGTGTTCGGGTGTGTATTCGGGTTGTATTCGGGTGTGTGTTCGTGTGTGTATTCGGGTGTGTGTTCGGGAGTGTGTTCGGGTGTGTATTCGGGTTGTATTCGGGTGTGTATTCGGGTGTGTGTTCGGGTGTGTATTTGGGTTGTACTCGGGTGTGTGTTCGGGTGTGTGTTCGGGTGTGTGTTCGGGTGTGTGTTCGGGTGTGTATTCGGGTTGTATTCGGGTGTGTGTTCGGGTGTGTATTCGGGTTGTATTCGGGTGTGTGTTCGGGTGTGTATTCGGGTTGTAGTCGGGTGTGTGTTCGGGTGTGTTCGGGTGTGTATTCGGGTGTGTGTTCGGGTGTGTATTCGGGTTGTATTCGGGTGTGTGTTCGGGTGTGTGTTCGGGTGTGTGTTCGGGTGTGTGTTCGGGTGTGTGTTCGGTTGTGTGTTCGGGTGAGTATTCGGGTGTGTTCGGGTGTGTGTTCGGGAGTGTGTTCGGGTGTGTATTCGGGTTGTAGTCGTGTGTGTGTTCGGGTGTGTTCGGGTGTGTATTCGGGTGTGTATTCGGGTTGCATTCGGGTGTGTGTTCGGGTGTGTATTCGGGTGTGTTTTCGGGTGTGTATTCGGGTGTGTATTCGGGTGTGTTTTCGGGTTGTATTCGGGTGTGTGTTCGGGTGTGTGTTCGGGTGTGTGTTCGGGTGTGTGTTCGGGTATGTATTCGGGTTTTATTCGGGTGTGTGTTCGGGTGTGTATTCGGGTTGTATTCGGGAGTGTGTTCGGGTGTGTGTTCGGGTGTGTGTTCGGTTGTGTGTTCGGGTGTGTATTCTTGTTGTATTAGGGTGTGTGTTCGGGTGTGCGTTCGGGTTGTATTCGGGTGTGTGTTCGGGTGTGTGTTCGGGTTGTATTCGGGTGTGTGTTCGGGTGTGTATTCGGGTGTGTTTTCGGGTGTGTATTCGGGTGTGTATTCGGGTGTGTATTCGGGTTGTATTCGGGTGTGTGTTCGGGTGTGTGTTCGGGTGTGTGTTCGGGTGTGTGTTCGGGTGTGTATTCGGGTTTTATTCGGGTGTGTGTTCGGGTGTGTATTCGGGTTGTATTCGGGAGTGTGTTCGGGTGTGTGTCCGGGTGTGTGTTCGGTTGTGTGTTCGGGTGTGTATTCGGGTTGTATTAGGGTGTGTGTTCGGGTGTGTGTTCGGGTGTGTGTTCGGGTGTGTATTCGGGTTGTATTCAAGTGTGTAGTCGGGTTGTATTCGGGTGTGTATTCGGGTGTGTTCGGGTGTGTATTCGGGTTGTATTCGGGTGTGTGTTCGGGAGTGTGTTCGGGTGTGTATTCGGGTTGTAGTCGGGTGTGTGTTCGGGTGTGTATTCGGGTTGTATTCGGGTGTGTGTTCGGGTGTGTATTCGGGTGTGTGTTCGGGTGTGTATTCGGGTTGCATTCGGGTGTGTGTTCGGGTGTGTTTTCGGGTTTGTATTCGGGTGTGTATTCGGGTGTGTATTCGGGTTGTATTCGGGTGTGTGTTCGGGTGTGTGTTCGGGTGTGTGTTCGGGTGTGTGTTCGGTTGTGTGTTCGGGTGAGTATTCGGGTGTGTTCGGGTGTGTATTCGAGTGTGTATTCGGGTGTGTATTCGGGTTGTATTCGGGTGTGTATTCGGGTGTGTGTTCGGGTGTGTGTTCGGGTTGTATTCGGGTGTGTGTTCGGGTGTGTATTCGGGTTGTATTCGGGTGTGTATTCGGGTGTGTGTTCGGGTGTGTATTCGGGTTGTAGACGGGTGTGTGTTCGGGTGTGTTCGGGTGTGTATTCGGGTGTGTGTTCGGGTGTGTATTCGGGTTGTATTCAGGTGTGTGTTCGGGTGTGTGTTCGGGTGTGTATTCGGGTGTGTGTTCGGGTGTGTATTCGGGTTGTATTCGGGTGTGTGTTCGGGTGTGTGTTCAGGTGTGTATTCGGGTTGTATTCGGGTGTGTGTTCGGGTGTGTATTCGGGTGTGTATTCGGGTGTGTTTTCGGGTTGTATTCGGGTGTGTGTTCGGGTGTGTGTTCGGGTGTGTGTTCGGGTGTGTATTCGGGTTGTATTCAAGTGTGTAGTCGGGTTGTATTCGGGTGTGTATTCGGGTGTGTTCGGGTGTGTATTCGGGTTGTATTCGGGTGTGTGTTCGGGAGTGTGTTCGGGTGTGTATTCGGGTTGTAGTCGGGTGTGTGTTCGGGTGTGTATTCGGGTTGTATTCGGGTGTGTGTTCGGATGTGTGTTCGGGTGTGTGTTCGGGTGTGTGTTCGGGTGTGTATTCGAGTTGTATTCGGGTGTGTGTTCGGGTGTGTATTCGGGTTGTATTCGGGTGTGTGTTCGGGTGTGTGTTCGGGTGTGTGTTCGGGTGTGTGTTCGGTTGTGTGTTCGGGTGAGTATTCGGGTGTGTTCGGGTGTGTATTCGAGTGTGTGTTCGGGTGTGTATTCGGGTTGTAGTCGGGTGTGTGTTCGGTTGTGTGTTCGGGTGTGTATTCGGGTGTGTTTTCGGGTTTGTATTCGGGTGTGTATTCGGGTGTGTATTCGGGTTGTATTCGGGTGTGTGTTCGGGTGTGTGTTCGGGTGTGTGTTCGGGTTAGTATTCGGGTGTGTGTTCGGGTGTTTTCGTTTGTGTGTTCGGGTGTGTGTTCGGGTGTGTGTTCGGTTGTGTGTTCGGGTGAGTATTCGGGTGTGTTCGGATGTGTAGTCGGGTGTGTGTTCGGGTGTGTATTCGGGTTGTAGTCGGGTGTGTGTTCGGGTGTGTTCGGGTGTGTATTCGGGTGGTATTCGGGTGTGTATTCGGGTGTGTGTTCGGGTGTGTATTCGGGTTGTAGTCGGGTGTGTGTTCGGGTGTGTATTCGGGTGTGTGTTCGGGTGTGTATTCGGGTTGTATTCGGGTGTGTGTTCGGGTGTGTGTTCGGGTTGTATTCGGGTGTGTGTTCTGGTGTGTGTTCGGGTGTGTGTTCGGGTGTGTGGTCGGGTGTGTGGTCGGGTGTGTGTTCGGGTGTGTGTTCGGGTGTGTATTCGGGTGTGTTTTCGGGTTTGTATTCGGGTGTGTATTCGGGTGTGTATTCGGGTTGTATTCGGGTGTGTATTCGGGTGTGTGTTCGTGTGTGTATTCGGGTTGTATTCGGGTGTGTGTTCGGATGTGCGTTCGGATGTGCGTTCGGGTGTGTGTTCGGGTGTGTGTTCGGGTGTGTATTCGGGTTGTATTCGGGTGTGTGTTCGGGTGTGTATTCGGGTTGTATTCGGGTGTGTGTTCGGGTGTGTGTTCGGGTGTGTGTTCGGTTGTGTGTTCGGGTGAGTATTCGGGTGTGTTCGGGTGTGTATTCGGGTGTGTGTTCGGGTGTTTATTCGGGTTGTAGTCGGGTGTGTGTTCGGGTGTGTTCGGGTGTGTATTCGGTTATGTGTTCGGGTGTGTATTCGGGTTGTATTCGGGTGTGTGTTCGGGTTGTATTCGGGTGTGTGTTCGGGTGTGTATTCGGGTGTGTATTCGGGTGTGTATTCGGATGTGTGTTCGGGCGTGTAATCGGGTTGTATTCAGGTGTGTGTTCGGGTGTGTGTTCGGGTTGTATTCGGGTGTGTGTTCGGGTGTGTATTCGGGTTGTATTCGGGTGTGTATTCGGGTGTGTGTTCGGGTGTGTATTCGGGTTGTAGTCGGGTGTGTGTTCGGGTGTGTTCGGGTGTGTATTCGGGTGTGTGTTCGGGTGTGTATTCGGGTTGTATTCGGGTGTGTATTCGGGTGTGTGTTCGGGTGTGTATTTGGGTTGTACTCGGGTGTGTGTTCGGGTGTGTGTTCGGGTGTGTGTTCGGGTGTGTGTTCGGGTTGTATTCGGGTGTGTGTTCGGGTGTGTATTCGGGTTGTATTCGGGTGTGTGTTCGGGTGTGTATTAGGGTTGTAGTCGGGTGTGTGTTCGGGTGTGTTCGGGTGTATATTCGGGTGTGTGTTCGGGTGTGTATTCGGGTTGTATTCGGGTGTGTGTTCGGGTGTGTGTTCGGGTGTGTGTTCGGGTGTGTGTTCTGGTGTGTGTTCGGTTGTGTGTTCGGGTGAGTATTCGGGTGTGTTCGGGTGTGTGTTCGGGAGTGTGTTCGGGTGTGTATTCGGGTTGTAGTCGTGTGTGTGTTCGGGTGTGTTCGGGTGTGTATTCGGGTGTGTATTCGGGTTGCATTCGGGTGTGTGTTCGGGTGTGTATTCGGGTGTGTTTTCGGGTGTGTATTCGGGTGTGTATTCGGGTGTGTTTTCGGGTTGTATTCGGGTGTGTGTTCCGGTGTGTGTTCGGGTGTGTGTTCGGGTGTGTGTTCGGGTGTGTATTCGGGTTTTATTCGGGTGTGTGTTCGGGTGTGTATTCGGGTTGTATTCGGGAGTGTGTTCGGGTGTGTGTTCGGGTGTGTGTTCGGTTGTGTGTTCGGGTGTGTATTCGGGTTGTATTAGGGTGTGTGTTCGGGTGTGTGTTCGGGTTGTATTCGGGTGTGTGTTCGGGTGTGTATTCGGGTGTGTTTTCGGGTGTGTATTCGGGTGTGTATTCGGATGTGTATTCGGGGTGTATTCGGGTGTGTGTTCGGGTGTGTGTTCGGGTGTGTGTTCGGGTGTGTGTTCGGGTGTGTGTTCGGGTGTGTATTCGGGTTTTATTCGGGTGTGTGTTCGGGTGTGTATTCGGGTTGTATTCGGGAGTGTGTTCGGGTGTGTGTCCGGGTGTGTGTTCGGTTGTGTGTTCGGGTGTGTATTCGGGTTGTATTAGGGTGTGTGTTCGGGTGTGTGTTCGGGTTGTATTCGGGTGTGTGTTCGGGTGTGTGTTCGGGTTGTATTCGGGTGTGTGTTCGGGTGTGTATTCGGGTGTGTATTCGGGTTGTATTCGGGTGTGTGTTCGGGTGTGTGTTCGGGTGTGTATTCGGGTGTGTGTTCGGGTGTGTATTCTGGTTGTATTCGGCTGTGTGTTCGGGTGTGTATTCGGGTGTGTGTTCGGTTGTGTATACGGGTTGCATTCGGGTGTGTGTTCGGGTGTGTTTTCGGGTTTGTATTCGGGTGTGTATTCGGGTGTGTATTCGAGTTGTATTCGGGTGTGTATTCGGGTGTGTGTTCGGGTGTGTATTCGGGTTGTATTCGGGTGTGTGTTCGTGTGTGTATTCGGGTGTGTGTTCGGGTGTGTGTTCGGGTGTGTATTCGGGTTGTAGTCGGGTGTGTGTTCGGGTGTTTTCGGGTGTGTGTTCGGGTGTGTGTTCGGGTGTGTGTTCGGTTGTGTGTTCGGGTGAGTATTCGGGTGTGTTCGGGTGTGTAGTCGGGTGTGTATTCGGGTTGTAGTCGGGTGTGTGTTCGGGTGTGTATTCGGGTGGTATTCGGGTGTGTATTCGGGTGTGTGTTCGGGTGTGTATTCGGGTTGTAGTCGGGTGTGTGTTCGGGTGTGTATTCGGGTGTGTGTTCGGGTGTGTATTCGGGTTGTATTCGGGTGTGTGTTCGGGTGTGTGTTCGGGTTGTATTCGGGTGTGTGTTCTGGTGTGTGTTCGGGTGTGTGTTCGGGTGTGTGGTCGGGTGTGTGGTCGGGTGTGTGTTCGGGTGTGTGTTCGGGTGTGTATTCGGGTGTGTTTTCGGGTTTGTATTCGGGTGTGTATTCGGGTGTGTATTCGGGTTGTATTCGGGTGTGTATTCGGGTGTGTGTTCGGGTGTGTATTCGGGTTGTATTCGGGTGTGTGTTCGGATGTGCGTTCGGATGTGCGTTCGGGTGTGTGTTCGGGTGTGTGTTCGGGTGTGTATTCGGGTTGTATTCGGGTGTGTGTTCGGGTGTGTATTCGGGTTGTATTCGGGTGTGTGTTCGGGTGTGTGTTCGGGTGTGTGTTCGGTTGTGTGTTCGGGTGAGTATTCGGGTGTGTTCGGGTGTGTATTCGGGTGTGTGTTCGGGTGTTTATTCGGGTTGTAGTCGGGTGTGTGTTCGGGTGTGTTCGGGTGTGTATTCGGGTGTGTGTTCGGGTGTGTATTCGGGTTGTATTCGGGTGTGTGTTCGGGTTGTATTCGGGTGTGTGTTCGGGTGTGTATTCGGGTGTGTATTCGGGTGTGTATTCGGATGTGTGTTCGGGCGTGTATTCGGGTTGTATTCAGGTGTGTGTTCGGGTGTGTGTTCGGGTTGTATTCGGGTGTGTGTTCGGGTGTGTATTCGGGTTGTATTCGGGTGTGTATTCGGGTGTGTGTTCGGGTGTGTATTCGGGTTGTAGTCGGGTGTGTGTTCGGGTGTGTATTCGGGTGTGTGTTCGGGTGTGTATTCGGGTTGTATTCGGGTGTGTATTCGGGTGTGTGTTCGGGTGTGTATTTGGGTTGTACTCGGGTGTGTGTTCGGGTGTGTGTTCGGGTGTGTGTTCGGGTGTGTGTTCGGGTTGTATTCGGGTGTGTGTTCGGGTGTGTATTCGGGTTGTATTCGGGTGTGTGTTCGGGTGTGTATTCGGGTTGTAGTCGGGTGTGTGTTCGGGTGTGTTCGGGTGTGTATTCGGGTGTGTGTTCGGGTGTGTATTCGGGTTGTATTCGGGTGTGTGTTCGGGTGTGTGTTCGGGTGTGTGTTCGGGTGTGTGTTCGGGTGTGTGTTCGGTTGTGTGTTCGGGTGAGTATTCGGGTGTGTTCGGGTGTGTGTTCGGGAGTGTGTTCGGGTGTGTATTCGGGTTGTAGTCGTGTGTGTGTTCGGGTGTGTTCGGGTGTGTATTCGGGTGTGTATTCGGGTTGCATTGGGTGTGTGTTCGGGTGTGTATTCGGGTGTGTTTTCGGGTGTGTATTCGGGTGTGTATTCGGGTGTGTTTTCGGGTTGTATTCGGGTGTGTGTTCGGGTGTGTGTTCGGGTGTGTGTTCGGGTGTGTGTTCGGGTGTGTGTTCGGGTGTGTGTTCGGGTGTGTGTTCGGGTGTGTATTCGGGTTTTATTCGGGTGTGTGTTCGGGTGTGTATTCGGGTTGTATTCGGGAGTGTGTTCGGGTGTGTGTCCGGGTGTGTGTTCGGTTGTGTGTTCGGGTGTGTATTCGGGTTGTATTAGGGTGTGTGTTCGGGTGTGTGTTCGGGTTGTATTCGGGTGTGTGTTCGGGTGTGTGTTCGGGTTGTATTCGGGTGTGTGTTCGGGTGTGTATTCGGGTGTGTATTCGGGTTGTATTCGGGTGTGTGTTCGGGTGTGTGTTCGGGTGTGTATTCGGGTGTGTGTTCGGGTGTGTATTCTGGTTGTATTCGGCTGTGTGTTCGGGTGTGTATTCGGGTGTGTGTTCGGTTGTGTATACGGGTTGCATTCGGGTGTGTGTTCGGGTGTGTTTTCGGGTTTGTATTCGGGTGTGTATTCGGGTGTGTATTCGAGTTGTATTCGGGTGTGTATTCGGGTGTGTGTTCGGGTGTGTATTCGGGTTGTATTCGGGTGTGTGTTCGTGTGTGTATTCGGGTGTGTGTTCGGGTGTGTGTTCGGGTGTGTATTCGGGTTGTAGTCGGGTGTGTGTTCGGGTGTTTTCGGGTGTGTGTTCGGGTGTGTGTTCGGGTGTGTGTTCGGTTGTGTGTTCGGGTGAGTATTCGGGTGTGTTCGGGTGTGTAGTCGGGTGTGTATTCGGGTTGTAGTCGGGTGTGTGTTCGGGTGTGTATTCGGGTGGTATTCGGGTGTGTATTCGGGTGTGTGTTCGGGTGTGTATTCGGGTTGTAGTCGGGTGTGTGTTCGGGTGTGTATTCGGGTGTGTGTTCGGGTGTGTATTCGGGTTGTATTCGGGTGTGTGTTCGGGTGTGTGTTCGGGTTGTATTCGGGTGTGTGTTCTGGTGTGTGTTCGGGTGTGTGTTCGGGTGTGTGGTCGGGTGTGTGGTCGGGTGTGTGTTCGGGTGTGTGTTCGGGTGTGTATTCGGGTGTGTTTTCGGGTTTGTATTCGGGTGTGTATTCGGGTGTGTATTCGGGTTGTATTCGGGTGTGTATTCGGGTGTGTGTTCGGGTGTGTATTCGGGTTGTATTCGGGTGTGTGTTCGGATGTGCGTTCGGATGTGCGTTCGGGTGTGTGTTCGGGTGTGTGTTCGGGTGTGTATTCGGGTTGTATTCGGGTGTGTGTTCGGGTGTGTATTCGGGTTGTATTCGGGTGTGTGTTCGGGTGTGTGTTCGGGTGTGTGTTCGGTTGTGTGTTCGGGTGAGTATTCGGGTGTGTTCGGGTGTGTATTCGGGTGTGTGTTCGGGTGTTTATTCGGGTTGTAGTCGGGTGTGTGTTCGGGTGTGTTCGGGTGTGTATTCGGGTGTGTGTTCGGGTGTGTATTCGGGTTGTATTCGGGTGTGTGTTCGGGTTGTATTCGGGTGTGTGTTCGGGTGTGTATTCGGGTGTGTATTCGGGTGTGTATTCGGATGTGTGTTCGGGCGTGTATTCGGGTTGTATTCAGGTGTGTGTTCGGGTGTGTGTTCGGGTTGTATTCGGGTGTGTGTTCGGGTGTGTATTCGGGTTGTATTCGGGTGTGTATTCGGGTGTGTGTTCGGGTGTGTATTCGGGTTGTAGTCGGGTGTGTGTTCGGGTGTGTATTCGGGTGTGTGTTCGGGTGTGTATTCGGGTTGTATTCGGGTGTGTATTCGGGTGTGTGTTCGGGTGTGTATTTGGGTTGTACTCGGGTGTGTGTTCGGGTGTGTGTTCGGGTGTGTGTTCGGGTGTGTGTTCGGGTTGTATTCGGGTGTGTGTTCGGGTGTGTATTCGGGTTGTATTCGGGTGTGTGTTCGGGTGTGTATTCGGGTTGTAGTCGGGTGTGTGTTCGGGTGTGTTCGGGTGTGTATTCGGGTGTGTGTTCGGGTGTGTATTCGGGTTGTATTCGGGTGTGTGTTCGGGTGTGTGTTCGGGTGTGTGTTCGGGTGTGTGTTCGGGTGTGTGTTCGGTTGTGTGTTCGGGTGAGTATTCGGGTGTGTTCGGGTGTGTGTTCGGGAGTGTGTTCGGGTGTGTATTCGGGTTGTAGTCGTGTGTGTGTTCGGGTGTGTTCGGGTGTGTATTCGGGTGTGTATTCGGGTTGCATTGGGTGTGTGTTCGGGTGTGTATTCGGGTGTGTTTTCGGGTGTGTATTCGGGTGTGTATTCGGGTGTGTTTTCGGGTTGTATTCGGGTGTGTGTTCGGGTGTGTGTTCGGGTGTGTGTTCGGGTGTGTGTTCGGGTGTGTATTCGGGTTTTATTCGGGTGTGTGTTCGGGTGTGTATTCGGGTTGTATTCGGGAGTGTGTTCGGATGTGTGTTCGGGTGTGTGTTCGGTTGTGTGTTCGGGTGTGTATTCGGGTTGTATTAGGGTGTGTGTTCGGGTTGTATTCGGGTGTGTGTTCGGGTGTGTGTTCGGGTTGTATTCGGGTGTGTGTTCGGGTGTGTATTCGGGTGTGTTTTCGGGTGTGTATTCGGGTGTGTATTCGGGTGTGTATTCGGGTTGTATTCGGGTGTGTGTTCGGGTGTGTGTTCGGTTGTGTGTTCGGGTGTGTGTTCGGGTGTGTATTCGGGTGTGTGTTCGGGAGTGTGTTCGGGTGTGTATTCGGGTTGTAGTCGGGTGTGTGTTCGGGTGTGTATTCGGGTGTGTGTTCGGGTGTGTATTCGGGTTGTATTCGGGTGTGTGTTCGGGGGTGTATTCGGGTGTGTTTTCGGGTGTGTATTCGGGTGTGTATTCGGGTGTGTATTCTTGTTGTATTCGGGTGTGTGTTCGGGTGTGTGTTCGGGTGTGTGTTCGGGTGTGTGTTCGGGTGTGTATTCGGGTTTTATTCGGGTGTGTGTTCGGGTGTGTATTCGGGTTGTATTCGGGAGTGTGTTCGGGTGTGTGTCCGGGTGTGTGTTCGGTTGTGTGTTCGGGTGTGTATTCGGGTTGTATTAGGGTGTGTGTTCGGGTGTGTGTTCGGGTTGTATTCGGGTGTGTGTTCGGGTGTGTGTTCGGGTTGTATTCGGGTGTGTGTTCGGGTGTGTATTCGGGTGTGTATTCGGGTTGTATTCGGGTGTGTGTTCGGGTGTGTGTTCGGGTGTGTATTCGGGTGTGTGTTCGGGTGTGTATTCTGGTTGTATTCGGCTGTGTGTTCGGGTGTGTATTCGGGTGTGTGTTCGGTTGTGTATACGGGTTGCATTCGGGTGTGTGTTCGGGTGTGTATTCGGGTGTGTTTTCGGGTTTGTATTCGGGTGTGTATTCGGGTGTGTATTCGAGTTGTATTCGGGTGTGTATTCGGGTGTGTGTTCGGGTGTGTATTCGGGTTGTATTCGGGTGTGTGTTCGTGTGTGTATTCGGGTGTGTGTTCGGGAGTGTGTTCGGGTGTGTATTCGGGTTGTATTCGGGTGTGTATTCGGGTGTGTGTTCGGGTGTGTATTTGGGTTGTACTCGGGTGTGTGTTCGGGTGTGTGTTCGGGTGTGTGTTCGGGTGTGTGTTCGGGTGTGTATTCGGGTTGTATTCGGGTGTGTGTTCGGGTGTGTATTCGGGTTGTATTCGGGTGTGTGTTCGGGTGTGTATTCGGGTTGTAGTCGGGTGTGTGTTCGGGTGTGTTCGGGTGTGTATTCGGGTGTGTGTTCGGGTGTGTATTCGGGTTGTATTCGGGTGTGTGTTCGGGTGTGTGTTCGGGTGTGTGTTCGGGTGTGTGTTCGGGTGTGTGTTCGGTTGTGTGTTCGGGTGAGTATTCGGGTGTGTTCGGGTGTGTGTTCGGGAGTGTGTTCGGGTGTGTATTCGGGTTGTAGTCGTGTGTGTGTTCGGGTGTGTTCGGGTGTGTATTCGGGTGTGTATTCGGGTTGCATTCGGGTGTGTGTTCGGGTGTGTATTCGGGTGTGTTTTCGGGTGTGTATTCGGGTGTGTATTCGGGTGTGTTTTCGGGTTGTATTCGGGTGTGTGTTCGGGTGTGTGTTCGGGTGTGTGTTCGGGTGTGTGTTCGGGTATGTATTCGGGTTTTATTCGGGTGTGTGTTCGGGTGTGTATTCGGGTTGTATTCGGGAGTGTGTTCGGGTGTGTGTTCGGGTGTGTGTTCGGTTGTGTGTTCGGGTGTGTATTCTTGTTGTATTAGGGTGTGTGTTCGGGTGTGCGTTCGGGTTGTATTCGGGTGTGTGTTCGGGTGTGTGTTCGGGTTGTATTCGGGTGTGTGTTCGGGTGTGTATTCGGGTGTGTTTTCGGGTGTGTATTCGGGTGTGTATTCGGGTGTGTATTCGGGTTGTATTCGGGTGTGTGTTCGGGTGTGTGTTCGGGTGTGTGTTCGGGTGTGTGTTCGGGTGTGTATTCGGGTTTTATTCGGGTGTGTGTTCGGGTGTGTATTCGGGTTGTATTCGGGAGTGTGTTCGGGTGTGTGTCCGGGTGTGTGTTCGGTTGTGTGTTCGGGTGTGTATTCGGGTTGTATTAGGGTGTGTGTTCGGGTGTGTGTTCGGGTGTGTGTTCGGGTGTGTATTCGGGTTGTATTCAAGTGTGTAGTCGGGTTGTATTCGGGTGTGTATTCGGGTGTGTTCGGGTGTGTATTCGGGTTGTATTCGGGTGTGTGTTCGGGAGTGTGTTCGGGTGTGTATTCGGGTGGTATTCGGGTGTGTATTCGGGTGTGTGTTCGGGTGTGTATTCGGGTTGTAGTCGGGTGTGTGTTCGGGTGTGTATTCGGGTGTGTGTTCGGGTGTGTATTCGGGTTGTATTCGGGTGTGTGTTCGGGTGTGTGTTCGGGTTGTATTCGGGTGTGTGTTCTGGTGTGTGTTCGGGTGTGTGTTCGGGTGTGTGGTCGGGTGTGTGGTCGGGTGTGTGTTCGGGTGTGTGTTCGGGTGTGTATTCGGGTGTGTTTTCGGGTTTGTATTCGGGTGTGTATTCGGGTGTGTATTCGGGTTGTATTCGGGTGTGTATTCGGGTGTGTGTTCGGGTGTGTATTCGGGTTGTATTCGGGTGTGTGTTCGGATGTGCGTTCGGATGTGCGTTCGGGTGTGTGTTCGGGTGTGTGTTCGGGTGTGTATTCGGGTTGTATTCGGGTGTGTGTTCGGGTGTGTATTCGGGTTGTATTCGGGTGTGTGTTCGGGTGTGTGTTCGGGTGTGTGTTCGGTTGTGTGTTCGGGTGAGTATTCGGGTGTGTTCGGGTGTGTATTCGGGTGTGTGTTCGGGTGTTTATTCGGGTTGTAGTCGGGTGTGTGTTCGGGTGTGTTCGGGTGTGTATTCGGGTGTGTGTTCGGGTGTGTATTCGGGTTGTATTCGGGTGTGTGTTCGGGTTGTATTCGGGTGTGTGTTCGGGTGTGTATTCGGGTGTGTATTCGGGTGTGTATTCGGATGTGTGTTCGGGCGTGTATTCGGGTTGTATTCAGGTGTGTGTTCGGGTGTGTGTTCGGGTTGTATTCGGGTGTGTGTTCGGGTGTGTATTCGGGTTGTATTCGGGTGTGTATTCGGGTGTGTGTTCGGGTGTGTATTCGGGTTGTAGTCGGGTGTGTGTTCGGGTGTGTATTCGGGTGTGTGTTCGGGTGTGTATTCGGGTTGTATTCGGGTGTGTATTCGGGTGTGTGTTCGGGTGTGTATTTGGGTTGTACTCGGGTGTGTGTTCGGGTGTGTGTTCGGGTGTGTGTTCGGGTGTGTGTTCGGGTTGTATTCGGGTGTGTGTTCGGGTGTGTATTCGGGTTGTATTCGGGTGTGTGTTCGGGTGTGTATTCGGGTTGTAGTCGGGTGTGTGTTCGGGTGTGTTCGGGTGTGTATTCGGGTGTGTGTTCGGGTGTGTATTCGGGTTGTATTCGGGTGTGTGTTCGGGTGTGTGTTCGGGTGTGTGTTCGGGTGTGTGTTCGGGTGTGTGTTCGGTTGTGTGTTCGGGTGAGTATTCGGGTGTGTTCGGGTGTGTGTTCGGGAGTGTGTTCGGGTGTGTATTCGGGTTGTAGTCGTGTGTGTGTTCGGGTGTGTTCGGGTGTGTATTCGGGTGTGTATTCGGGTTGCATTGGGTGTGTGTTCGGGTGTGTATTCGGGTGTGTTTTCGGGTGTGTATTCGGGTGTGTATTCGGGTGTGTTTTCGGGTTGTATTCGGGTGTGTGTTCGGGTGTGTGTTCGGGTGTGTGTTCGGGTGTGTGTTCGGGTGTGTATTCGGGTTTTATTCGGGTGTGTGTTCGGGTGTGTATTCGGGTTGTATTCGGGAGTGTGTTCGGATGTGTGTTCGGGTGTGTGTTCGGTTGTGTGTTCGGGTGTGTATTCGGGTTGTATTAGGGTGTGTGTTCGGGTTGTATTCGGGTGTGTGTTCGGGTGTGTGTTCGGGTTGTATTCGGGTGTGTGTTCGGGTGTGTATTCGGGTGTGTTTTCGGGTGTGTATTCGGGTGTGTATTCGGGTGTGTATTCGGGTTGTATTCGGGTGTGTGTTCGGGTGTGTGTTCGGTTGTGTGTTCGGGTGTGTGTTCGGGTGTGTATTCGGGTGTGTGTTCGGGAGTGTGTTCGGGTGTGTATTCGGGTTGTAGTCGGGTGTGTGTTCGGGTGTGTATTCGGGTGTGTGTTCGGGTGTGTATTCGGGTTGTATTCGGGTGTGTGTTCGGGGGTGTATTCGGGTGTGTTTTCGGGTGTGTATTCGGGTGTGTATTCGGGTGTGTATTCTTGTTGTATTCGGGTGTGTGTTCGGGTGTGTGTTCGGGTGTGTGTTCGGGTGTGTGTTCGGGTGTGTATTCGGGTTTTATTCGGGTGTGTGTTCGGGTGTGTATTCGGGTTGTATTCGGGAGTGTGTTCGGGTGTGTGTCCGGGTGTGTGTTCGGTTGTGTGTTCGGGTGTGTATTCGGGTTGTATTAGGGTGTGTGTTCGGGTGTGTGTTCGGGTTGTATTCGGGTGTGTGTTCGGGTGTGTGTTCGGGTTGTATTCGGGTGTGTGTTCGGGTGTGTATTCGGGTGTGTATTCGGGTTGTATTCGGGTGTGTGTTCGGGTGTGTGTTCGGGTGTGTATTCGGGTGTGTGTTCGGGTGTGTATTCTGGTTGTATTCGGCTGTGTGTTCGGGTGTGTATTCGGGTGTGTGTTCGGTTGTGTATACGGGTTGCATTCGGGTGTGTGTTCGGGTGTGTATTCGGGTGTGTTTTCGGGTTTGTATTCGGGTGTGTATTCGGGTGTGTATTCGAGTTGTATTCGGGTGTGTATTCGGGTGTGTGTTCGGGTGTGTATTCGGGTTGTATTCGGGTGTGTGTTCGTGTGTGTATTCGGGTGTGTGTTCGGGAGTGTGTTCGGGTGTGTATTCGGGTTGTATTCGGGTGTGTATTCGGGTGTGTGTTCGGGTGTGTATTTGGGTTGTACTCGGGTGTGTGTTCGGGTGTGTGTTCGGGTGTGTGTTCGGGTGTGTGTTCGGGTGTGTATTCGGGTTGTATTCGGGTGTGTGTTCGGGTGTGTATTCGGGTTGTATTCGGGTGTGTGTTCGGGTGTGTATTCGGGTTGTAGTCGGGTGTGTGTTCGGGTGTGTTCGGGTGTGTATTCGGGTGTGTGTTCGGGTGTGTATTCGGGTTGTATTCGGGTGTGTGTTCGGGTGTGTGTTCGGGTGTGTGTTCGGGTGTGTGTTCGGGTGTGTGTTCGGTTGTGTGTTCGGGTGAGTATTCGGGTGTGTTCGGGTGTGTGTTCGGGAGTGTGTTCGGGTGTGTATTCGGGTTGTAGTCGTGTGTGTGTTCGGGTGTGTTCGGGTGTGTATTCGGGTGTGTATTCGGGTTGCATTCGGGTGTGTGTTCGGGTGTGTATTCGGGTGTGTTTTCGGGTGTGTATTCGGGTGTGTATTCGGGTGTGTTTTCGGGTTGTATTCGGGTGTGTGTTCGGGTGTGTGTTCGGGTGTGTGTTCGGGTGTGTGTTCGGGTATGTATTCGGGTTTTATTCGGGTGTGTGTTCGGGTGTGTATTCGGGTTGTATTCGGGAGTGTGTTCGGGTGTGTGTTCGGGTGTGTGTTCGGTTGTGTGTTCGGGTGTGTATTCTTGTTGTATTAGGGTGTGTGTTCGGGTGTGCGTTCGGGTTGTATTCGGGTGTGTGTTCGGGTGTGTGTTCGGGTTGTATTCGGGTGTGTGTTCGGGTGTGTATTCGGGTGTGTTTTCGGGTGTGTATTCGGGTGTGTATTCGGGTGTGTATTCGGGTTGTATTCGGGTGTGTGTTCGGGTGTGTGTTCGGGTGTGTGTTCGGGTGTGTGTTCGGGTGTGTATTCGGGTTTTATTCGGGTGTGTGTTCGGGTGTGTATTCGGGTTGTATTCGGAGTGTGTTCGGGTGTGTGTCCGGGTGTGTGTTCGGTTGTGTGTTCGGGTGTGTATTCGGGTTGTATTAGGGTGTGTGTTCGGGTGTGTGTTCGGGTGTGTGTTCGGGTGTGTATTCGGGTTGTATTCAAGTGTGTAGTCGGGTTGTATTCGGGTGTGTATTCGGGTGTGTTCGGGTGTGTATTCGGGTTGTATTCGGGTGTGTGTTCGGGAGTGTGTTCGGGTGTGTATTCGGGTTGTAGTCGGGTGTGTGTTCGGGTGTGTATTCGGGTTGTATTCGGGTGTGTGTTCGGGTGTGTATTCGGGTGTGTGTTCGGGTGTGTATTCGGGTTGCATTCGGGTGTGTGTTCGGGTGTGTTTTCGGGTTTGTATTCGGGTGTGTATTCGGGTGTGTATTCGGGTTGTATTCGGGTGTGTGTTCGGGTGTGTGTTCGGGTGTGTGTTCGGGTGTGTGTTCGGTTGTGTGTTCGGGTGAGTATTCGGGTGTGTTCGGGTGTGTATTCGAGTGTGTATTCGGGTGTGTATTCGGGTTGTATTCGGGTGTGTATTCGGGTGTGTGTTCGGGTGTGTGTTCGGGTTGTATTCGGGTGTGTGTTCGGGTGTGTATTCGGGTTGTATTCGGGTGTGTATTCGGGTGTGTGTTCGGGTGTGTATTCGGGTTGTAGACGGGTGTGTGTTCGGGTGTGTTCGGGTGTGTATTCGGGTGTGTGTTCGGGTGTGTATTCGGGTTGTATTCAGGTGTGTGTTCGGGTGTGTGTTCGGGTGTGTATTCGGGTGTGTGTTCGGGTGTGTATTCGGGTTGTATTCGGGTGTGTGTTCGGGTGTGTGTTCAGGTGTGTATTCGGGTTGTATTCGGGTGTGTGTTCGGGTGTGTATTCGGGTGTGTATTCGGGTGTGTTTTCGGGTTGTATTCGGGTGTGTGTTCGGGTGTGTGTTCGGGTGTGTGTTCGGGTGTGTATTCGGGTTGTATTCAAGTGTGTAGTCGGGTTGTATTCGGGTGTGTATTCGGGTGTGTTCGGGTGTGTATTCGGGTTGTATTCGGGTGTGTGTTCGGGAGTGTGTTCGGGTGTGTATTCGGGTTGTAGTCGGGTGTGTGTTCGGGTGTGTATTCGGGTTGTATTCGGGTGTGTGTTCGGATGTGTGTTCGGGTGTGTGTTCGGGTGTGTGTTCGGGTGTGTATTCGAGTTGTATTCGGGTGTGTGTTCGGGTGTGTATTCGGGTTGTATTCGGGTGTGTGTTCGGGTGTGTGTTCGGGTGTGTGTTCGGGTGTGTGTTCGGTTGTGTGTTCGGGTGAGTATTCGGGTGTGTTCGGGTGTGTATTCGAGTGTGTGTTCGGGTGTGTATTCGGGTTGTAGTCGGGTGTGTGTTCGGTTGTGTGTTCGGGTGTGTATTCGGGTGTGTTTTCGGGTTTGTATTCGGGTGTGTATTCGGGTGTGTATTCGGGTTGTATTCGGGTGTGTGTTCGGGTGTGTGTTCGGGTTGTATTCGGGTGTGTGTTCGGGTGTGTGTTCGGGTTAGTATTCGGGTGTGTGTTCGGGTGTTTTCGTTTGTGTGTTCGGGTGTGTGTTCGGGTGTGTGTTCGGTTGTGTGTTCGGGTGAGTATTCGGGTGTGTTCGGGTGTGTAGTCGGGTGTGTGTTCGGGTGTGTATTCGGGTTGTAGTCGGGTGTGTGTTCGGGTGTGTTCGGGTGTGTATTCGGGTGGTATTCGGGTGTGTATTCGGGTGTGTGTTCGGGTGTGTATTCGGGTTGTAGTCGGGTGTGTGTTCGGGTGTGTATTCGGGTGTGTGTTCGGGTGTGTATTCGGGTTGTATTCGGGTGTGTGTTCGGGTGTGTGTTCGGGTTGTATTCGGGTGTGTGTTCTGGTGTGTGTTCGGGTGTGTGTTCGGGTGTGTGGTCGGGTGTGTGGTCGGGTGTGTGTTCGGGTGTGTGTTCGGGTGTGTATTCGGGTGTGTTTTCGGGTTTGTATTCGGGTGTGTATTCGGGTGTGTATTCGGGTTGTATTCGGGTGTGTATTCGGGTGTGTGTTCGTGTGTGTATTCGGGTTGTATTCGGGTGTGTGTTCGGATGTGCGTTCGGATGTGCGTTCGGGTGTGTGTTCGGGTGTGTGTTCGGGTGTGTATTCGGGTTGTATTCGGGTGTGTGTTCGGGTGTGTATTCGGGTTGTATTCGGGTGTGTGTTCGGGTGTGTGTTCGGGTGTGTGTTCGGTTGTGTGTTCGGGTGAGTATTCGGGTGTGTTCGGGTGTGTATTCGGGTGTGTGTTCGGGTGTTTATTCGGGTTGTAGTCGGGTGTGTGTTCGGGTGTGTTCGGGTGTGTATTCGGTTATGTGTTCGGGTGTGTATTCGGGTTGTATTCGGGTGTGTGTTCGGGTTGTATTCGGGTGTGTGTTCGGGTGTGTATTCGGGTGTGTATTCGGGTGTGTATTCGGATGTGTGTTCGGGCGTGTAATCGGGTTGTATTCAGGTGTGTGTTCGGGTGTGTGTTCGGGTTGTATTCGGGTGTGTGTTCGGGTGTGTATTCGGGTTGTATTCGGGTGTGTATTCGGGTGTGTGTTCGGGTGTGTATTCGGGTTGTAGTCGGGTGTGTGTTCGGGTGTGTTCGGGTGTGTATTCGGGTGTGTGTTCGGGTGTGTATTCGGGTTGTATTCGGGTGTGTATTCGGGTGTGTGTTCGGGTGTGTATTTGGGTTGTACTCGGGTGTGTGTTCGGGTGTGTGTTCGGGTGTGTGTTCGGGTGTGTGTTCGGGTGTGTGTTCGGGTTGTATTCGGGTGTGTGTTCGGGTGTGTATTCGGGTTGTATTCGGGTGTGTGTTCGGGTGTGTATTAGGGTTGTAGTCGGGTGTGTGTTCGGGTGTGTTCGGGTGTATATTCGGGTGTGTGTTCGGGTGTGTATTCGGGTTGTATTCGGGTGTGTGTTCGGGTGTGTGTTCGGGTGTGTGTTCGGGTGTGTGTTCTGGTGTGTGTTCGGTTGTGTGTTCGGGTGAGTATTCGGGTGTGTTCGGGTGTGTGTTCGGGAGTGTGTTCGGGTGTGTATTCGGGTTGTAGTCGTGTGTGTGTTCGGGTGTGTTCGGGTGTGTATTCGGGTGTGTATTCGGGTTGCATTCGGGTGTGTGTTCGGGTGTGTATTCGGGTGTGTTTTCGGGTGTGTATTCGGGTGTGTATTCGGGTGTGTTTTCGGGTTGTATTCGGGTGTGTGTTCCGGTGTGTGTTCGGGTGTGTGTTCGGGTGTGTGTTCGGGTGTGTATTCGGGTTTTATTCGGGTGTGTGTTCGGGTGTGTATTCGGGTTGTATTCGGGAGTGTGTTCGGGTGTGTGTTCGGGTGTGTGTTCGGTTGTGTGTTCGGGTGTGTATTCGGGTTGTATTAGGGTGTGTGTTCGGGTGTGTGTTCGGGTTGTATTCGGGTGTGTGTTCGGGTGTGTATTCGGGTGTGTTTTCGGGTGTGTATTCGGGTGTGTATTCGGATGTGTATTCGGGGTGTATTCGGGTGTGTGTTCGGGTGTGTGTTCGGGTGTGTGTTCGGGTGTGTGTTCGGGTGTGTGTTCGGGTGTGTATTCGGGTTTTATTCGGGTGTGTGTTCGGGTGTGTATTCGGGTTGTATTCGGGAGTGTGTTCGGGTGTGTGTCCGGGTGTGTGTTCGGTTGTGTGTTCGGGTGTGTATTCGGGTTGTATTAGGGTGTGTGTTCGGGTGTGTGTTCGGGTTGTATTCGGGTGTGTGTTCGGGTGTGTGTTCGGGTTGTATTCGGGTGTGTGTTCGGGTGTGTATTCGGGTGTGTATTCGGGTTGTATTCGGGTGTGTGTTCGGGTGTGTGTTCGGGTGTGTATTCGGGTGTGTGTTCGGGTGTGTATTCTGGTTGTATTCGGCTGTGTGTTCGGGTGTGTATTCGGGTGTGTGTTCGGTTGTGTATACGGGTTGCATTCGGGTGTGTGTTCGGGTGTGTTTTCGGGTTTGTATTCGGGTGTGTATTCGGGTGTGTATTCGAGTTGTATTCGGGTGTGTATTCGGGTGTGTGTTCGGGTGTGTATTCGGGTTGTATTCGGGTGTGTGTTCGTGTGTGTATTCGGGTGTGTGTTCGGGTGTGTGTTCGGGTGTGTATTCGGGTTGTAGTCGGGTGTGTGTTCGGGTGTTTTCGGGTGTGTGTTCGGGTGTGTGTTCGGGTGTGTGTTCGGTTGTGTGTTCGGGTGAGTATTCGGGTGTGTTCGGGTGTGTAGTCGGGTGTGTATTCGGGTTGTAGTCGGGTGTGTGTTCGGGTGTGTATTCGGGTGGTATTCGGGTGTGTATTCGGGTGTGTGTTCGGGTGTGTATTCGGGTTGTAGTCGGGTGTGTGTTCGGGTGTGTATTCGGGTGTGTGTTCGGGTGTGTATTCGGGTTGTATTCGGGTGTGTGTTCGGGTGTGTGTTCGGGTTGTATTCGGGTGTGTGTTCTGGTGTGTGTTCGGGTGTGTGTTCGGGTGTGTGGTCGGGTGTGTGGTCGGGTGTGTGTTCGGGTGTGTGTTCGGGTGTGTATTCGGGTGTGTTTTCGGGTTTGTATTCGGGTGTGTATTCGGGTGTGTATTCGGGTTGTATTCGGGTGTGTATTCGGGTGTGTGTTCGGGTGTGTATTCGGGTTGTATTCGGGTGTGTGTTCGGATGTGCGTTCGGATGTGCGTTCGGGTGTGTGTTCGGGTGTGTGTTCGGGTGTGTATTCGGGTTGTATTCGGGTGTGTGTTCGGGTGTGTATTCGGGTTGTATTCGGGTGTGTGTTCGGGTGTGTGTTCGGGTGTGTGTTCGGTTGTGTGTTCGGGTGAGTATTCGGGTGTGTTCGGGTGTGTATTCGGGTGTGTGTTCGGGTGTTTATTCGGGTTGTAGTCGGGTGTGTGTTCGGGTGTGTTCGGGTGTGTATTCGGGTGTGTGTTCGGGTGTGTATTCGGGTTGTATTCGGGTGTGTGTTCGGGTTGTATTCGGGTGTGTGTTCGGGTGTGTATTCGGGTGTGTATTCGGGTGTGTATTCGGATGTGTGTTCGGGCGTGTATTCGGGTTGTATTCAGGTGTGTGTTCGGGTGTGTGTTCGGGTTGTATTCGGGTGTGTGTTCGGGTGTGTATTCGGGTTGTATTCGGGTGTGTATTCGGGTGTGTGTTCGGGTGTGTATTCGGGTTGTAGTCGGGTGTGTGTTCGGGTGTGTATTCGGGTGTGTGTTCGGGTGTGTATTCGGGTTGTATTCGGGTGTGTATTCGGGTGTGTGTTCGGGTGTGTATTTGGGTTGTACTCGGGTGTGTGTTCGGGTGTGTGTTCGGGTGTGTGTTCGGGTGTGTGTTCGGGTTGTATTCGGGTGTGTGTTCGGGTGTGTATTCGGGTTGTATTCGGGTGTGTGTTCGGGTGTGTATTCGGGTTGTAGTCGGGTGTGTGTTCGGGTGTGTTCGGGTGTGTATTCGGGTGTGTGTTCGGGTGTGTATTCGGGTTGTATTCGGGTGTGTGTTCGGGTGTGTGTTCGGGTGTGTGTTCGGGTGTGTGTTCGGGTGTGTGTTCGGTTGTGTGTTCGGGTGAGTATTCGGGTGTGTTCGGGTGTGTGTTCGGGAGTGTGTTCGGGTGTGTATTCGGGTTGTAGTCGTGTGTGTGTTCGGGTGTGTTCGGGTGTGTATTCGGGTGTGTATTCGGGTTGCATTGGGTGTGTGTTCGGGTGTGTATTCGGGTGTGTTTTCGGGTGTGTATTCGGGTGTGTATTCGGGTGTGTTTTCGGGTTGTATTCGGGTGTGTGTTCGGGTGTGTGTTCGGGTGTGTGTTCGGGTGTGTGTTCGGGTGTGTATTCGGGTTTTATTCGGGTGTGTGTTCGGGTGTGTATTCGGGTTGTATTCGGGAGTGTGTTCGGATGTGTGTTCGGGTGTGTGTTCGGTTGTGTGTTCGGGTGTGTATTCGGGTTGTATTAGGGTGTGTGTTCGGGTTGTATTCGGGTGTGTGTTCGGGTGTGTGTTCGGGTTGTATTCGGGTGTGTGTTCGGGTGTGTATTCGGGTGTGTTTTCGGGTGTGTATTCGGGTGTGTATTCGGGTGTGTATTCGGGTTGTATTCGGGTGTGTGTTCGGGTGTGTGTTCGGTTGTGTGTTCGGGTGTGTGTTCGGGTGTGTATTCGGGTGTGTGTTCGGGAGTGTGTTCGGGTGTGTATTCGGGTTGTAGTCGGGTGTGTGTTCGGGTGTGTATTCGGGTGTGTGTTCGGGTGTGTATTCGGGTTGTAGTCGGGTGTGTGTTCGGGGGTGTTCGGGTGTGTATTCGGGTGTGTGTTCGGGTGTGTGTTCGGGTTGTATTCGGGTGTGTGTTCGGGTGTGTATTCGGGTTGCATTCGGGAGTGTGTTCGGGTGAGTATTCGGGTGTGTGTTCGGGTGTGTATTCGGGTTGCATTCGGGTGTGTGTTCGGGTGTGTATTCGGGTGTGTTTTCGGGTTTGTATTCGGGTGTGTATTCGGGTGTGTATTCGGGTTGTATACGGGTGTGTGTTCGGGTGTGTATTCGGGTGTGTGTTCGGGAGTGTGTTCGGGTGTGTATTCGGGTTGTAGTCGGGTGTGTGTTCGGGTGTGTATTCGGGTGTGTGTTCGGGTGTGTATTCGGGTTGTAGTCGGGTGTGTGTTCGGGTTGTATTCGGGTGTGTGTTCGGGTGTGTATTCGGGTGTGTATTCGGGTGTGTATTCGGATGTGTGTTCGGGCGTGTATTCGGGTTGTATTCAGGTGTGTGTTCGGGTGTGTGTTCGGGTTGTATTCGGGTGTGTGTTCGGGTGTGTATTCGGGTTGTATTCGGGTGTGTATTCGGGTGTGTGTTCGGGTGTGTATTCGGGTTGTAGTCGGGTGTGTGTTCGGGTGTGTATTCGGGTGTGTGTTCGGGTGTGTATTCGGGTTGTATTCGGGTGTGTATTCGGGTGTGTGTTCGGGTGTGTATTTGGGTTGTACTCGGGTGTGTGTTCGGGTGTGTGTTCGGGTGTGTGTTCGGGTGTGTGTTCGGGTTGTATTCGGGTGTGTGTTCGGGTGTGTATTCGGGTTGTATTCGGGTGTGTGTTCGGGTGTGTATTCGGGTTGTAGTCGGGTGTGTGTTCGGGTGTGTTCGGGTGTGTATTCGGGTGTGTGTTCGGGTGTGTATTCGGGTTGTATTCGGGTGTGTGTTCGGGTGTGTGTTCGGGTGTGTGTTCGGGTGTGTGTTCGGGTGTGTGTTCGGTTGTGTGTTCGGGTGAGTATTCGGGTGTGTTCGGGTGTGTGTTCGGGAGTGTGTTCGGGTGTGTATTCGGGTTGTAGTCGTGTGTGTGTTCGGGTGTGTTCGGGTGTGTATTCGGGTGTGTATTCGGGTTGCATTGGGTGTGTGTTCGGGTGTGTATTCGGGTGTGTTTTCGGGTGTGTATTCGGGTGTGTATTCGGGTGTGTTTTCGGGTTGTATTCGGGTGTGTGTTCGGGTGTGTGTTCGGGTGTGTGTTCGGGTGTGTGTTCGGGTGTGTATTCGGGTTTTATTCGGGTGTGTGTTCGGGTGTGTATTCGGGTTGTATTCGGGAGTGTGTTCGGATGTGTGTTCGGGTGTGTGTTCGGTTGTGTGTTCGGGTGTGTATTCGGGTTGTATTAGGGTGTGTGTTCGGGTTGTATTCGGGTGTGTGTTCGGGTGTGTGTTCGGGTTGTATTCGGGTGTGTGTTCGGGTGTGTATTCGGGTGTGTTTTCGGGTGTGTATTCGGGTGTGTATTCGGGTGTGTATTCGGGTTGTATTCGGGTGTGTGTTCGGGTGTGTGTTCGGTTGTGTGTTCGGGTGTGTGTTCGGGTGTGTATTCGGGTGTGTGTTCGGGAGTGTGTTCGGGTGTGTATTCGGGTTGTAGTCGGGTGTGTGTTCGGGTGTGTATTCGGGTGTGTGTTCGGGTGTGTATTCGGGTTGTAGTCGGGTGTGTGTTCGGGGGTGTTCGGGTGTGTATTCGGGTGTGTGTTCGGGTGTGTGTTCGGGTTGTATTCGGGTGTGTGTTCGGGTGTGTATTCGGGTGTGTGTTCGGGTGTGTATTCGGGTTGCATTCGGGAGTGTGTTCGGGTGAGTATTCGGGTGTGTGTTCGGGTGTGTATTCGGGTTGCATTCGGGTGTGTGTTCGGGTGTGTATTCGGGTGTGTTTTCGGGTTTGTATTCGGGTGTGTATTCGGGTGTGTATTCGGGTTGTATACGGGTGTGTGTTCGGGTGTGTATTCGGGTGTGTGTTCGGGAGTGTGTTCGGGTGTGTATTCGGGTTGTAGTCGGGTGTGTGTTCGGGTGTGTATTCGGGTGTGTGTTCGGGTGTGTATTCGGGTTGTAGTCGGGTGTGTGTTCGGGGGTGTTCGGGTGTGTATTCGGGTGTGTGTTCGGGTGTGTGTTCGGGTTGTATTCGGGTGTGTGTTCGGGTGTGTATTCGGGTGTGTGTTCGGGTGTGTATTCGGGTTGCATTCGGGAGTGTGTTCGGGTGAGTATTCGGGTGTGTGTTCGGGTGTGTATTCGGGTTGCATTCGGGTGTGTGTTCGGGTGTGTATTCGGGTGTGTTTTCGGGTTTGTATTCGGGTGTGTATTCGGGTGTGTATTCGGGTTGTATACGGGTGTGTGTTCGGGTGTGTATTCGGGTGTGTGTTCGGGAGTGTGTTCGGGTGTGTATTCGGGTTGTAGTCGGGTGTGTGTTCGGGTGTGTATTCGGGTGTGTGTTCGGGTGTGTATTCGGGTTGTAGTCGGGTGTGTGTTCGGGGGTGTTCGGGTGTGTATTCGGGTGTGTGTTCGGGTGTGTGTTCGGGTTGTATTCGTGTGTGTGTTCGGGTGTGTATTCGGGTGTGTGTTCGGGTGTGTATTCGGGTTGCATTCGGGAGTGTGTTCGGGTGAGTATTCGGGTGTGTGTTCGGGTGTGTATTCGGGTTGCATTCGGGTGTGTGTTCGGGTGTGTATTCGGGTGTGTTTTCGGGTTTGTATTCGGGTGTGTATTCGGGTGTGTATTCGGGTTGTATTCGGGTGTGTGTTCGGGTGTGTTCGAGTGTGTATTCGGGTGTGTGTTCGGGTGTGTATTCGGGTTGTATTCGGGTGTGTGTTCGGGTGTGTATTCGGGTTGTATTCGGGTGTGTGTTCGGGTTTGTGTTCGGTTGTATGTTCTGGTGAGTATTCGGGTGTGTTCGGGTGTGTGTTCGGGTGTGTATTCGGGTTGTATTCGGGTGTGTGTTCGGGTATGTATTCGGGTTGTATTCGGGTGTGCATTCGGGTGTGTTTTCGGGTGTTTGTTCGGGTGTGTATTCGGGTTGTATTCGGGTGTGTGTTCGGGTGTGTATTCGGGTTGTATTCGGGTGTGTATTCGGGTGTGTATTCGGGTTGTATTCGGGTGTGTATTCGGGTGTGTGTTCGGGTGTGTATTCGGGTTGTATTCGGGTGTGTGTTCGGGTGTGTGTTCGGGTTGTATTCGGGTGTGTGTTCGGGTGTGTATTCGGGTTGTATTCGGGTGTGTATTCGATTGTGTGTTCGGGTGTGTATTCGGGTTGTAGTCGGGTGTGTGTTCGGGTGTGTTCGGGTGTGTATTCGGGTGTGTGTTCGGGTGTGTATTCGGGTTGTATTCGGGTGTGTGTTCGGGTGTGTGTTCGGGTGTGTGTTCGGGTGTGTGTTCGGGTGTGTGTTCGGGTGTGTGTTCGGTTGTGTGTTCGGGTAAGTATTCGGGTGTGTTCGGGTGTGTGTTCGGGAGTGTGTTCGGGTGTGTATTCGGGTTGTAGTCGTGTGTGTGTTCGGGTGTGTATTCGGGTGTGTATTCGGGTTGCATTCGGGTGTGTGTTCGGGTGTGTATTCGGGTGTGTTTTCGGGTGTGTATTCGGGTGTGTATTCGGGTGTGTTTTCGGGTTGTATTCGGGTGTGTGTTCGGGTGTGTGTTCGGGTGTGTGTTCGGGTGTGTGTTCGGGTGTGTATTCGGGTTTTATTCGGGTGTGTGTTCGGGTGTGTATTCGGGTTGTATTCGGGAGTGTGTTCGGGTGTGTGTTCGGGTGTGTGTTCGGTTGTGTGTTCGGGTGTGTATTCGGGTTGTATTAGGGTGTGTGTTCGGGTGTGTGTGTTCGGGTTGTATTCGGGTGTGTGTTCGGGTGTGTGTTCGGGTTGTATTCGGGTGTGTGTTCGGGTGTGTATTCGGGTGTGTTTTCGGGTGTGTATTCGGGTGTGTATTCGGGTGTGTATTCGGGTGTGTGTTCGGGAGTGTGTTCGGGTGTGTATTCGGGTTGTAGTCGGGTGTGTGTTCGGGTGTGTATTCGGGTGTGTGTTCGGGTGTGTATTCGGGTTGTAGTCGGGTGTGTGTTCGGGGGTGTTCGGGTGTGTATTCGGGTGTGTGTTCGGGTGTGTATTCGGGTTGCATTCGGGTGTGTGTTCGGGTGTGTATTCGGGTGTGTTTTCGGGTTTGTATTCGGGTGTGTATTCGGGTGTGTATTCGGGTTGTATACGGGTGTGTGTTCGGGTGTGTATTCGGGTGTGTGTTCGGGAGTGTGTTCGGGTGTGTATTCGGGTTGTAGTCGGGTGTGTGTTCGGGTGTGTATTCGGGTGTGTGTTCGGGTGTGTAATCGGGTTGTAGTCGGGTGTGTGTTCGGGGGTGTTCGGGTGTGTATTCGGGTGTGTGTTCGGGTGTGTGTTCGGGTTGTATTCGGGTGTGTGTTCGGGTGTGTATTCGGGTGTGTGTTCGGGTGTGTATTCGGGTTGCATTCGGGAGTGTGTTCGGGTGAGTATTCGGGTGTGTGTTCGGGTGTGTATTCGGGTTGCATTCGGGTGTGTGTTCGGGTGTGTATTCGGGTGTGTTTTCGGGTTTGTATTCGGGTGTGTATTCGGGTGTGTATTCGGGTTGTATTCGGGTGTGTGTTCGGGTGTGTTCGAGTGTGTATTCGGGTGTGTGTTCGGGTGTGTATTCGGGTTGTATTCGGGTGTGTGTTCGGGTGTGTATTCGGGTTGTATTCGGGTGTGTGTTCGGGTTTGTGTTCGGTTGTATGTTCTGGTGAGTATTCGGGTGTGTTCGGGTGTGTGTTCGGGTGTGTATTCGGGTTGTATTCGGGTGTGTGTTCGGGTGTGTATTCGGGTTGTATTCGGGTGTGCATTCGGGTGTGTTTTCGGGTGTTTGTTCGGGTGTGTATTCGGGTTGTATTCGGGTGTGTGTTCGGGTGTGTATTCGGGTTGTATTCGGGTGTGTATTCGGGTGTGTATTCGGGTTGTATTCGGGTGTGTATTCGGGTGTGTGTTCGGGTGTGTATTCGGGTTGTATTCGGGTGTGTGTTCGGGTGTGTGTTCGGGTTGTATTCGGGTATGTGTTCGGGTGTGTATTCGGGTTGTATTCGGGTGTGTATTCGGGTGTGTGTTCGGGTGTGTATTCGGGTTGTAGTCGGGTCTGTGTCGGGTGTATTCGGGTGTGTTTTCGGGTTTGTATTCGGGTGTGTATTCGGGTGTGTATTCGGGTGTGTATTCGGGTTGTATTCGGGTGTGTGTTCGGGTGTGTGTTCGGGTTGTATTCGGGTGTGTGTTCGGGTGTGTGTTCGGGTTTGGATTCGGGTGTGTGTTCGTGTGTGTTCGGGTGTGTGTTCGGGTTTGGATTCGGGTGTGTGTTCGTGTGTGTGTTCGGGTGTGTGTTCGGGTGTGTGTTCGGGTGTGTATTCGGGTTGTATTCGGGTGTGTGTTCGTGTGTGTATTTGCTTTTTAATAATTCAGATTGATTTATGGGGCATATTACTTATATGTTGGGCTGTGATTCTTTGTCTTATTTGATAGTTATCCTTTCTCTATGAATTTGTGTTTTGATGGTTTTAGCTGGGCAAAGATTCTGAAAATAGGGTTTTATCCTAATTTATTTAGATTTATTGTACTAATATTACTTTTAAGGTTAATTTTTACTTTTTATTCTATAAATTTATTTTTATTTTATTTATTTTTTGAAATTAGATTGATTCCTACTTTGTTATTAATTATTGGATGGGGGTATCAGCCTGAACGATTAGAGGCTGGTTTATATCTTTTATTTTATACCCTATTATTTTCGTTACCTATAATATTAGTAATTTTTAATTACAGGGGTAAAGTAAGAAGCTTAGATTATTATAAGATAGAATGTCAGTTAAATGGTTATTTTTTTATTTGTATAAATATAGTTTTTTTAGTTAAAATACCTTTATTTTTTTTACATTTATGGTTACCCAAAGCCCACGTTGAGGCTCCTGTTTCTGGTTCAATAATTTTGGCAGGGGTAATATTAAAATTAGGGGGATTTGGTATAATACGATTTTTGAAGCTATTTTTATTTACTTCTTTTTCATTTAGGATTTTATTGGTTTTAATTAGTATATTTGGCGGGGTTTTAGTATCAATAATTTGTTTACGTCAAAGGGATATGAAGTCTTTAATTGCTTACTCCTCTGTTGCTCATATAGGGTTAGTTTTAAGGGGGCTAATAACTTTATCTATTTGGGGGTTCCATGGGTCTTTAATTTTAATATTGGGGCATGGACTTTGTTCATCAGGATTATTTTGCTTAGCTAATCTTTCATATGAGCGGTTTAATACTCGTAGATTTTATCTAAATAAAGGGTTAATTAATTTAATCCCCAGATTTTCTATGTGGTGATTTTTATTTTCGGCTTGTAATATGGCTGCTCCGCCATCTTTAAATCTGTTAGGAGAAATTTGTCTTATCAATAGAATTGTATCTTTTAGGGGTTTAACTATAATTTTTTTAATACTATTATCTTTTTTAAGGGCGGGATATTCTTTATATTTATATTCTTTCTCTCAGCACGGAAAATTAAGGGCTAGAAGGTTTTCTTTATCTTCTGCCTATTTACGTGAGTACTTATTATTATTATTACATTGAATTCCTTTAAATCTTATAATCTTAAAGGGAGATTTTCTATTAAATTTATATCTAAATAGTTTATTAAAAATAATAACTTGTGGCGTTAAAGAAGTATTTTATGCTTTAGATAATTAATATCTGTAAATATTATTTTTTTCTTTTACTTATTATTTCGTTAAGGGTATTTTTTTCTTCTTTATGATTTTTAATATTAGACTATATCTTAATTATTGAATTTAGCCTATGAAGTTTAAATTCTTCTTCTATTGCTATAAGAATTTTGATGGATTGAATATCATTATTATTTATTAGTTTTGTATTGTTTATTTCGAGGGCTGTAATTCTTTATAGGTTTGAATATATGGGTGGTGATTATAATATAAATCGATTTATTTTATTAATTGTTTTATTTATTAGGTCGATGGTTTTGTTAATTGTTAGCCCAAATTTAATTAGAATCCTTTTAGGGTGGGATGGATTAGGGTTAGTTTCCTACTGTTTAGTAATTTATTATCAAAATGTTAAGTCATTTAATGCTGGCATGCTTACAGCTCTAACCAATCGAATTGGGGATGTGGCTTTATTAATAGCTATTGCTTGGATAATAAATTTCGGTAGATGAAATTTTTTCTTTTATTTAGAAGTATGTAAAGATAATTTTTATATAAAAAGAGTTGGCTGGTTAATTATTTTGGCGGCTATAACTAAAAGGGCCCAAATTCCTTTTAGCTCATGACTTCCTGCGGCGATGGCTGCTCCCACCCCTGTATCATCTTTAGTTCACTCTTCTACTTTAGTAACTGCAGGTGTTTATTTACTTATTCGATTTAATTATTGTTTTTCATCTAGGATATTATTGATTTTATTATTTTTGTCTAGAGTAACTATATTTATATCTGGCCTTGGGGCTAATTATGAGTTTGATTTAAAAAAAATTATTGCTTTATCTACGTTAAGGCAGCTAGGATTAATAATGAGGATTTTAAGGCTCGGGGAATTTCACTTGGCCTTTTTTCATATATTAACACACGCATTATTTAAGGCTTTATTATTTATATGTGCTGGGGCTATTATTCATAGTTTTATGGATAGTCAGGATATTCGTTATTTAGGGGGTTTAATTTACCAAGTTCCTCTTACTATTACTTTATTTAATATTTGTAATTTCAGGCTTTGTGGCTTACCTTTTTTATCTGGGTTTTATTCCAAGGATTTAATTGTTGAATTTATATCTATAGAATATCTTAATTTATTTATTTATTTAATTTTTTATATTTCTTTGGGATTAACCGTTAGCTATAGGATTCGATTAGGGTATTATTCAATAATTGGTGACTATAAGTTTTATAGATTAAGAAGTCTTGCTGAGGGGAATTTTTTAGTTAAAAGGATAGGATTAATTATTTTATTTGTTGTGTTTTCAGGTTCTATGCTTAATTGACTTATTTTTTCTACCCCTTATTTTATTATTTTACCTGTTTTTATAAAAATAATAACTTTATCAATAATTTTTGTAGGGGGATTGTTGGGTTATGAAGTTTCAAAGGCTACATTAAGCTATAACTTAAAGAAAAAATTTATTTTACCAAGTTATTTTTTAGGATCGATATGAAATATACCTTTTATTTCAACTAATATGTTATCTATTGTGGTTCTTAAACCTGGAATGTTAGCTATTAATTTACTGGATCAGGGTTGAACAGAATTTTATGGGTCAAAATCTCTCTTTAGACTGATTAAAAAGAGGGGGAGCTATTTTCAGGATTTATCTAGGAATCATTTAAAGATTTATTTTTTATTAATAATCATTTGGATCAGGTTTATTATTATATTTATGTACTTAAATAGCTTATAAAAGAGCGTAGTATTGAAGATACTAAGGAAAACTAGGATTTTTAAGTATTTATAGAATAATTTTCAATTTTACGCTGAAAGTGTAATGTTTTTTTTTAAACTATATAAACAACGAGGTATAAACGGTTTAACGCTTAAACTTGAAATTAGAAGTTTCAGTTTGCTTAACATACCTCCTTAGCCGGAAGACTAAGTCTTCATTTTTGCTATTAACAGTAGCATACCTCCTCCTTTGGTTTCGACCAAGATAAGATAAATTGATGGGATTTCAATTCTTTTTAATTGCAAATTAAATGTTATTATTAACTATTATCCTTAAATAAGGACTAATTTGTCAAGTTCCTAGGCCGAAACCAGGCGTAATATTTTACTTCTTATTTGAATTTATAAAATTTCTAACATAAATTTATAACTTTCAGTCTAGTGCCCCTTGTTTTCATTCATGAATCAACCCTACAATTAAAATTGTAACAAAAAAAGTTCTGGTTAATGTAAATGCGATTATTCTTGATGTGGTTAGTCTTTTAATTAATGGAATTAAAAGTGCAATTTCTACATCGAAAATTAAAAAAATAATTGCAATTAAAAAGAATTGAATTGAAAATGGAATTCGGGCCGAGGTTTTTGGATCAAATCCACATTCAAATGGTGAACTTTTTTCTCGGTCGTTAAGAGATTTCTTTGAAATGGTGTTTAATAAAAATATTATAATTATTAGGATTACTATGATTATTACGATAAAATAAAGAATTAATTTAATTATTCATACTAGATTTCTAGATTTTTTGATTGGAAGTCAAATATAATTTTTATATTATACAAATATCTACCTCATCAGTAAATTGAAATATATAAAAATAATCATACTACGTCAACAAAGTGTCAGTATCAAGCGGCTGCTTCAAATCCGAAATGGTGGATATTAGAAAAGTGGTTAAGGAATAATCGGATTAAACATACCAAAAGGAAAGTTGTCCCGATAATTACATGTAGACCGTGGAATCCTGTTGCCAAAAAAAAAGATGCTCCATAGATTGAATCAGAGATTGAGAATGCTGCTTCAATATATTCAAATCCTTGAAGTGTAGTAAAGTATATACCTAAAATTACTGTTAATGTTAACCCTTGAAGGGTTTTTTTGTAGTTATTTTCTATGAGCCTATGATGGGCTCAGGTAATTGTTAATCCTGAGGTTAATAAGATTAAAGTATTAAGTAAGGGAATCTCTAGGGGATTAAAAGTTTCAATTCCTTTAGGGGGTCAATTTAATCCTAATTCAATTCTAGGTGATAGAGAGTTATGAAAAAATCTTCAGAAAAAGGAGACAAAGAATAGAATTTCGGATATAATAAATAGAGTTATTCCCCATCGTATTCCCATTGAGACTTTCATAGTATGTTGTCCTTGATAGGTTCTTTCTCGTGAAATATCTCGTCATCATTGGAATGAAACTAAAATGTTAATTGTTAATCCTATTAATAATAAGTTGTAGTTATATTGGTGAAATCATTGGATTAATCCAACTATAGTTGTTATAGAACCAATAGCTGCTGTAATAGGCCATGGGCTAAAATCTACAAGATGAAATGGGTGATTTTTATAGGTTGTCATTAGTTAACTTCTCTTGAATATAAAGTTATCAAAATTACAAAAACATAAGATTGAATAATTGAAACTGCAGATTCTAAGATAATTAGGAGGATTTGAGTTATAATTAATAAGTTAATTATAAAAAATCTCAAGGAAGAACCGGTATTACCTAATAGCGTTATTAGAAGGTGACCAGCAATTATATTTGCCGAAAGACGAATTGCTAAAGTTCCTGGTCGAATAATATTTCTAATTGTTTCAATACATACTATAAAGGGTATGAGAATCGATGGTGTTCCTTGTGGAACTAGATGTGCTAGTATATGAATTGTGTTATTAATCCATCCGTAGACTATGAATCTTATTCATATAGGAAGTGCAAGAGATAAAGTTAGCACTATATGCCTAGTTGATGTAAAAATGTACGGAAATAAACCTATAAAGTTATTAAATAAGATAATGGAAAATAGAGAGACTAAGATTAAGGTTCTTCCTTGAGATTTTTTATTTATGATTAAAATCTTAAATTCTTTATGAAGAGTTAATAGTAATTTTATTCATAAAATATTTATTCGAGAGGGGATTAATCAGAATAGCCTAGGAATAATGGCTAGCCCAATAAAGGTTCTTAGTCAGTTAAGAGATGAATTTAAATTAGTTGATGGATCAAAAGATGAAAATAGATTAGTTATCATAATCAAGATTGTTGAATTTTTTTTTTATCAGAGAAAGTTTCAATTGGACTTTTCATGAAAAAGAAATAGTTTATAGATCTAAAGATTATTACGTAAAAAGAAAATATACAAAATAGAGTTAGTCAATTAATTGGTGCTATTTGAGGAATTAAAGCTTGCTATTTAGGTAGCTACTTTAACTTGACAAGTTAATGTTATTAGTTAACTAAAGCTTTCACCAGAAGTAGTTGTTAATTACTATAAAATGGTTTAAAATTCCATTGCTTCACTTTCAGCCATCTAGTGCTAGATATTTTTAGCAATTCATTTAATAAAAAAATTTGGGGTAGTTCTTTCTAGAACGATAGGTATAAACCTATGATTGGCCCCGCAGATTTCTGAACATTGTCCATAGAATAAACCTGGCCGGTTAATCAAAAACCTGATTTGATTAAGACGACCGGGAGTTGCATCAATTTTTACAGCTAGTCTAGGAATAGTTCATGAATGAATAACATCAGCTGATGAAACTAATAGTCGGATTTGGGTATTGTAAGGAATTGGAATTCGGTTGTCAACATCTAGAAGGCGGAAGTTGAAGTTTTTTAAGTTATCAATAGGAATTATATATGAATCAAATTCAATATTTTTGAAATCTGAATATTCATAAGATCAGTATCATTGGTGTCCCATAGTTTTAATGGTGATTAAGGGACTATTAATTTCGTCTATTATATAGATTAGCCGAAGGGAGGGGATGGCAATAAAAATTAATGTAATAGCCGGAAGAATTGTTCAAATAATTTCAATTGATTGTCCTTCTAGAAGAAATCGATGAGTAAATTTGTTGAAGTAAAGATTAATTATTAATTGTCCTACGGTTACTGTAATAATAACAAGAATTATTAGGGCGTGGTCATGAAAAAATGATAACTGTTCTATAAGGGGTGATGCACTATCTTGTAATAAAAGGGTAGATCATGTTGCAATTTCTAAAAAAAGCTGGGAGCTTTATGTATGGGGTTTAAATCCATTGCACTAATCTGCCACATTAGATTTAACTTGAGATGGCCGGTAGTTCAGAGAATCTGTGTTCAGCGGGGGGTTGATTCTGAAGCCATTCTAGAGAGGTATCAAGGGTTTTTCTAGTTAGGCTTTTTCGCTGAACTATAAATGCTTCCCAAACAATAAAAATTAAAAAAATAATTCTTCTAAGAGAAATTATTGATCCAATAGAAGACACAACATTTCATTTCATGAAAATATCAGGGTAATCTGAATATCGTCGAGGTATACCTCTTAGTCCTAAAAAATGCTGTGGAAAAAAAGTAATATTTACTCCAATAAATATTGTTATAAATTGAATTTTTAAGAGTTTATTATTAAGACTTAGACCCGTTAATAGGGGAAATCATTGAACAAGACCTGCTATGATTGCGAATACTGCACCTATAGACAAAACATAATGAAAGTGGGCTACTACATAGTAGGTATCATGCAGAACAATATCAAGAGAAGAATTAGCTAAAACTACTCCGGTTAATCCGCCAATAGTAAAAAGGAACACAAATCCTAATGTTCATATTGTTGTAGGTGAGAAAACAAGTTTTGTTCCGTGAAGGGTGGCGAGTCATCTAAATACTTTAATTCCTGTAGGAACTGCAATAATTATAGTGGCTGATGTGAAGTAAGCTCGAGTGTCAACATCTATACCTACTGTAAATATATGGTGAGCTCATACAACAAATCCTAATAACCCAATTGCTATTATAGCATAAATTATGCCTAGTGTGCCAAATGATTCTTTCTTTCCTCTTTCTCTTCTGATGATATGGGAAATTATACCAAATCCTGGTAGAATTAAAATATAAACCTCAGGGTGTCCAAAAAATCAAAATAGATGCTGGTATAAGATGGGATCACCCCCTCCTGCTGGATCAAAGAATGATGTATTGATATTACGATCGGTTAAAAGTATTGTAATTGCTCCTGGTAGAACTGGAAGAGATAAAAGTAATAAGATTGCTGTAATAAGGACGGCTCAAACAAATAAGGGAGTTCGATCTATAAATATTCCCTGGGGTCGTATATTAATAACTGTAGAGATGAAGTTGATTGCCCCTATAATAGAGGAAATCCCTGCAAGATGAAGCCTAAAGATTGCTAGATCGACTGAAGATCCTATATGGGCAACAGTTGATGAGAGTGGTGGATAAACAGTTCAGCCAGTCCCCGCGCCGTTTTCAACAATTCTTCTTATTAAGAGGAGAGTTAAAGATGGGGGAAGCAGCCAGAATCTGATATTATTTATTCGTGGAAATGCTATATCTGGAGCTCCTAATATTAATGGTACTAATCAGTTACCAAATCCTCCAATTATAATTGGCATTACTATAAAGAAAATCATAACGAATGCATGTGCTGTAACGATAGTATTGTAAATTTGGTCATTACCAATCAGGGATCCTGGTCTCCCTAACTCTACCCGAATTAATAATCTTAAGGACATGCCGACTATTCCAGCTCACGCCCCAAAAATAAAATATAGGGTTCCAATATCCTTATGGTTTGTTGAAAATAGTCATTTATTCGATGAGATGGCCGAGTAACTCAGGCGTTAAATTGTAAATTTAAATACGAAGAAACTTCTTCTCTCATCAAGTCTTATAGTTAAGTTTAATATTAGGTTGCAAATCTAAAGACGAAAATAGATTTCTAAGGCTTAGAAATATTCTCTATTTTCGGCTTTGAAGGCTGATAGTTTAATTAACTTAAATCCTTAAAAGGGATTAATTATGAAGCCTGCAATTGATAGAGAAAATAGAGAGATAAAGTTAGCAATATATACTGTTCCGTTTTACGCGGGTTCACACAAATTAATTGTCCACTTATTGTTCTTAACACAATTTATTTACTTATTCTAAATGTAATTTATTTACACTAACTCTATAGACTAATTTATATATCACGCATTTAGTCGCAGGTAGGGATTCGTCCGCTTCTCGGTTTGTTTACATTCGGTGTCGGTCTCTCTCTGTCTGTCCGTCTACCGCTCGGCTCCTGTCTTTTTATATACGCTTCCACGCGATTTCTCGAATCGAGTAGAACAATTTAATAGACATCGAGGCGCGACTAGAAGTTTCTCGGCGATGCTGGAATAGACAGTGGCGTCGTTTCATCACCGGTACACTGCCCCCGCCCTAAAAAAAACGTTTCGTCCCGAAACGTTCTTCCGTCACGCCGATGTCGGAACCTGCAGCTGGACCCATTTTTACATCGCGAGGATTGGTGGAAATAGCAGTCAACCGTTTTCTCCTTCTGGTATCCGCCAGGGGCCCAAGAACATACCAGAATCTCAATGTCGGTGAACCTAAACAGTACTTCCAACATATTCCTCACGACCCTCCAGTCCAGGCCGTCCAAGCCGCACGCCAGTTTTGGTATGGCCAGCTTTCCAATGCCTCTACCGAGTAAAACCACTCTCAAATCGCATAGAGTGTTCCATACATCTTGATACGTTGGCTTCTCGTATGACCTCTTCTTGGTGACCAAGTAGAACACCGACCTCCCCTGAGAACCGTCATCTTCTATCACCAAGGTGCGTCCGACTGCCGGGCCCTGCTGCTCTAACTCTTCGAGTTTTCCGAACTTCCGTCTGAAGACTGTCGCTATCCCTCGGGACATCTTCAAATCCTGGGCGACACAGTGTGCTAACGAATAGTCCTCGGGCACCTCGAACAGGTTACGATGCTCTTCCCTAGTGACGCCGAACCTCGCTTTCCCTGTACCTCCATAGGCGCCCATGAACTGCTCGAAAGACAGCTCCACCTCCTCTCCTTGAACCCGTGTGACTTGCTCCTCCAGGTCGTGGTTTCCCTCATACGGTGCCAACCGGTTAAAATGCACCACCCTGGGTTTTCCATTAGGGACCTTAACGATTCGGTAGACGACATCGTTGATACGGGCCTTGACGACATAGGGGCCCTCCCACGCTCTCTGCAGCTTCGGCGAGAGTCCACGTCGTCTCTGTGGATTGTAGAGCCACACTAAGTCTCCCTCGTTGTAAAGGCCGTCGTCCGCTCCAACGTCATACCGATCCTTCATTCGGTCACTGGCGATCCTGAGGTGGCCTCGAACCAACTCGTGAATTTCATCCATCTTCCTCCGGAGCTTGGTAACGTAATCCTCTCCTGCCAGGTCTTCCCCAGGTCTACACCCAAACTTCAGGTCACACGGGAGCCTCATTTCCCTGCCGAAGAGAACGTTGGCCGGGGATTGCCCAGTGGATTCATTTACCGCTGATCGGTAAGCCATCAAGAAGAAGGAAAGGTGTTGATCCCAGTCTCGTTGGTGTTGAGATACTACCTTCGAGAGGTATTTGCCCATCGTTCGGTTCATTCGTTCGACCATGCCATCAGACTGGGGATGTAACGCCGTCGTTCTGGTCTTGCGAATGCCCAGTTTCTCGCAGACTCCTTGGAAGAGTTCACTCTCGAAGTTGCGGCCCTGGTCGGAGTGTAACTCCATCGGTACCCCGAAACGGCTGATCAACTCTTTCACCAGGACGTCTGCCACAGTCGCAGCTTCCTGATTTGGGATCGCGTACGCCTCTACCCACTTCGTGAAGTAGTCCATGGCCACTAAGATGTACCTGTTCCCATTGCTGGTCACTGGGAACGGCCCCGTAATATCCAGGGCGATCCTTTCGAAGGGACTCCCGACGTTGTACTGACGCATCGGCGCCTTCGGCTTACGATGTGGACCATTACTGGCGGAGCAAGTGGCACATCTTCGACACCAATCCCTCACGTCGTTGGAGCAGTTAACCCAATAGAAGCGGTCACGCACCTTCTGCAGGGTCTTCGTCACACCCAAATGTCCTCCCGAGGCCTCGTCGTGCACCAGCCGAAGTATCTCCGACACCTTACTCCTGGGGATAACCAACTGCATCCTTCGTTCGGTGCCCTCATTGTTCTCGAGTGCCCTTTTTAGTACCCCGTTCTCGAGTACCAGGGACTTCCACTGGGCCCAGTACGACTTAAGGACTCTGGAAAATGGAGCCACTTCTTGCCAGCTCGGTCGCCGTCCCTCTGTTTTCCACTTCCTGATCTTCTGGAGTTCCGGGTCGCGTTCTTGCTGCTGCAGGATGTCGGCAGGTAACCAGTCCTCACTCACGACCGTGGTTCTGTACACCACCGCCTCCTTCTTCTCTACACGGGTGCAATGTTGACACTCCGACGAGCAGGGTCTCCGGGAGAGGGCGTCGGCATTCCGGTGGCTCGTCCCGGCTCGGTGTTCGATGCCAAAGTCGTATTCTTGCAGCCTTTCAATCCATCGCGCAACTTGGCCTTCCGGGTTCTTGAATTGTAAAAGCCACTTCAAGGCTGCGTGGTCCGTCCTTAGCAAAAACCGCCTACCGTAGAGATATTTGTGAAAGTGCTCCACGGATTTCACTACTGCCAAGAGCTCTCTCCTAGTAACGCAGTAGTTCCTCTCCGGCCTGGACAGGACCTTGCTGAAATACCCGATGACGCGTTCCTGCCCGTCTTGTACTTGTGCCAGAACTCCTCCAATGCCGACATTGCTGGCGTCCGTATCCAGGATGAATGGACCTTCTTCTGTTGGATACCCCAGGATTGGAGCGGTCGTCAGGCATTCTTTCAGTGTGTCGAAAGCAGCCTGGCAATCCTCGTCCCATTGGAAAGCTCGCCTTCCCTCCGTTAGACGTGTTAGGGGCTTGGCTATGTCCGAGAACATTCGGACATACCGACGATAATAGGTACAGAGGCCCAGGAAACTCCTCACTTGATGCTTATCCCTCGGAGTGGGCCACTGTCGGATTGCTTGGACCTTTTCCGGATCCACTTCCACTCCGTCGCTGCTAACCACGTGGCCCAAGTAATGTACTCTTGTTTGCATCAGGTGACATTTCTTCAGGTTCAACATCAAGTTCGCGGCCTGGAGTCTCTTAAACACCTCCTCTAAGTTCACCAGATGTTCCTGGAATGTCTTGCCAACCACGATAATGTCATCCAAGTACACCAAGCACGTCTTCCAAGAGAGTCCCCTCAGCACACTTTCCATTAGCCTTTCGAAGGTCGCAGGCGCATTACACAACCCAAAAGGCATTACACGGAACTGCCATAACCCTGTGCCAATTGAAAACGCCGTCTTCTCCTTGTCAGCGGGATCCATTTCGATCTGCCAGTATCCACTCTTCAGGTCCAGGGTAGAGAAGAGTTTTGATCCTGAGAGCGTGTCGAGCGTATCATCGATGCGAGGCAACGGATAGCTGTCCTTTTTCGTGGCGTTGTTCAACCTACGGTAATCTACGCAGAACCGAGTGCTCCCATCCTTTTTCTTTACTAAAACCACCGGAGACGCCCAGGGGCTATTAGATGGCTCGATCACTCCCTCGTTTTCCATGTCTTGGATGATCTTCTCTGCCATCTCCCGTTTTACTTGGGGCAGTCTCCTGGCAGGTTGTCGGATGGGTTTCGCATCGCCCGTGTCGATCTTATGCTTGACGATGTCGGTCCTTCGGGTTTTACCAATTTCGGGAATGAAAATGGCTCGGTACCGATGTAATAGGTCACTCAGCTGTTTCCTCTGAAGAGGTTGGAGGTTGTGGCAGGCAGCCGAAGTCACTCTGTCTAGGTTAACAGAATCCGGTGTCGCACTTGGTGCTACCTGGCGGATTATTGACATTGCCGGTGCGCAGGTCCCTACCCTGGTTCCCCCTTTGAGAGTCACGGGGTAATCGTTGACGTTAATCACACGAATGGGAATTTCGTCGTTCAGTGACACCAACGCCTTGCCCACAAGAACGCCTCGGCCGACCTCCACATCGTGGTTCCAGGGCTCCACCATAACTGGGAACCCCTTTTCTACGACGCCGTCGAGTCTAGCAACCACAACCGACTCACTCCTTCCAGGCACAGTCGCGTCTTCGGCCACAATTACTCGTCCAACGACTTCCCTCTGAGGATGGAGAAATATCTCTTCCGGACCTACCCTCAATACGCGACGTTGAAAGTCCAGTTGGATACCGTGGCTATTCATTACGTCCATTCCCATAATCACGTCCTCCTCGATGTCCGCCACAATCACTCGGTGTGGAAACTTCACTGCTCCGATCTTGAATTCCACATCGACTTCCCCGTGGACGGTGGCCGCTTCGCCCGTAGCTGTTCGTAGCCGCCATCTGGATTTAAGTAGCTTCCTTCGCTTGGTGTCAAGTATTCCGGGCCTCAAGATCGTCCTGGTTGCTCCAGTGTCTACCAATAAGGCATATTTCACCCCATCGATTATACCGTCCACGTAGACACTGCCACTATGATGTCGTAGGGAAGCTACAGAAACTAGGGGGTCTTTAAGCGGGTGTCGGGTCGAAGCTGCCCCCTCGGAGCAGTTTTCCTGTTTCTCCTGCGCGGTCGGTCCCTCCTTCCTCGGTCGTTTACAGGAACGACGCAGGTGGCCAACCTCACCACAATTCCAACAGCGGACGGGTCTTGTCTGCTTGTTTTCCACCAGGCTTTTAACGGCGTTGACCAGTTGCTCAATGGAGTCTTCCCTGGCACCTTCGTTGGAACTGTCAGCCTCATTGAGAGCCCTTACCCGACCATGGCATTTGGAGGCCTCGGTAGCAGCCTCAAACTCCAACGCGATGGCCAGGGCATCTATCAGGGTCTTAGGGCGCGCCAACCGCACCGTCCTCTGAATTTCGAGGTCTCGCAGGCCATCGACGAACGTTTGAATAGCCAGACACTCCATCAGGTGGTCGGTAGCCGTCGGATACGCGAAGCGAACTAGTCTGGCTACGTCGGCTTCAAACTCTTGGAGGCTCTCGTTCGCCTTCTGCTTCCGGGTCTTCATCTGCGACTGGTAGACCTGCTCCAAGTGCGCCTGTCCATACCTCATCTCCAGACGCTTCACCAGCCCATCGTAGTCGCCTTCCTCCTCCGGTGTAATTGTCTGCAGGATATCCAGAGCGTCTCCCCGCAGCGCCACCGTCAACGCTCCTGCCTTGTCTCGGGGTGTCCAGCCGTTGGCCTTGGCTGCAGCCTCAAACTGTTTCAGGTAATTCGGCCATGATGTTTTGCCGTCGAAAGTTGGTGGTTTCAAACGTGCCGAGGCTCCGATGTTCTCTTTTGACGGCTCTTCAACTGGTGTTACCTTAAGGTTCACCTCCGGCATCTTGAAATCCTTAGCTGCCTCTTTCGTTGCCAAGCGCGCCTCCAGTTCCCTTATTTTAGTTTCTAGTTCCTCCTTCTGCGCTTTCATTTTATTTTCCAGACCGCCGAGATCACTGCGAAGATCTTCTATTTCACTTGTCAGGATGCCGCGAAGATCTTTCATTTTATCGTCCAGGCCGCCTATTTCGCTTAACAGGCCGCCGCGGAGATCTTCTATTTTATCGTCCAGGCCGCCGCGGAGATCTTCTATTTCGCTTTTCAAAAGACGCTCACCCTCTTCCTCAAACTCGAGCGTCTCCGGATCTTCCCCATTGTCAATCAAATAATCCCTCAGGCGTTTCTGCAGGACTGCTTTTACGCCCGTAGCGTCGATGTCCCTTTCCTCCAGCTCCCGCCTCAAATCCGCCACTTTTAATTCACAGAGTTTCTTCATTGTCCCAATTTATTTGTCTGTCACTAATAATCCCGCACTTCTGACACCAATTTGTTCCGTTTTACGCGGGTTCACACAAATTAATTGTCCACTTATTGTTCTTAACACAATTTATTTACTTATTCTAAATGTAATTTATTTACACTAACTCTATAGACTAATTTATATATCACGCATTTAGTCGCAGGTAGGGATTCGTCCGCTTCTCGGTTTGTTTACATTCGGTGTCGGTCTCTCTCTGTCTGTCCGTCTACCGCTCGGCTCCTGTCTTTTTATATACGCTTCCACGCGATTTCTCGAATCGAGTAGAACAATTTAATAGACATCGAGGCGCGACTAGAAGTTTCTCGGCGATGCTGGAATAGACAGTGGCGTCGTTTCATCACCGGTACAATACATTAAAATTAACTTTATTTATATATTTTACTAAGTTCAAATTATTGGTTAAAGTTATTGGGATTAATCTTATTCGTAAATAAAAAAATGCGGCAATCAGGGTTGCTATAATCATTAAAAGTGCAATTGAATAGTGGTTTATATAAATGAGTTGTTGAATAACTAGTCATTTTGGTAAAAATCCTAAAAATGGCGGTAGGCCTCCTAATGATAAAAAATTTATTGAAAATATTAAACCAGAGATTTTATTAGTAAATAAATTTCTGGTTTGCGAAAGATTTTTAATGCTTATTAGGTGGAAGACTCACACTACATTAATTGAAATTGCTGAATAAATAGAAAAATAAATAATTCAAATTGATTTAGTCCTTATTATGGCTGCGATTATTCATCCAATATGGTTGATTGATGAATAGGTCATAATCTTTCGTAGTCTAATTTGATTGAAACCTAACATTCTCCCAATTATCACAGATAGAAGAATAATTATATATATAAATATTTCTTGCTTAATTACTCTCATTAAAATTACTATAGGTGCTAGTTTCTGCCATGTTAGAATAATTAAGCAGTTGAGTCAGGATAATCCTTCTATAACCTCAGGGAATCAAGAGTGGAATGGGGCTGCTCCCATCTTGATAAATAAGGCGGATTGGATTAATATAGTCTTTTTAAAATTGTGGGAAATCTGATCATTAAAATTTAATATTATGATAATAGCTATTAAAATTAGATTGGACGCTGTTATTTGAGTAATAAAATACTTAATTGATGCTTCGGTAGGGTCGGTTTGATTATTTGCTCTCAATAGGGGAATGATTGAGAGCAAATTAATTTCTAACCCGATTCACATACCTATTCATGAATTCGATGAGATGGTAATTATAGATCCTATAATTATGCAATTGAAAAATATTATTTTGAAGGATTTTATAATTAAAAAGAGGGGGATTACTACCCCCATTAGTGGGGTATGAACCCAGTAGCTTCAATTAGCTTACCTTTTTTATGCTTTAGTATAAGATGTACAAGGAATTTTGATTTTCTAGGCAATAGTTTAATTCTATTGGGCATAATATTATGGAGGTGTAATGGACACTTGCTTAATTCTATCAAAATTACCCTTTAATCAGGCACTCCATAATTTCACAATTAAGTTTTTAACTTTGTTAACAAAATAAAAAAATCAGACATACTACAAAGAAATTTATATGGAGACCAAGTTGCTGAAATTGAGTGCTATATGGGAAATTTAGGCGGAAAAATCGTGTAAAAGTTGTTTCAAAAAATGCAGGTTCAACCCCCCCCCCGTGGAGGGGGCTGTTCGAAAAGTTCCAATTGAGTGATTTTTTTATTTTTTGAAAAAAAATTCATATAAAATGTTTATTTATATACTAAAAGATTAATATACTTATTATACATATAGCCTTATAGGCTATATTAACGTATTATATATATAGTTAAAAAGGATGTGATTATATATGTATAATCGGATAAATTTATTATATATTTAGTCTCTACTGATTAAGGGGAAGCATATTTTAAAGAGTTAGAATGTAATAAAGACCAGCAGGAGTATATAATTAAAGATATGAATTATATATATATATAATCGATTATATATATATATATATATATATATATATATATATATATATATATATATATATATATATATATATATATATATATATATATATATATAACATATATATTAGTAAACAACAATAGAGAAAGGATTAATATAATTTTTATATATTATATAATAATAAAATTATAATATATATATATATATATATATATATATATATATATATATATATATATATATATACTATCAATGTATAGTTATAATAATAAATACTAAAACTATAATTATCTATAATATATATATATATATATATATATATATATACTAATATAATTTTTATATGAAGGCATTATAAATAATTCCATATAAATATAAAAAAAAAAACTCCTTTATTTTATCGTAATTGAAACTTTTTATATATAAATAATATAAAATAATTGACAAAATAAAGTATATTTTGATACTATTTAAATTATCTGTAGATGTCTTATATAAGTTAATCAAAATTAAATTTTCACTAATTGATTTATTTAGTATAAACCGGGACAAATTTAATAGTATGTCTGATTTTTTTGTTTTTTTTATAAAATGTACTTTGTAAAAAAGTACTTGGGGAAAAATTCATAGGAGTTTTTTTTTATGGAAATAAAGGGGATAAAAAAATTAGAAAAAAACTCGAAAGTGGGAATTTTTTTTTTTTGGCAAATGGGGAAGATGCCAAGAAATTAAATTTGAGCCGAAAAGTTTATAGGGGGGAATACAGATAGTATGTCTGATTTTTTTATTTGATAGTTAAAATTATGATTATATTTAAAAATTAGGTTCAAATTTGCTTTGATTTTCATACTTATATTATTTTAAAGGATAATTTTGATAGTAGTAATTAATATTATTAATCTATGAATAGTGGGAGGTAGCAATAGCATTAAATTCCAACAAATATTTGTGCCAGCATTTGCGGTTATACAAGAGGGATCACTTAATTTTTATGGTTTATAGTTAACTGATTAAATAATTTATAAATGTGATATTTAAAGGTGAAATTTTAATAAAAAGTATAGAATTTTTAATTAGGTGATCTAGATAAATTTTGTATATAAACCAGGATTAGATACCCTGTTATAGAAATCAATGTAAAGTTTAACCAGATTAGTATTAGTTAAGTTCTTGAAAATTAAATTTCTTGGCGGTATCTTAACCTACCAGAGGAACCTGCCCTGTAATTGATAGTCCACAATTTATTTTACTTTAATTATTGCTTGTATATCGTTGTTTTAATGAATATTTTTTAATAAGATTAATTTTCGTTAAGTAAAATTTTGTTTTATATCAAATCAAGGTGCAGCTTTTTAGAGAAGAGGTGGGTTACTTTAATGAAGTTTAAGTTTGTAAAATTTATCTTTTTAGGATTTGGTAGTAATGTAATTAATTAAAATTTCATGAATTGGGTTATAAGATATGTACATATCGCCCGTCGCTTTCATATTTATATGAAATAAGTCGTAACATAGTAGATTTATCGGAAGATGAATCTGGAATGGCAGAATGGAGCTTGATTTAAGTTTTTTATTTACACTAAAAGGATAATTGTTTAACCAATTTATTCTGAAAATAAAAATTTTATTAATTTTATTAATTTGGCCATTTTTTCTTAAAATATTAATTTTTGATTAATTTAATGAAATAATTCTATTAATTATAGTTAATTTGTATTGTGAAAGATTAATTATTTTTATGTAAAAGAAGAATTAATTTTTTGTACCTTGTGTATCAGGGTTGATTTACTTATTTATAAAAATTTATAGGTCTCTAGGTAAATGTTTCATAATTTTTAGAAATATAATTTTAGTAATGAAATGTTATTCGTTTTTTGATATATCTAGTTTTTTGAGAAATAAATTTAATTTAATTGCTTTTAAAATTTGTTTAAATTGTTAATTTGAATTTTGAGAGTAGAAAATTTTTTCAGGGAAAAGCTTGAGAAAATAATTTTATTTAATTTTAATGAGAGATTTATAAGTAGGATTATAATTTTCCGTCTTTTTGATAATGTTATAGTTTTTTTATTATATTTTATTATTTATAAAGTTAATAAGTTTAGTATCAAAATATTAAATTTAACATAATATTTTAAGAAAAAATGATTAAATAAGTATATTTTTATGTAAGGGTAGGTTTATATTTAAGATATAGAAAACGAATTTGGCAATTTTACTTTCCACCTGTTTATTAAAAACATGTCTTTTTGATAACAATATAAAGTCGGGCCTGCTCAATGATATATTAAATGGCTGCAGTATTTTGACTGTACTAAGGTAGCATAATCATTAGTTTTTTAATTGGAAGCTAGAATGAAAGGTTTGATGAGAAAGTGACTGTTTCTTTTATAAGAATAGAAGTTTATTTTTAAGTAAAAAAGCTTAAATAATATTAAAAGACGAGAAGACCCTATAGAGTTTAATATTTTTTTTAATTTTGTTTATAAAGGAAAAAATTTATTAGATTAAAAAGGATATTTGGTTGGGGTGATTAAAAAATTAATAAAACTTTTTTATATATATATACTTTAATGAAAGGTTCACTTGATCCATAAGTTATGATTATAAGAATAAATTACCTTAGGGATAACAGCGTTATCTTTTTTTAGAGTTCAAATCGATAAAAAGGATTGCGACCTCGATGTTGGATTAAAATTTACTTTTAAGTGCAAAAGCTAAAAAGTTGAGTCTGTTCGACTTTTAAAATTTTACATGATCTGAGTTTAAACCGGCGTGAGCCAGGTTGGTTTCTATCTTTAAATTAAAAAAAAATCTTAGTACGAAAGGACCAGATTTTTGATTTAAAATTTTAGTATTGAATATTAATGTTATTTTGGCAGATTAGTGCAATGGATTTAGAATCTTTTTATATAGATAAAACTATAAATAATACATAGTGTTAGGAGATTTTATATTATTTATGATTACTAGATTGATTTTATTAGTAGGGGTTTTAATTTCGGTGGCTTTTTTAACTTTATTTGAGCGGAAAATTTTAGGGTATATTCAGATTCGTAAGGGGCCGAATAAAGTGGGGTTTCTTGGTCTTTTACAGCCTTTTAGGGATGCTATCAAGTTATTTAGCAAAGAGCAAACCTATCCTATATGATCTAATTTTAACCTTTATTATATTTCTCCTGTAATTAGACTATTGATATCTTTACTATTATGGATGATTATACCTTTTTTACTTATATATTAAGGTTTAATTTATCGGCTATGTTTATACTGAGAGTATCAAGATTAGGCGTATATTGTATTATATTAGCAGGCTGATCTTCTAATTCAAATTATTCTTTATTGGGAAGATTACGTGCTGTTGCTCAAACAATTTCTTATGAGGTAAGATTGTTTTTAATTTTTTTATCCTTTATATTTATGATTTTGAGATATAGATTAGCGGATTTTATAAAGTATCAGGAAAATATTTGGTTCTTTTTTTCTATAATGCCTTTATGTATAATGTGGTTTGTTACTTGCTTAGCGGAGACTAATCCGACACCTTTTGATTTTGCTGAAGGTGAATCAGAATTGGTGTCAGGGTTTAATATTGAATACAGAAGAGGGGGATTTGCTATAATTTTTTTGGCGGAGTATAGGAGAATTATTTTTATGGGGATAATCTGTTCTTTATTGTTTCTGGGGGGAAACTTCTATTCTTTTACTTTTTTTTTAAAAATTGGGTTTATAGGATTTTTGTGGATCTGGGTTCGTGGAACATTGCCTCGTTATCGTTATGGTAAGTTAATAAATTTAGCTTGAAAAAGTTATTTACCAGTTGCTTTGTTTTTATTAGTTGTTTATATAGGGTTAAAATTATTTATTTTAACCCTATATATTTAGTAAATAAAATTAAGTAGTCAAGTTAATAGAAGGTTAAACTTCTATATTATATTTTCAAAATATATACTTATTCAAGTTCATTAACTTAATTAATAATAATTTTATCTCATGCTTTGGCAATCATTGGATTAATAACGTAGTAAGAGAAATATATAATTGTTAAAATTTGTCCTGTTGTAATAAAAGGGTCTTCTACTGGTCGGGCCCCGATTCAAGTTAATAGAATGATAATTGAGAAAAGTCTTCAATATAAAAGCTTATTTAGAGGGTAGAATTGATTTCTTTGAAAAAGTTTTTTGTTTGAAAAAGGTAAAATGTAGAGAATTGCGATAGATAGTACTAATGCAATTACTCCTCCTAGTTTATTGGGGATAGATCGTAAGATTGCGTAGGCAAATAAGAAATATCATTCTGGCTGGATGTGAGCAGGGGTAACAAGGGGATTTGCAGATTTCGGGTTGTATTCGGGTGTGTTCGGGTGTGTGTTCGGGTGTGTGTTCGGTTGTGTGTTCGGGTGAGTATTCGGGTGTGTTCGGGTGTGTATTCGGGTGTGTGTTCGGGTGTGTATTCGGGTTGTATTCGGGTGTGTGTTTGGGTGTGTATTCGGGTTGTATTCGGGTGTGTATTCGGGTGTGTTTTCGGGTTTGTATTCGGGTGTGTATTCGGGTGTGTATTCGGGTTGTATTCGGGTTGTATTCGGGTGTGTATTCGGGTGTGTATTCGGGTGTGTTTTCGGGTGTGTATTCGGGTTGTATTCGGGTGTGTGTTCGGGTGTGTATTCGGGTGTGTGTTCGGGAGTGTGTTCGGGTGTGTGTTCGGGTTTGGATTCGGGTGTGTGTTCGTGTGTGTGTTCGGGTGTGTGTTCGGGTTTGGATTCGGGTGTGTGTTCGTGTGTGTGTTCGGGTGTGTGTTCGGGTGTGTATTCGGGTTGTAGTCGGGTGTGTGTTCGGGTGTGTTCGGGTGTGTATTCGGGTGTGTGTTCGGGTGTGTATTCGGGTTGTAGTCGGGTGTGTGTTAGGGTGTGTTCGGGTGTGTATTCGGGTGTGTGTTCGTGTGTGTGTTCGGGTTGTATTCGGGTGTGTGTTCGGGTGTGTATTCGGGTGTGTGTTCGGGTGTGTATTCGGGTGTGTGTTCGGGTGTGTATTCGGGTTGTATTCGGGTGTGTATTTGGGTGTGTGTTCGGGTGTGTATTCGGGTTGTAGTCGGGTGTGTGTTCGGGTGTGTTCGGGTGTGTATTCGGGTGTGTGTTCGGGTGTGTATTCGGGTTGTATTCGGGTGTGTGTTCGGGTGTGTGTTCGTGTTGTATTCGGGTATGTGTTCTGGTGTGTGTTCGGGTGTGTGTTCGGGTGTGTATTCGGGTGTGTTTTCGGGTTAGTATTCGGGTGAGTATTCGGGTGTGTATTTGGGTGTGTGTTCGGGTGTGTATTCGGGTTGTAGTCGGGTGTGTGTTCGGGTGTGTTCGGGTGTGTATTCGGGTGTGTGTTCGGGTGTGTATTCGGGTTGTATTCGGGTGTGTGTTCGGGTGTGTGTTCGTGTTGTATTCGGGTATGTGTTCTGGTGTGTGTTCGGGTGTGTGTTCGGGTGTGTCTTCGGGTGTGTTTTCGGGTTAGTATTCGGGTGAGTATTCGTGTGTTTTTTCCGGTTGTATTCGGGTGTGTATTCGGGTGTGTGTTCGGGTGTGTATTCGGGTTGTATTCGGGTGTGTATTCGGGTGTGTGTTCGGGTGTGTATTCGACCTGTATTCGGGTGTGTGTTCGGGTGTGTATTCGGGTTGTATTCGGGTGTGTGTTCGGGTGTGTGTTCGGGTGTGTGTTCGGTTGTGTGTTCGGGTGAGTATTCGGGTGTGTTCGGGTGTGTATTCGAGTGTGTGTTCGGGTGTGTATTCGGGTTGTAGTCGGGTGTGTGTTCGGTTGTGTGTTCGGGTGTGTATTCGGGTGTGTTTTCGGGTTTGTATTCGGGCGTGTATTCGGGTGTGTATTCGGGTTGTATTCGGGTGTGTGTTCGGGTGTGTGTTCGGGTTGTATTCGGGTGTGTGTTCGGGTTAGTATTCGGGTGTGTGTTCGGGTGTGTGTTCGGGTGTGTGTTCGGGTGTGTGTTCGGGTGTGTGTTCGGGTGTGTATTCGGGTGTGTTTTCGGGTTAGTATTCGGGTGTGTATTCATGTGTGTATTCGGGTTGTATTCGGGTGTGTATTCGGGTGTGTGTTCGGGTGTGTATTCGGGTTGTATTCGGGTGTGTGTTCGGGTGTGTATTCGGGTGTGTTTTTGGGTTTGTATTCGGGTGTGTATTCGGGTTGTATTCGGGTGTGTATTCGGGTGTGTGTTCGGGTGTGTATTCGGGTTGTATTCGAGTGTGTGTTCGGGTGTGTGTTCGGGTGTGTGTTCGGGTGTGTGTTCGGGTGTGTGTTCGGGTTGTATTCGGGTGTGTGTTCGGGTGTGTATTCGGGTTGTATTCGGGTGTGTATTCGGGTGTGTGTTCGGGTGTGTATTCGGGTTGTAGTCGGGTGTGTGTTCGGGTGTGTTCGGGTGTGTATTCGGGTGTGTGTTCGGGTGTGTATTCGGGTTGTATTCGGGTGTGTGTTCGGGTGTGTGTTCGGGTGTGTGTTCGGGTGTGTGTTCGGTTGTGTGTTCGGGTGAGTATTCGGGTGTGTTCGGGTGTGTGTTCGGGAGTGTGTTCGGGTGTGTATTCGGGTTGTAGTCGTGTGTGTGTTCGGGTGTGTTCGGGTGTGTATTCGGGTGTGTATTCGGGTTGCATTCGGGTGTGTTCGGGTGTGTATTCGGGTGTGTTTTCGGGTGTGTATTCGGGTGTGTATTCGGGTTTGTTTTCGGGTTGTATTCGGGTGTGTGTTCGGGTGTGTGTTCGGGTGTGTGTTCGGGTGTGTGTTCGGGTGTGTATTCGGGTTTTATTCGGGTGTGTGTTCGGGAGTGTGTTCGGGTTGTATTCGGGAGTGTGTTCGGGTGTGTGTTCGGGCGTGTGTTCGGTTGTGTGTTCGGGTGTGTATTCGGGTTGTATTAGGGTGTGTGTTCGGGTTGTATTCGGGTGTGTGTTCGGGTGTGTGTTCGGGTTGTATTCGGGTGTGTGTTCGGGTGTGTATTCGGGTGTGTATTCGGGTTGTATTCGGGTGTGTGTTCGGGTGTGTGTTCGGGTGTGTATTCGGGTGTGTGTTCGGGTGTGTATTCTGGTTGTATTCGGCTGTGTGTTCGGGTGTGTATTCGGGTGTGTGTTCGGGTGTGTATACGGGTTGCATTCGGGTGTGTGTTCGGGTGTGTATTCGGGTGTGTTTTCGGGTTTGTATTCGGGTGTGTATTCGGGTGTGTATTCGAGTTGTATTCGGGTGTGTATTCGGGTGTGTGTTCGGGTGTGTATTCGGGTTGTATTCGGGTGTGTGTTCGTGTGTGTATTCGGGTGTGTGTTCTGGAGTGTGTTCGGGTGTGTATTCAGGTTGTAGTCGGGTGTGTGTTCGGGTGTGTATTCGGGTGTGTGTTCGGGTGTGTGTTCGGGTGTGTTTTCGGGTGTGTGTTCGGGTGTGTATTCGGGTTGTAGTCGGGTGTGTGTTCGGGTGTGTTCGGGTGGGTGTTCGGGTGTGTGGTCGGGTGTGTGTTCGGGTGTGTGTTCGGGTGTGTATTCGGGTTGTATTCGATTGTGTATTCGGGTTTGTGTTCGGGTGTGTATTCGGGTTGTATTCGGGTGTGTGTTCGGGTGTGTGTTCGGGTGTGTGTTCGGGTGTGTGTTCCGGTGTGTATTCGGGTGTGTGTTCTGGTGTGTATTCGGGTTGTATTCGGGTGTGTGTTCGGGTGTGTGTTCTTGTGTGTGTTCGGGTTGTATTCGGGTGTGTTCGGGTGTGTATTCGGGTTGTATTCGGGTGTACATTCGGGTGTGTGTTCGGTTGTGTATTCGGGTTGTAGTCGGGTGTGTGTTCGGGTGTGTATTCTGGTGTGTGTTCGTGTGTGTATTCCGGTTGTATTCGGGTGTGTGTTCGGGTGTGTATTCGGGTTGTATTCGGGTGTGTGTTCGGGTGTGTATTCGGGTTGTATTCGGGTGTGTGTTCGGGTGTGTGTTCGGGTGTGTGTTCGGGTGTGTGTTCGGGTGTGTATTCGGGTTGTATTCGGGTGTGTGTTCGGGTGTGTATTCGGGTGTGTGTTCGGGTGTGTGTTCGGATGTGTATTCGGGTTGTATTCGGGTGTGTGTTCGGGTGTGTGTTCGGGTTGTATTCGGGTGTGTGTTCGGGTGTGTGTTCGGGTGTGTGTTCGGGTGTGTGTTCGGGTGTGTATTCGGGTTGTATTCGGGTGTGTGTTCCCGTGTGTATTCGGGTGTGTGTTCGGGTGTGTGTTCGGGTGTGTATTCGTATTGTATTCGGGTGTGTGTTCGGGTGTGTGTTCGGGTTGTATTCGGGTGTGTGTTCGGGTGTGTGTTCGGGTGTGTATTCGGGTTGCATTCGGGTGTGTGTTCGGGTGTGTGTTCGGGTGTGTATTCGGGTGTGTATTCGGGTTGTATTCGGGTGTGTGTTCGGGTGTGTGTTCGGGTGTGTATTCGGGTGTGTGTTCGGGTGTATATTCGGGTGTGTGTTCGGGTGTGTATTCGGGTGTGTGTTCGGGTGTGTATTCGGGTTGCATTCGGGAGTGTGTTCGGGTGTGTATTCGGGTGTGTGTTCGGGTGTGATTTCGGGTTGCATTCGGGTGTGTGTTCGGGTGTGTATTCGGGTGTGGTTTCGGGTTTGTATTCGGGTGTGTATTCGGGTGTGTATTCGGGTTGTATTCGGGTGTGTGTTCGGGTGTGTTCGGGTGTGTATTCGGGTGTGTGTTCGGGTGTGTATTCGGGTTGTATTCGGGTGTGTGTTCGGGTGTGTATTCGGGTTGTATTCGGGTGTGTGTTCGGGTGTGTGTTCGGGTGTGTGTTCGGTTGTGTGTTCTGGTGAGTATTCGGGTGTGTTCGGGTGTGTATTCGGGTGTGTGTTCGGGTGTGTATTCGGGTTGGATTCGGGTGTGTGTTCGGGTGTGTATTCGGGTTGTATTCGGGTGTGTATTCGGGTGTGTTTTCGGGTGTGTGTTCGGGTGTGTATTCGGGTTGTATTCGGGTGTGTGTTCGGGTGTGTATTCGGGTTGTATTCGGGTGTGTATTCGGGTGTGTATTCGGGTTGTATTCGGGTGTGTATTCGGGTGTGTGTTCGGGTGTGTATTCGGGTTGTATTCGGGTGTGTGTTCGGGTGTGTGTTCGGGTTGTATTCGGGTGTGTGTTCGGGTGTGTATTCGGGTTGTATTCGGGTGTGTATTCGGGTGTGTGTTCGGGTGTGTATTCGGGTTGTAGTCGGGTGTGTGTTCGGGTGTATTCGGGTGTGTTTTCGGGTTTGTATTCGGGTGTGTATTCGGGTGTGTATTCGGGTTGTATTCGGGTGTGTGTTCGGGTGTGTGTTCGGGTTGTATTCGGGTGTGTGTTCGGGTTTGGATTCGGGTGTGTGTTCGTGTGTGTGTTCGGGTGTGTGTTCGGGTGTGTGTTCGCGTGTGTATTCGGGTTGTATTCGGGTGTGTGTTCGTGTGTGTATTCGGGTTGTATTCGGGTGTGTGTTCGGGTGTGTGTTCGGGTGTGTGTTCGGGTGTGTGTTCGGTTGTGTGTTCGGGTGAGTATTCGGGTGTGTTCGGGTGTGTATTCGGGTGTGTGTTCGGGTGTGTATTCGGGTTGTATTCGGGTGTGTGTTTGGGTGTGTGTTCGGGTGTGTATTCGACCTGTATTCGGGTGTGTGTTCGGGTGTGTATTCGGGTTGTATTCGGGTGTGTATTCGGGTGTGTGTTCGGGTGTGTATTCGACCTGTATTCGGGTGTGTGTTCGGGTGTGTATTCGGGTTGTATTCGGGTGTGTGTTCGGGTGTGTGTTCGGGTGTGTGTTCGGTTGTGTGTTCGGGTGAGTATTCGGGTGTGTTCGGGTGTGTATTCGAGTGTGTGTTCGGGTGTGTATTCGGGTTGTAGTCGGGTGTGTGTTCGGTTGTGTGTTCGGGTGTGTATTCGGGTGTGTTTTCGGGTTTGTATTCGGGCGTGTATTCGGGTGTGTATTCGGGTTGTATTCGGGTGTGTGTTCGGGTGTGTGTTCGGGTTGTATTCGGGTGTGTGTTCGGGTTAGTATTCGGGTGTGTGTTCGGGTGTGTGTTCGGGTGTGTGTTCGGGTGTGTGTTCGGGTGTGTGTTCGGGTGTGTATTCGGGTGTGTTTTCGGGTTAGTATTCGGGTGTGTATTCATGTGTGTATTCGGGTTGTATTCGGGTGTGTATTCGGGTGTGTGTTCGGGTGTGTATTCGGGTTGTATTCGGGTGTGTGTTCGGGTGTGTATTCGGGTGTGTTTTTGGGTTTGTATTCGGGTGTGTATTCGGGTTGTATTCGGGTGTGTATTCGGGTGTGTGTTCGGGTGTGTATTCGGGTTGTATTCGAGTGTGTGTTCGGGTGTGTGTTCGGGTGTGTGTTCGGGTGTGTGTTCGGGTGTGTGTTCGGGTTGTATTCGGGTGTGTGTTCGGGTGTGTATTCGGGTTGTATTCGGGTGTGTATTCGGGTGTGTGTTCGGGTGTGTATTCGGGTTGTAGTCGGGTGTGTGTTCGGGTGTGTTCGGGTGTGTATTCGGGTGTGTGTTCGGGTGTGTATTCGGGTTGTATTCGGGTGTGTGTTCGGGTGTGTGTTCGGGTGTGTGTTCGGGTGTGTGTTCGGTTGTGTGTTCGGGTGAGTATTCGGGTGTGTTCGGGTGTGTGTTCGGGAGTGTGTTCGGGTGTGTATTCGGGTTGTAGTCGTGTGTGTGTTCGGGTGTGTTCGGGTGTGTATTCGGGTGTGTATTCGGGTTGCATTCGGGTGTGTGTTCGGGTGTGTATTCGGGTGTGTTTTCGGGTGTGTATTCGGGTGTGTATTCGGGTTTGTTTTCGGGTTGTATTCGGGTGTGTGTTCGGGTGTGTGTTCGGGTGTGTGTTCGGGTGTGTGTTCGGGTGTGTATTCGGGTTTTATTCGGGTGTGTGTTCGGGAGTGTGTTCGGGTTGTATTCGGGAGTGTGTTCGGGTGTGTGTTCGGGCGTGTGTTCGGTTGTGTGTTCGGGTGTGTATTCGGGTTGTATTAGGGTGTGTGTTCGGGTTGTATTCGGGTGTGTGTTCGGGTGTGTGTTCGGGTTGTATTCGGGTGTGTGTTCGGGTGTGTATTCGGGTGTGTATTCGGGTTGTATTCGGGTGTGTGTTCGGGTGTGTGTTCGGGTGTGTATTCGGGTGCGTGTTCGGGTGTGTATTCTGGTTGTATTCGGCTGTGTGTTCGGGTGTGTTTTCGGGTGTGTGTTCGGGTGTGTATTCGGGTTGTAGTCGGGTGTGTGTTCGGGTGTGTTCGGGTGGGTGTTCGGGTGTGTGGTCGGGTGTGTGTTCGGGTGTGTGTTCGGGTGTGTATTCGGGTTGTATTCGATTGTGTATTCGGGTTTGTGTTCGGGTGTGTATTCGGGTTGTATTCGGGTGTGTGTTCGGGTGTGTGTTCGGGTGTGTGTTCGGGTGTGTGTTCCGGTGTGTATTCGGGTGTGTGTTCTGGTGTGTATTCGGGTTGTATTCGGGTGTGTGTTCGGGTGTGTATTCTTGTGTGTGTTCGGGTTGTATTCGGGTGTGTGTTCGGGTGTGTATTCGGGTTGTATTCGGGTGTACATTCGGGTGTGTGTTCGGTTGTGTATTCGGGTTGTAGTCGGGTGTGTGTTCGGGTGTGTATTCTGGTGTGTGTTCGTGTGTGTATTCGGGTTGTATTCGGGTGTGTGTTCGGGTGTGTATTCGGGTTGTATTCGGGTGTGTGTTCGGGTGTGTATTCGGGTTGTATTCGGGTGTGTGTTCGGGTGTGTGTTCGGGTGTGTGTTCGGGTGTGTGTTCGGGTGTGTGTTCGGGTGTGTATTCGGGTTGTATTCGGGTGTGTGTTCGGGTGTGTATTCGGGTGTGTGTTCGGGTGTGTGTTCGGATGTGTATTCGGGTTGTATTCGGGTGTGTGTTCGGGTGTGTGTTCGGGTTGTATTCGGGTGTGTGTTCGGGTGTGTGTTCGGGTGTGTGTTCGGGTGTGTGTTCGGGTGTGTATTCGGGTTGTATTCGGGTGTGTGTTCCCGTGTGTATTCGGGTGTGTGTTCGGGTGTGTGTTCGGGTGTGTATTCGTATTGTATTCGGGTGTGTGTTCGGGTGTGTGTTCGGGTTGTATTCGGGTGTGTGTTCGGGTGTGTGTTCGGGTGTGTATTCGGGTTGCATTCGGGTGTGTGTTCGGGTGTGTGTTCGGGTGTGTATTCGGGTGTGTATTCGGGTTGTATTCGGGTGTGTGTTCGGGTGTGTGTTCGGGTGTGTATTCGGGTGTGTGTTCGGGTGTATATTCGGGTGTGTGTTCGGGTGTGTATTCGGGTGTGTGTTCGGGTGTGTATTCGGGTTGCATTCGGGAGTGTGTTCGGGTGTGTATTCGGGTGTGTGTTCGGGTGTGATTTCGGGTTGCATTCGGGTGTGTGTTCGGGTGTGTATTCGGGTGTGGTTTCGGGTTTGTATTCGGGTGTGTATTCGGGTGTGTATTCGGGTTGTATTCGGGTGTGTGTTCGGGTGTGTTCGGGTGTGTATTCGGGTGTGTGTTCGGGTGTGTATTCGGGTTGTATTCGGGTGTGTGTTCGGGTGTGTATTCGGGTTGTATTCGGGTGTGTGTTCGGGTGTGTGTTCGGGTGTGTGTTCGGTTGTGTGTTCTGGTGAGTATTCGGGTGTGTTCGGGTGTGTATTCGGGTGTGTGTTCGGGTGTGTATTCGGGTTGGATTCGGGTGTGTGTTCGGGTGTGTATTCGGGTTGTATTCGGGTGTGTATTCGGGTGTGTTTTCGGGTGTGTGTTCGGGTGTGTATTCGGGTTGTATTCGGGTGTGTGTTCGGGTGTGTATTCGGGTTGTATTCGGGTGTGTATTCGGGTGTGTATTCGGGTTGTATTCGGGTGTGTATTCGGGTGTGTGTTCGGGTGTGTATTCGGGTTGTATTCGGGTGTGTGTTCGGGTGTGTGTTCGGGTTGTATTCGGGTGTGTGTTCGGGTGTGTATTCGGGTTGTATTCGGGTGTGTATTCGGGTGTGTGTTCGGGTGTGTATTCGGGTTGTAGTCGGGTGTGTGTTCGGGTGTATTCGGGTGTGTTTTCGGGTTTGTATTCGGGTGTGTATTCGGGTGTGTATTCGGGTTGTATTCGGGTGTGTGTTCGGGTGTGTGTTCGGGTTGTATTCGGGTGTGTGTTCGGGTTTGGATTCGGGTGTGTGTTCGTGTGTGTGTTCGGGTGTGTGTTCGGGTGTGTGTTCGCGTGTGTATTCGGGTTGTATTCGGGTGTGTGTTCGTGTGTGTATTCGGGTTGTATTCGGGTGTGTGTTCGGGTGTGTGTTCGGGTGTGTGTTCGGGTGTGTGTTCGGTTGTGTGTTCGGGTGAGTATTCGGGTGTGTTCGGGTGTGTATTCGGGTGTGTGTTCGGGTGTGTATTCGGGTTGTATTCGGGTGTGTGTTTGGGTGTGTATTCGGGTTGTATTCGGGTGTGTATTCGGGTGTGTTTTCGGGTTTGTATTCAGGTGTGTATTCGGGTGTGTATTAGGGTTGTATTCGGGTTGTATTCGGGTGTGTATTCGGGTGTGTTTTCGGGTGTGTATTCGGGTTGTATTCGGGTGTGTGTTCGGGTGTGTATTCGGGTGTGTGTTCGGGAGTGTGTTCGGGTGTGTATTCGGGTTGTAGTCGGGTGTGTGTTCGGGTGTGTTCGGGTGTGTATTCGGGTGTGTGTTCGGGTGTGTATTCGGGTTGTAGTCGGGTGTGTGTTCGGGTGTGTATTCGGGTGTGTGTTCGGGTGTGTATTCGGGTTGTATTCGGGTGTGTGTTCGGGTGTGTGTTCGGGTTGTATTCGGGTGTGTGTTCGGGTTTGGATTCGGGTGTGTGTTCGTGTGTGTGTTCGGGTGTGTGTTCGGGTGTGTGTTCGGGTGTGAATTCGGGTTGTATTCGGGTGTGTGTTCGTGTGTGTATTCGGGTTGTATTCGGGTGTGTGTTCGGGTGTGTGTTCGGGTGTGTGTTCGGTTGTGTGTTCGGGTGAGTATTCGGGAGTGTTCGGGTGTGTATTCGGGTGTGTGTTCGGGTGTGTATTCGGGTTGTATTCGGGTGTGTGTTTGGGTGTGTATTCGGGTTGTATTCGGGTGTGTATTCGGGTGTGTTTTCGGGTTTGTATTCGGGTGTGTATTCGGGTGTGTATTAGGGTTGCATTCGGGTTGTATTCGGGTGTGTATTCGGGTGTGTTTTCGGGTGTGTATTCGGGTTGTATTCGGGTGTGTGTTTGGGTGTGTATTCGGGTTGTATTCGGGTGTGTATTCGGGTGTGTTTTCGGGTTTGTATTCGGGTGTGTATTCGGGTGTGTATTAGGGTTGCATTCGGGTTGTATTCGGGTGTGTATTCGGGTTGTAGTCGGGTGTGTGTTCGGGTGTGTTCGGGTGTGTATTCGGGTGTGTGTTCGGGTGTGTGTTCGGGTTGTATTCGGGTGTGTGTTCGGGTGTGTATTCGGGTGTGTGTTCGGGTGTGTATTCGGGTGTGTGTTCGGGTGTGTATTCGGGTTGGATTCGGGTGTGTATTCGGGTGTGTGTTCGGGTGTGTATTCGGGTTGTAGTCGGGTGTGTGTTCGGGTGTGTATTCGGGTGTGTGTTCGGGTGTGTGTTCGGGTGTGTATTCGGGTTGTATCCGGGTGTGTGTTCGGGTGTGTGTTCGTGTTGTATTCGGGTATGTGTTCTGGTGTGTGTTCGGGTGTGTGTTCGGGTGTGTGGTCGGGTGTGTGTTCGGGTGTGTGTTCGGGTGTGTATTCGGGTGTGTATTCGGGTGTGTATTCGGGTTGTATTCGGGTGTGTATTCGGGTGTGTGTTCGGGTGTGTATTCGGGTTGTATTCGGGTGTGTATTCGGGTTGTATTCGGGTGTGTGTTCGTGTGTGTATTCGGGTTGTATTCGGGTGTGTTCGGGTGTGTGTTCGGGTGTGTGTTCGGGTGTGTGTTCGGTTGTGTGTTCGGGTGAGTATTCGGGTGTGTTCGGGTGTGTATTCGGGTGTGTGTTCGGGTGTGTATTCGGGTTGTATTCGGGTGTGTGTTTGGGTGTGTATTCGGGTTGTATTCGGGTGTGTATTCGGGTGTGTTTTCGGGTTTGTATTCGGGTTTGTATTCGGGTGTGTATTCGGGTGTGTATTCGGGTTGTATTCGGGTTGTATTCGGGTGTGTATTCGGGTGTGTTTTCGGGTGTGTATTCGGGTTGTATTCGGGTGTGTGTTCGGGTGTGTATTCGGGTGTGTGTTCGGGAGTGTGTTCGGGTGTGTGTTCGTGTGTGTGTTCGGGTGTGTGTTCGGGTTTGGATTCGGGTGTGTGTTCGTGTGTGTGTTCGGGTGTGTGTTCGGGTGTGTGTTCGGGTGTGTATTCGGGTTGTAGTCGGGTGTGTGTTCGGGTGTGTTCGGGTGTGTATTCGGGTGTGTGTTCGGGTGTGTATTCGGGTTGTAGTCGGGTGTGTGTTAGGGTGTGTTCGGGTGTGTATTCGGGTGTGTGTTCGGGTGTGTGTTCGGGTTTGGATTCGGGTGTGTGTTCGTGTGTGTGTTCGGGTGTGTGTTCGGGTGTGTTTTCGGGTGTGTATTCGGGTTGTAGTCGGGTGTGTGTTCGGGTGTGTTCGGGTGTGTATTCGGGTGTGTGTTCGGGTGTGTATTCGGGTTGTAGTCGGGTGTGTTCGGGTGTGTATTCGGGTGTGTGTTCGGGTGTGTATTCGGGTTGTATTCGGGTGTGTATTCGGGTTGTATTCGGGTGTGTGTTCGTGTGTGTATTCGGGTTGTATTCGGGTGTGTTCGGGTGTGTGTTCGGGTGTGTGTTCGGTTGTGTGTTCGGGTGAGTATTCGGGTGTGTTCGGGTGTGTATTCGGGTGTGTGTTCGGGTGTGTATTCGGGTTGTATTCGGGTGTGTGTTTGGGTGTGTATTCGGGTTGTATTCGGGTGTGTATTCGGGTGTGTTTTCGGGTTTGTATTCGGGTGTGTATTCGGGTGTGTATTCGGGTTGTATTCGGGTTGTATTCGGGTGTGTATTCGGGTGTGTTTTCGGGTGTGTATTCGGGTTGTAGTCGGGTGTGTGTTCGGGTGTGTTCGGGTGTGTATTCGGGTGTGTGTTCGGGTGTGTATTCGGGTTGTATTCGGGTGTGTGTTCGGGTGTGTGTTCGTGTTGTATTCGGGTATGTGTTCTGGTGTGTGTTCGGGTGTGTGTTCGGGTGTGTGGTCGGGTGTGTGTTCGGGTGTGTGTTCGGGTGTGTATTCGGGTGTGTTTTCGGGTTAGTATTCGGGTGTGTATTCGGGTGTGTATTCGGGTTGTATTCGGGTGTGTATTCGGGTGTGTGTTCGGGTGTGTTCGGGTGTGTATTCGGGTGTGTGTTCGGGTGTGTATTCGGGTTGTATTCGGGTGTGTGTTCGGGTGTGTGTTCGTGTTGTATTCGGGTATGTGTTCTGGTGTGTGTTCGGGTGTGTGTTCGGGTGTGTGGTCGGGTGTGTGTTCGGGTGTGTGTTCGGGTGTGTATTCGGGTGTGTTTTCGGGTTAGTATTCGGGTGAGTATTCGGGTGTGTATTCGGGTTGTATTCGGGTGTGTATTCGGGTGTGTGTTCGGGTGTGTATTCGGGTTGTATTCGGGTGTGTGTTCGGGTGTGTGTTCGTGTTGTATTCGGGTATGTGTTCTGGTGTGTGTTCGGGTGTGTGTTCGGGTGTGTGGTCGGGTGTGTGTTCGGGTGTGTGTTCGGGTGTGTATTCGGGTGTGTTTTCGGGTTAGTATTCGGGTGTGTATTCGGGTGTGTATTCGGGTTGTATTCGGGTGTGTATTCGGGTGTGTGTTCGGGTGTGTTCGGGTGTGTATTCGGGTGTGTGTTCGGGTGTGTATTCGGGTTGTATTCGGGTGTGTGTTCGGGTGTGTGTTCGTGTTGTATTCGGGTATGTGTTCTGGTGTGTGTTCGGGTGTGTGTTCGGGTGTGTGGTCGGGTGTGTGTTCGGGTGTGTGTTCGGGTGTGTATTCGGGTGTGTTTTCGGGTTAGTATTCGGGTGAGTATTCGGGTGTGTATTCGGGTTGTATTCGGGTGTGTGTTCGGGTGTGTGTTCGTGTTGTATTCGGGTATGTGTTCTGGTGTGTGTTCGGGTGTGTGTTCGGGTGTGTGGTCGGGTGTGTGTTCGGGTGTGTGTTCGGGTGTGTGTTCGGTTGTGTGTTCGGGTGTGTATTCGGGTGTGTGTTCGGGTGTGTATTCGGGTTGTAGTCGGGTGTGTGTTCGGGTGTGTTCGGGTGTGTATTCGGGTGTGTGTTCGGGTGTGTATTCGGGTTGTATTCGGGTGTGTGTTCGGGTGTGTGTTCGTGTTGTATTCGGGTATGTGTTCTGGTGTGTGTTCGGGTGTGTGTTCGGGTGTGTGGTCGGGTGTGTGTTCGGGTGTGTGTTCGGGTGTGTATTCGGGTGTGTTTTCGGGTTAGTATTCGGGTGAGTATTCGGGTGTGTATTCGGGTTGTATTCGGGTGTGTATTCGGGTGTGTGTTCGGGTGTGTATTCGGGTGTGTTTTCGGGTTTGTATTCGGGTGTGTATTCGGGTGTGTATTCGGGTGTGTATTCGGGTTGTATTCGGGTGTGTGTTCGGGTGTGTGTTCGTGTTGTATTCGGGTGTGTGGTCGGGTGTGTGTTCGGGTGTGTGTTCGGGTGTGTATTCGGGTGTGTTTTCGGGTTAGTATTCGGGTGTGTATTCGGGTGTGTATTCGGGTTGTATTCGGGTGTGTATTCGGGTGTGTGTTCGGGTGTGTTCGGGTGTGTATTCGGGTGTGTGTTCGGGTGTGTATTCGGGTTGTATTCGGGTGTGTGTTCGGGTGTGTGTTCGTGTTGTATTCGGGTATGTGTTCTGGTGTGTGTTCGGGTGTGTGTTCGGGTGTGTGGTCGGGTGTGTGTTCGGGTGTGTGTTCGGGTGTGTATTCGGGTGTGTTTTCGGGTTAGTATTCGGGTGAGTATTCGGGTGTGTATTCGGGTTGTATTCGGGTGTGTATTCGGGTGTGTGTTCGGGTGTGTATTCGGGTTGTATTCGGGTGTGTATTCGGGTGTGTGTTCGGGTGTGTATTCGAGTTGTATTCGGGTGTGTGTTCGGGTGTGTATTCGGGTTGTATTCGGGTGTGTGTTCGGGTGTGTGTTCGGGTGTGTGTTCGGTTGTGTGTTCGGGTGTGTATTCGGGTGTGTGTTCGGGTGTGTATTCGGGTTGTAGTCGGGTGTGTGTTCGGGTGTGTTCGGGTGTGTATTCGGGTGTGTGTTCGGGTGTGTATTCGGGTTGTATTCGGGTGTGTGTTCGGGTGTGTGTTCGTGTTGTATTCGGGTATGTGTTCTGGTGTGTGTTCGGGTGTGTGTTCGGGTGTGTGGTCGGGTGTGTGTTCGGGTGTGTGTTCGGGTGTGTATTCGGGTGTGTTTTCGGGTTAGTATTCGGGTGAGTATTCGGGTGTGTATTCGGGTTGTATTCGGGTGTGTATTCGGGTGTGTGTTCGGGTGTGTATTCGGGTTGTATTCGGGTGTGTATTCGGGTGTGTGTTCGGGTGTGTATTCGAGTTGTATTCGGGTGTGTGTTCGGGTGTGTATTCGGGTGAGTATTCGGGTGAGTATTCGGGTGTGTATTCGGGTTGTATTCGGGTGTGTATTCGGGTGTGTGTTCGGGTGTGTATTCGGGTTGTATTCGGGTGTGTATTCGGGTGTGTGTTCGGGTGTGTATTCGAGTTGTATTCGGGTGTGTGTTCGGGTGGGTATTCGGGTTGTATTCGGGTGTGTGTTCGGGTGTGTGTTCGGTTGTGTGTTCGGGTGAGTATTCGGGTGTGTTCGGGTGTGTATTCGGGTGTGTGTTCGGGTGTGTATTCGGGTTGTAGTCGGGTGTGTGTTCGGGTGTGTTCGGGTGTGTATTCGGGTGTGTGTTCGGGTGTGTATTCGGGTTGTATTCGGGTGTGTGTTCGGGTGTGTGTTCGGGTGTGTGTTCGGGTGTGTGTTCGGGTGTGTGTTCGGTTGTGTGTTCGGGTGAGTATTCGGGTGTGTTCGGGTGTGTGTTCGGGTGTGTATTCGGGTGTGTTTTCGGGTGTGTATTCGGGGGTGTATTCGGGTGTGTTTTCGGGTTGTATTCGGGTGTGTGTTCGGGTGTGTGTTCGGGTGTGTGTTCGGGTGTGTGTTCGGGTGTGTATTCGGGTTTTATTCGGGTGTGTGTTCGGGTGTGTATTCGGGTTGTATTCGGGAGTGTGTTCGGGTGTGTGTTCGGGCGTGTGTTCGGTTGTGTGTTCGGGTGTGTATTCGGATTGTATTAGGGTGTGTGTTCGGGTTGTATTCGGGGGTGTGTTCGGGTTGTATTCGGGTGTGTGTTCGGGTGTGTATTCGGGTGTGTATTCGGGTTGTATTCGGGTGTGTGTTCGGGTGTGTGTTCGGGTGTGTATTCGGGTGTGTGTTCGGGTGTGTATTCTGGTTGTATTCGGCTGTGTGTTCGGGTGTGTATTCGGGTGTGTGTTCGGGTGTGTATACGGGTTGCATTCGGGTGTGTGTTCGGGTGTGTATTCGGGTGTGTTTTCGGGTTTGTATTCGGGTGTGTATTCGGGTGTGTATTCGAGTTGTATTCGGGTGTGTATTCGGGTGTGTGTTCGGGTGTGTATTCGGGTTGTATTCGGGTGTGTGTTCGTGTGTGTATTCGGGTGTGTGTTCTGGAGTGTGTTCGGGTGTGTATTCAGGTTGTAGTCGGGTGTGTGTTCGGGTGTGTATTCGGGTGTGTGTTCGGGTGTGTGTTCGGGTGTGTATTCGGGTGTGTGTTCGGGTGTGTATTCGGGTTGAAGTCGGGTGTGTGTTCGGGTGTGTTCGTGTGTGTATTCGGGTGTGTGTTCGGGTGTGTGTTCGGGTGTGTGTTCGGGTTGTATTCGGGTGTGTGTTCGGGTGTGTGTTCGGGTGGGTGTTCGGGTGTGTGGTCGGGTGTGTGTTCGGGTGTGTGTTCGGGTGTGTGTTCGGGTTGTATTCGGGTGTGTGTTCGGGTTTGGATTCGGGTGTGTGTTCGTGTGTGTGTTCGGGTGTGTGTTCGGGTGTGTGTTCGCGTGTGTATTCGGGTTGTATTCGGGTGTGTGTTCGTGTGTGTATTCGGGTTGTATTCGGGTGTGTGTTCGGGTGTGTGTTCGGGTGTGTGTTCGGGTGTGTGTTCGGTTGTGTGTTCGGGTGAGTATTCGGGTGTGTTCGGGTGTGTATTCGGGTGTGTGTTCGGGTGTGTATTCGGGTTGTATTCGGGTGTGTGTTTGGGTGTGTGTTCGGGTGTGTATTCGACCTGTATTCGGGTGTGTGTTCGGGTGTGTATTCGGGTTGTATTCGGGTGTGTGTTCGGGTGTGTGTTCGGGTGTGTGTTCGGTTGTGTGTTCGGGTGAGTATTCGGGTGTGTTCGGGTGTGTATTCGAGTGTGTGTTCGGGTGTGTATTCGGGTGTGTGTTCGGGTGTGTGTTCGGGTGTGTGTTCGGGTTGTATTCGGGTGTGTGTTCGGGTGTGTGTTCGGGTGGGTGTTCGGGTGTGTGGTCGGGTGTGTGTTCGGGTGTGTGTTCGGGTGTGTGTTCGGGTTGTATTCGGGTGTGTGTTCGGGTTTGGATTCGGGTGTGTGTTCGTGTGTGTGTTCGGGTGTGTGTTCGGGTGTGTGTTCGGGTTTGGATTCGGGTGTGTGTTCGTGTGTGTGTTCGGGTGTGTGTTCGGGTGTGTGTTCGCGTGTGTATTCGGGTTGTATTCGGGTGTGTGTTCGTGTGTGTATTCGGGTTGTATTCGGGTGTGTGTTCGGGTGTGTGTTCGGGTGTGTGTTCGGGTGTGTGTTCGGTTGTGTGTTCGGGTGAGTATTCGGGTGTGTTCGGGTGTGTATTCGGGTGTGTGTTCGGGTGTGTATTCGGGTTGTATTCGGGTGTGTGTTTGGGTGTGTGTTCGGGTGTGTATTCGACCTGTATTCGGGTGTGTGTTCGGGTGTGTATTCGGGTTGTATTCGGGTGTGTGTTCGGGTGTGTGTTCGGGTGTGTGTTCGGTTGTGTGTTCGGGTGAGTATTCGGGTGTGTTCGGGTGTGTATTCGAGTGTGTGTTCGGGTGTGTATTCGGGTTGTAGTCGGGTGTGTGTTCGGTTGTGTGTTCGGGTGTGTATTCGGGTGTGTTTTCGGGTTTGTATTCGGGCGTGTATTCGGGTGTGTATTCGGGTTGTATTCGGGTGTGTGTTCGGGTGTGTGTTCGGGTTGTATTCGGGTGTGTGTTCGGGTTAGTATTCGGGTGTGTGTTCGGGTGTGTGTTCGGGTGTGTGTTCGGGTGTGTGTTCGGGTGTGTGTTCGGGTGTGTATTCGGGTGTGTTTTCGGGTTAGTATTCGGGTGTGTATTCATGTGTGTATTCGGGTTGTATTCGGGTGTGTATTCGGGTGTGTGTTCGGGTGTGTATTCGGGTTGTATTCGGGTGTGTGTTCGGGTGTGTATTCGGGTGTGTTTTTGGGTTTGTATTCGGGTGTGTATTCGGGTTGTATTCGGGTGTGTATTCGGGTGTGTGTTCGGGTGTGTATTCGGGTTGTATTCGAGTGTGTGTTCGGGTGTGTGTTCGGGTGTGTGTTCGGGTGTGTGTTCGGGTTGTATTCGGGTGTGTGTTCGGGTGTGTATTCGGGTTGTATTCGGGTGTGTATTCGGGTGTGTGTTCGGGTGTGTATTCGGGTTGTAGTCGGGTGTGTGTTCGGATGTGTTCGGGTGTGTATTCGGGTGTGTGTTCGGGTGTGTATTCGGGTTGTATTCGGGTGTGTGTTCGGGTGTGTGTTCGGGTGTGTGTTCGGGTGTGTGTTCGGTTGTGTGTTCGGGTGAGTATTCGGGTGTGTTCGGGTGTGTGTTCGGGAGTGTGTTCGGGTGTGTATTCGGGTTGTAGTCGTGTGTGTGTTCGGGTGTGTTCGGGTGTGTATTCGGGTGTGTATTCGGGTTGCATTCGGGTGTGTGTTCGGGTGTGTATTCGGGTGTGTTTTCGGGTGTGTATTCGGGTGTGTATTCGGGTTTGTTTTCGGGTTGTATTCGGGTGTGTGTTCGGGTGTGTGTTCGGGTGTGTGTTCGGGTGTGTGTTCGGGTGTGTATTCGGGTTTTATTCGGGTGTGTGTTCGGGAGTGTGTTCGGGTTGTATTCGGGAGTGTGTTCGGGTGTGTGTTCGGGCGTGTGTTCGGTTGTGTGTTCGGGTGTGTATTCGGGTTGTATTAGGGTGTGTGTTCGGGTTGTATTCGGGTGTGTGTTCGGGTGTGTGTTCGGGTTGTATTCGGGTGTGTGTTCGGGTGTGTATTCGGGTGTGTATTCGGGTTGTATTCGGGTGTGTGTTCGGGTGTGTGTTCGGGTGTGTATTCGGGTGCGTGTTCGGGTGTGTATTCTGGTTGTATTCGGCTGTGTGTTCGGGTGTGTATTCGGGTGTGTGTTCGGGTGTGTATACGGGTTGCATTCGGGTGTGTGTTCGGGTGTGTATTCGGGTGTGTTTTCGGGTTTGTATTCGGGTGTGTATTCGGGTGTGTATTCGAGTTGTATTCGGGTGTGTATTCGGGTGTGTGTTCGGGTGTGTATTCGGGTTGTATTCGGGTGTGTGTTCGTGTGTGTATTCGGGTGTGTGTTCTGGAGTGTGTTCGGGTGTGTATTCAGGTTGTAGTCGGGTGTGTGTTCGGGTGTGTATTCGGGTGTGTGTTCGGGTGTGTGTTCGGGTGTGTTTTCGGGTGTGTGTTCGGGTGTGTATTCGGGTTGTAGTCGGGTGTGTGTTCGGGTGTGTTCGGGTGGGTGTTCGGGTGTGTGGTCGGGTGTGTGTTCGGGTGTGTGTTCGGGTGTGTATTCGGGTTGTATTCGATTGTGTATTCGGGTTTGTGTTCGGGTGTGTATTCGGGTTGTATTCGGGTGTGTGTTCGGGTGTGTGTTCGGGTGTGTGTTCGGGTGTGTGTTCCGGTGTGTATTCGGGTGTGTGTTCTGGTGTGTATTCGGGTTGTATTCGGGTGTGTGTTCGGGTGTGTGTTCTTGTGTGTGTTCGGGTTGTATTCGGGTGTGTGTTCGGGTGTGTATTCGGGTTGTATTCGGGTGTACATTCGGGTGTGTGTTCGGTTGTGTATTCGGGTTGTAGTCGGGTGTGTGTTCGGGTGTGTATTCTGGTGTGTGTTCGTGTGTGTATTCGGGTTGTATTCGGGTGTGTGTTCGGGTGTGTATTCGGGTTGTATTCGGGTGTGTGTTCGGGTGTGTATTCGGGTTGTATTCGGGTGTGTGTTCGGGTGTGTGTTCGGGTGTGTGTTCGGGTGTGTGTTCGGGTGTGTGTTCGGGTGTGTATTCGGGTTGTATTCGGGTGTGTGTTCGGGTGTGTATTCGGGTGTGTGTTCGGGTGTGTGTTCGGATGTGTATTCGGGTTGTATTCGGGTGTGTGTTCGGGTGTGTGTTCGGGTTGTATTCGGGTGTGTGTTCGGGTGTGTGTTCGGGTGTGTGTTCGGGTGTGTGTTCGGGTGTGTATTCGGGTTGTATTCGGGTGTGTGTTCCCGTGTGTATTCGGGTGTGTGTTCGGGTGTGTGTTCGGGTGTGTATTCGTATTGTATTCGGGTGTGTGTTCGGGTGTGTGTTCGGGTTGTATTCGGGTGTGTGTTCGGGTGTGTGTTCGGGTGTGTATTCGGGTTGCATTCGGGTGTGTGTTCGGGTGTGTGTTCGGGTGTGTATTCGGGTGTGTATTCGGGTTGTATTCGGGTGTGTGTTCGGGTGTGTGTTCGGGTGTGTATTCGGGTGTGTGTTCGGGTGTATATTCGGGTGTGTGTTCGGGTGTGTATTCGGGTGTGTGTTCGGGTGTGTATTCGGGTTGCATTCGGGAGTGTGTTCGGGTGTGTATTCGGGTGTGTGTTCGGGTGTGATTTCGGGTTGCATTCGGGTGTGTGTTCGGGTGTGTATTCGGGTGTGGTTTCGGGTTTGTATTCGGGTGTGTATTCGGGTGTGTATTCGGGTTGTATTCGGGTGTGTGTTCGGGTGTGTTCGGGTGTGTATTCGGGTGTGTGTTCGGGTGTGTATTCGGGTTGTATTCGGGTGTGTGTTCGGGTGTGTATTCGGGTTGTATTCGGGTGTGTGTTCGGGTGTGTGTTCGGGTGTGTGTTCGGTTGTGTGTTCTGGTGAGTATTCGGGTGTGTTCGGGTGTGTATTCGGGTGTGTGTTCGGGTGTGTATTCGGGTTGGATTCGGGTGTGTGTTCGGGTGTGTATTCGGGTTGTATTCGGGTGTGTATTCGGGTGTGTTTTCGGGTGTGTGTTCGGGTGTGTATTCGGGTTGTATTCGGGTGTGTGTTCGGGTGTGTATTCGGGTTGTATTCGGGTGTGTATTCGGGTGTGTATTCGGGTTGTATTCGGGTGTGTATTCGGGTGTGTGTTCGGGTGTGTATTCGGGTTGTATTCGGGTGTGTGTTCGGGTTGTATTCGGGTGTGTGTTCGGGTGTGTATTCGGGTTGTATTCGGGTGTGTATTCGGGTGTGTGTTCGGGTGTGTATTCGGGTTGTAGTCGGGTGTGTGTTCGGGTGTATTCGGGTGTGTTTTCGGGTTTGTATTCGGGTGTGTATTCGGGTGTGTATTCGGGTTGTATTCGGGTGTGTGTTCGGGTGTGTGTTCGGGTTGTATTCGGGTGTGTGTTCGGGTTTGGATTCGGGTGTGTGTTCGTGTGTGTGTTCGGGTGTGTGTTCGGGTGTGTGTTCGCGTGTGTATTCGGGTTGTATTCGGGTGTGTGTTCGTGTGTGTATTCGGGTTGTATTCGGGTGTGTGTTCGGGTGTGTGTTCGGGTGTGCGTTCGGGTGTGTGTTCGGTTGTGTGTTCGGGTGAGTATTCGGGTGTGTTCGGGTGTGTATTCGGGTGTGTGTTCGGGTGTGTATTCGGGTTGTATTCGGGTGTGTGTTTGGGTGTGTATTCGGGTTGTATTCGGGTGTGTATTCGGGTGTGTTTTCGGGTTTGTATTCAGGTGTGTATTCGGGTGTGTATTAGGGTTGTATTCGGGTTGTATTCGGGTGTGTATTCGGGTGTGTTTTCGGGTGTGTATTCGGGTTGTATTCGGGTGTGTGTTCGGGTGTGTATTCGGGTGTGTGTTCGGGAGTGTGTTCGGGTGTGTATTCGGGTTGTAGTCGGGTGTGTGTTCGGGTGTGTTCGGGTGTGTATTCGGGTGTGTGTTCGGGTGTGTATTCGGGTTGTAGTCGGGTGTGTGTTCGGGTGTGTATTCGGGTGTGTGTTCGGGTGTGTATTCGGGTTGTATTCGGGTGTGTGTTCGGGTGTGTGTTCGGGTTGTATTCGGGTGTGTGTTCGGGTTTGGATTCGGGTGTGTGTTCGTGTGTGTGTTCGGGTGTGTGTTCGGGTGTGTGTTCGGGTGTGAATTCGGGTTGTATTCGGGTGTGTGTTCGTGTGTGTATTCGGGTTGTATTCGGGTGTGTGTTCGGGTGTGTGTTCGGGTGTGTGTTCGGTTGTGTGTTCGGGTGAGTATTCGGGAGTGTTCGGGTGTGTATTCGGGTGTGTGTTCGGGTGTGTATTCGGGTTGTATTCGGGTGTGTGTTTGGGTGTGTATTCGGGTTGTATTCGGGTGTGTATTCGGGTGTGTTTTCGGGTTTGTATTCGGGTGTGTATTCGGGTGTGTATTAGGGTTGCATTCGGGTTGTATTCGGGTGTGTATTCGGGTGTGTTTTCGGGTGTGTATTCGGGTTGTATTCGGGTGTGTGTTTGGGTGTGTATTCGGGTTGTATTCGGGTGTGTATTCGGGTGTGTTTTCGGGTTTGTATTCGGGTGTGTATTCGGGTGTGTATTAGGGTTGCATTCGGGTTGTATTCGGGTGTGTATTCGGGTTGTAGTCGGGTGTGTGTTCGGGTGTGTTCGGGTGTGTATTCGGGTGTGTGTTCGGGTGTGTGTTCGGGTTGTATTCGGGTGTGTGTTCGGGTGTGTATTCGGGTGTGTGTTCGGGTGTGTATTCGGGTGTGTGTTCGGGTGTGTATTCGGGTTGGATTCGGGTGTGTATTCGGGTGTGTGTTCGGGTGTGTATTCGGGTTGTAGTCGGGTGTGTGTTCGGGTGTGTATTCGGGTGTGTGTTCGGGTGTGTGTTCGGGTGTGTATTCGGGTTGTATCCGGGTGTGTGTTCGGGTGTGTGTTCGTGTTGTATTCGGGTATGTGTTCTGGTGTGTGTTCGGGTGTGTGTTCGGGTGTGTGGTCGGGTGTGTGTTCGGGTGTGTGTTCGGGTGTGTATTCGGGTGTGTATTCGGGTGTGTATTCGGGTTGTATTCGGGTGTGTATTCGGGTGTGTGTTCGGGTGTGTATTCGGGTTGTATTCGGGTGTGTATTCGGGTTGTATTCGGGTGTGTGTTCGTGTGTGTATTCGGGTTGTATTCGGGTGTGTTCGGGTGTGTGTTCGGGTGTGTGTTCGGGTGTGTGTTCGGTTGTGTGTTCGGGTGAGTATTCGGGTGTGTTCGGGTGTGTATTCGGGTGTGTGTTCGGGTGTGTATTCGGGTTGTATTCGGGTGTGTGTTTGGGTGTGTATTCGGGTTGTATTCGGGTGTGTATTCGGGTGTGTTTTCGGGTTTGTATTCGGGTTTGTATTCGGGTGTGTATTCGGGTGTGTATTCGGGTTGTATTCGGGTTGTATTCGGGTGTGTATTCGGGTGTGTTTTCGGGTGTGTATTCGGGTTGTATTCGGGTGTGTGTTCGGGTGTGTATTCGGGTGTGTGTTCGGGAGTGTGTTCGGGTGTGTGTTCGTGTGTGTGTTCGGGTGTGTGTTCGGGTTTGGATTCGGGTGTGTGTTCGTGTGTGTGTTCGGGTGTGTGTTCGGGTGTGTGTTCGGGTGTGTATTCGGGTTGTAGTCGGGTGTGTGTTCGGGTGTGTTCGGGTGTGTATTCGGGTGTGTGTTCGGGTGTGTATTCGGGTTGTAGTCGGGTGTGTGTTAGGGTGTGTTCGGGTGTGTATTCGGGTGTGTGTTCGGGTGTGTGTTCGGGTTTGGATTCGGGTGTGTGTTCGTGTGTGTGTTCGGGTGTGTGTTCGGGTGTGTTTTCGGGTGTGTATTCGGGTTGTAGTCGGGTGTGTGTTCGGGTGTGTTCGGGTGTGTATTCGGGTGTGTGTTCGGGTGTGTATTCGGGTTGTAGTCGGGTGTGTTCGGGTGTGTATTCGGGTGTGTGTTCGGGTGTGTATTCGGGTTGTATTCGGGTGTGTATTCGGGTTGTATTCGGGTGTGTGTTCGTGTGTGTATTCGGGTTGTATTCGGGTGTGTTCGGGTGTGTGTTCGGGTGTGTGTTCGGTTGTGTGTTCGGGTGAGTATTCGGGTGTGTTCGGGTGTGTATTCGGGTGTGTGTTCGGGTGTGTATTCGGGTTGTATTCGGGTGTGTGTTTGGGTGTGTATTCGGGTTGTATTCGGGTGTGTATTCGGGTGTGTTTTCGGGTTTGTATTCGGGTGTGTATTCGGGTGTGTATTCGGGTTGTATTCGGGTTGTATTCGGGTGTGTATTCGGGTGTGTTTTCGGGTGTGTATTCGGGTTGTAGTCGGGTGTGTGTTCGGGTGTGTTCGGGTGTGTATTCGGGTGTGTGTTCGGGTGTGTATTCGGGTTGTATTCGGGTGTGTGTTCGGGTGTGTGTTCGTGTTGTATTCGGGTATGTGTTCTGGTGTGTGTTCGGGTGTGTGTTCGGGTGTGTGGTCGGGTGTGTGTTCGGGTGTGTGTTCGGGTGTGTATTCGGGTGTGTTTTCGGGTTAGTATTCGGGTGTGTATTCGGGTTGTATTCGGGTGTGTATTCGGGTGTGTGTTCGGGTGTGTTCGGGTGTGTATTCGGGTGTGTGTTCGGGTGTGTATTCGGGTTGTATTCGGGTGTGTGTTCGGGTGTGTGTTCGTGTTGTATTCGGGTATGTGTTCTGGTGTGTGTTCGGGTGTGTGTTCGGGTGTGTGGTCGGGTGTGTGTTCGGGTGTGTGTTCGGGTGTGTATTCGGGTGTGTTTTCGGGTTAGTATTCGGGTGAGTATTCGGGTGTGTATTCGGGTTGTATTCGGGTGTGTATTCGGGTGTGTGTTCGGGTGTGTATTCGGGTTGTATTCGGGTGTGTGTTCGGGTGTGTGTTCGTGTTGTATTCGGGTATGTGTTCTGGTGTGTGTTCGGGTGTGTGTTCGGGTGTGTGGTCGGGTGTGTGTTCGGGTGTGTGTTCGGGTGTGTATTCGGGTGAGTTTCGGGTTAGTATTCGGGTGTGTATTCGGGTGTGTATTCGGGTTGTATTCGGGTGTGTATTCGGGTGTGTGTTCGGGTGTGTTCGGGTGTGTATTCGGGTGTGTGTTCGGGTGTGTATTCGGGTTGTATTCGGGTGTGTGTTCGGGTGTGTGTTCGTGTTGTATTCGGGTATGTGTTCTGGTGTGTGTTCGGGTGTGTGTTCGGGTGTGTGGTCGGGTGTGTGTTCGGGTGTGTGTTCGGGTGTGTATTCGGGTGTGTTTTCGGGTTAGTATTCGGGTGAGTATTCGGGTGTGTATTCGGGTTGTATTCGGGTGTGTGTTCGGGTGTGTGTTCGTGTTGTATTCGGGTATGTGTTCTGGTGTGTGTTCGGGTGTGTGTTCGGGTGTGTGGTCGGGTGTGTGTTCGGGTGTGTGTTCGGGTGTGTGTTCGGTTGTGTGTTCGGGTGTGTATTCGGGTGTGTGTTCGGGTGTGTATTCGGGTTGTAGTCGGGTGTGTGTTCGGGTGTGTTCGGGTGTGTATTCGGGTGTGTGTTCGGGTGTGTATTCGGGTTGTATTCGGGTGTGTGTTCGGGTGTGTGTTCGTGTTGTATTCGGGTATGTGTTCTGGTGTGTGTTCGGGTGTGTGTTCGGGTGTGTGGTCGGGTGTGTGTTCGGGTGTGTGTTCGGGTGTGTATTCGGGTGTGTTTTCGGGTTAGTATTCGGGTGAGTATTCGGGTGTGTATTCGGGTTGTATTCGGGTGTGTATTCGGGTGTGTGTTCGGGTGTGTATTCGGGTGTGTTTTCGGGTTTGTATTCGGGTGTGTATTCGGGTGTGTATTCGGGTGTGTATTCGGGTTGTATTCGGGTGTGTGTTCGGGTGTGTGTTCGTGTTGTATTCGGGTGTGTGGTCGGGTGTGTGTTCGGGTGTGTGTTCGGGTGTGTATTCGGGTGTGTTTTCGGGTTAGTATTCGGGTGTGTATTCGGGTGTGTATTCGGGTTGTATTCGGGTGTGTATTCGGGTGTGTGTTCGGGTGTGTTCGGGTGTGTATTCGGGTGTGTGTTCGGGTGTGTATTCGGGTTGTATTCGGGTGTGTGTTCGGGTGTGTGTTCGTGTTGTATTCGGGTATGTGTTCTGGTGTGTGTTCGGGTGTGTGTTCGGGTGTGTGGTCGGGTGTGTGTTCGGGTGTGTGTTCGGGTGTGTATTCGGGTGTGTTTTCGGGTTAGTATTCGGGTGAGTATTCGGGTGTGTATTCGGGTTGTATTCGGGTGTGTATTCGGGTGTGTGTTCGGGTGTGTATTCGGGTTGTATTCGGGTGTGTATTCGGGTGTGTGTTCGGGTGTGTATTCGAGTTGTATTCGGGTGTGTGTTCGGGTGTGTATTCGGGTTGTATTCGGGTGTGTGTTCGGGTGTGTGTTCGGGTGTGTGTTCGGTTGTGTGTTCGGGTGTGTATTCGGGTGTGTGTTCGGGTGTGTATTCGGGTTGTAGTCGGGTGTGTGTTCGGGTGTGTTCGGGTGTGTATTCGGGTGTGTGTTCGGGTGTGTATTCGGGTTGTATTCGGGTGTGTGTTCGGGTGTGTGTTCGTGTTGTATTCGGGTATGTGTTCTGGTGTGTGTTCGGGTGTGTGTTCGGGTGTGTGGTCGGGTGTGTGTTCGGGTGTGTGTTCGGGTGTGTATTCGGGTGTGTTTTCGGGTTAGTATTCGGGTGAGTATTCGGGTGTGTATTCGGGTTGTATTCGGGTGTGTATTCGGGTGTGTGTTCGGGTGTGTATTCGGGTTGTATTCGGGTGTGTATTCGGGTGTGTGTTCGGGTGTGTATTCGAGTTGTATTCGGGTGTGTGTTCGGGTGTGTATTCGGGTGAGTATTCGGGTGAGTATTCGGGTGTGTATTCGGGTTGTATTCGGGTGTGTATTCGGGTGTGTGTTCGGGTGTGTATTCGGGTTGTATTCGGGTGTGTATTCGGGTGTGTGTTCGGGTGTGTATTCGAGTTGTATTCGGGTGTGTATTCGGGTGTGTGTTCGGGTGTGTATTCGGGTTGTATTCGGGTGTGTATTCGGGTGTGTGTTCGGGTGTGTATTCGAGTTGTATTCGGGTGTGTGTTCGGGTGTGTATTCGGGTGAGTATTCGGGTGAGTATTCGGGTGTGTATTCGGGTTGTATTCGGGTGTGTATTCGGGTGTGTGTTCGGGTGGGTATTCGGGTTGTATTCGGGTGTGTGTTCGGGTGTGTGTTCGGTTGTGTGTTCGGGTGAGTATTCGGGTGTGTTCGGGTGTGTATTCGGGTGTGTGTTCGGGTGTGTATTCGGGTTGTAGTCGGGTGTGTGTTCGGGTGTGTTCGGGTGTGTATTCGGGTGTGTGTTCGGGTGTGTATTCGGGTTGTATTCGGGTGTGTGTTCGGGTGTGTGTTCGGGTGTGTGTTCGGGTGTGTGTTCGGGTGTGTGTTCGGTTGTGTGTTCGGGTGAGTATTCGGGTGTGTTCGGGTGTGTGTTCGGGTGTGTATTCGGGTGTGTTTTCGGGTGTGTATTCGGGTGTGTATTCGGGTGTGTTTTCGGGTTGTATTCGGGTGTGTGTTCGGGTGTGTGTTCGGGTGTGTGTTCGGGTGTGTGTTCGGGTGTGTATTCGGGTTTTATTCGGGTGTGTGTTCGGGTGTGTATTCGGGTTGTATTCGGGAGTGTGTTCGGGTGTGTGTTCGGGCGTGTGTTCGGTTGTGTGTTCGGGTGTGTATTCGGATTGTATTAGGGTGTGTGTTCGGGTTGTATTCGGGGGTGTGTTCGGGTTGTATTCGGGTGTGTGTTCGGGTGTGTATTCGGGTGTGTATTCGGGTTGTATTCGGGTGTGTGTTCGGGTGTGTGTTCGGGTGTGTATTCGGGTGTGTGTTCGGGTGTGTATTCTGGTTGTATTCGGCTGTGTGTTCGGGTGTGTATTCGGGTGTGTGTTCGGGTGTGTATACGGGTTGCATTCGGGTGTGTGTTCGGGTGTGTATTCGGGTGTGTTTTCGGGTTTGTATTCGGGTGTGTATTCGGGTGTGTATTCGAGTTGTATTCGGGTGTGTATTCGGGTGTGTGTTCGGGTGTGTATTCGGGTTGTATTCGGGTGTGTGTTCGTGTGTGTATTCGGGTGTGTGTTCTGGAGTGTGTTCGGGTGTGTATTCAGGTTGTAGTCGGGTGTGTGTTCGGGTGTGTATTCGGGTGTGTGTTCGGGTGTGTGTTCGGGTGTGTATTCGGGTGTGTGTTCGGGTGTGTATTCGGGTTGAAGTCGGGTGTGTGTTCGGGTGTGTTCGTGTGTGTATTCGGGTGTGTGTTCGGGTGTGTGTTCGGGTGTGTGTTCGGGTTGTATTCGGGTGTGTGTTCGGGTGTGTGTTCGGGTGGGTGTTCGGGTGTGTGGTCGGGTGTGTGTTCGGGTGTGTGTTCGGGTGTGTATTCGGGTTGTATTCGATTGTGTATTCGGGTTTGTGTTCGGGTGTGTATTCGGGTTGTATTCAGGTGTGTGTTCGGGTGTGTGTTCGGGTGTGTGTTCGGGTGTGTGTTCCGGTGTGTATTCGGGTGTGTGTTCTGGTGTGTATTCGGGTTGTATTCGGGTGTGTGTTCGGGTGTGTGTTCTTGTGTGTGTTCGGGTTGTATTCGGGTGTGTGTTCGGGTGTGTATTCGGGTTGTATTCGGGTGTATATTCGGGTGTGTGTTCGGTTGTGTATTCGGGTTGTAGTCGGGTGTGTATTCTGGTGTGTGTTCGTGTGTGTATTCGGGTTGTATTCGGGTGTGTGTTCGGGTGTGTATTCGGGTTGTATTCGGGTGTGTGTTCGGGTGTGTATTCGGGTTGTATTCGGGTGTGTGTTCGGGTGTGTGTTCGGGTGTGTGTTCGGGTGTGTGTTCGGGTGTGTATTCGGGTTGTATTCGGGTGTGTGTTCGGGTGTGTATTCGGGTGTGTGTTCGGGTGTGTGTTCGGGTGTGTATTCGGGTTGTATTCGGGTGTGTGTTCGGGTGTGTGTTCGGGTTGTATTCGGGTGTGTGTTCGGGTGTGTGTTCGGGTGTGTGTTCGGGTGTGTGTTCGGGTGTGTATTCGGGTTGTATTCGGGTGTGTGTTCCCGTGTGTATTCGGGTGTGTGTTCGGGTGTGTGTTCGGGTGTGTATTCGGGTTGTATTCGGGTGTGTGTTCGGGTGTGTGTTCGGGTTGTATTCGGGTGTGTGTTCGGGTGTGTGTTCGGGTGTGTATTCGGGTTGCATTCGGGTGTGTGTTCGGGTGTGTGTTCGGGTGTGTATTCGGGTGTGTATTCGGGTTGTATTCGGGTGTGTGTTCGGGTGTGTGTTCGGGTGTGTATTCGGGTGTGTGTTCGGGTGTGTATTCGGGTTGTATTCGGGTGTGTGTTCGGATGTGTGTTCGGGTGTGTGTTCGGGTGTGTGTTCGGGTGTGTATTCGAGTTGTATTCGGGTGTGTGTTCGGGTGTGTATTCGGGTTGTATTCGGGTGTGTGTTCGGGTGTGTGTTCGGGTGTGTGTTCGGTTGTGTGTTCGGGTGAGTATTCGGGTGTGTTCGGGTGTGCATTCGAGTGTGTGTTCGGGTGTGTATTCGGGTTGTAGTCGGGTGTGTGTTCGGTTGTGTGTTCGGGTGTGTATTCGGGTGTGTTTTCGGGTTTGTATTCGGGTGTGTATTCGGGTGTGTATTCGGGTTGTATTCGGGTGTGTGTTCGGGTGTGTGTTCGGGTTGTATTCGGGTGTGTGTTCGGGTGTGTGTTCGGGTTAGTATTCGGGTGTGTGTTCGGGTGTGTGTTCGGGTGTGTGTTCGGGTGTGTGTTCGGGTGTGTGTTCGGGTGTGTGTTCGGTTGTGTGTTCGGGTGGGTATTCGGGTGTGTTCGGGTGTGTAGTCGGGTGTGTGTTCGGGTGTGTATTCGGGTTGTAGTCGGGTGTGTGTTCGGGTGTGTTCGGGTGTGTATTCGGGTGGTATTCGGGTGTGTATTCGGGTGTGTTCGGGTGTGTATTCGGGTTGTAGTCGGGTGTGTGTTCGGGTGTGTATTCGGGTGTGTGTTCGGGTGTGTATTCGGGTTGTATTCGGGTGTGTGTTCGGGTGTGTGTTCGGGTTGTATTCGGGTGTGTGTTCTGGTGTGTGTTCGGGTGTGTGTTCGGGTGTGTGGTCGGGTGTGTGGTCGGGTGTGTGTTCGGGTGTGTGTTCGGGTGTGTATTCGGGTGTGTTTTCGGGTTTGTATTCGGGTGTGTATTCGGGTGTGTATTCGGGTTGTATTCGGGTGTGTATTCGGGTGTGTGTTCGGGTGTGTATTCGGGTTGTATTCGGGTGTGTGTTCGGATGTGCGTTCGGATGTGCGTTCGGGTGTGTGTTCGGGTGTGTATTCGGGTTGTATTCGGGTGTGTGTTCGGGTGTGTATTCGGGTTGTATTCGGGTGTGTGTTCGGGTGTGTGTTCGGGTGTGTGTTCGGTTGTGTGTTCGGGTGAGTATTCGGGTGTGTTCAGGTGTGTATTCGGGTGTGTGTTCGGGTGTTTATTCGGGTTGTAGTCGGGTGTGTGTTCGGGTGTGTTCGGGTGTGTATTCGGGTGTGTGTTCGGGTGTGTATTCGGGTTGTATTCGGGTGTGTGTTCGGGTTGTATTCGGGTGTGTCTTCGGGTGTGTATTCGGGTGTGTGTTCGGGTGTGTATTCGGGTGTGTGTTCGGGCGTGTATTCGGGTTGTATTCAGGTGTGTGTTCGGGTGTGTGTTCGGGTTGTATTCGGGTGTGTGTTCGGGTGTGTATTCGGGTTGTATTCGGGTGTGCATTCGGGTGTGTGTTCGGGTGTGTATTCGGGTTGTAGTCGGGTGTGTGTTCGGGTGTGTTCGGGTGTGTATTCGGGTGTGTGTTCGGGTGTGTATTCGGGTTGTATTCAGGTGTGTGTTCGGGTGTGTGTTCGGGTGTGTGTTCGGGTGTGTATTCGGGTGTGTGTTCGGGTGTGTATTCGGGTTGTATTCGGGTGTGTGTTCGGGTGTGTGTTCAGGTGTGTATTCGGGTTGTATTCGGGTGTGTGTTCGGGTGTGTATTCGGGTGTGTATTCGGGTGTGTATTCGGGTTGTATTCGGGTGTGTGTTCGGGTGTGTGTTCGGGTGTGTGTTCGGGTGTGTTTTCGGGTGTGTATTCGGGTTGTATTCAAGTGTGTAGTCGGGTTGTATTCGGGTGTGTATTCGGGTGTGTTCGGGTGTGTATTCGGGTTGTATTCGGGTGTGTGTTCGGGTGTGTATTCGGGTTGTAGTCGGGTGTGTGTTCGGGTGTGTATTCGGGTGTGTGTTCGGGTGTGTATTCGGGTGTGTGTTCGGGTGTGTATTCGGGTTGCATTCGGGTGTGTGTTCGGGTGTGTTTTCGGGTTTGTATTCGGGTGTGTATTCGGGTGTGTATTCGGGTTGTATTCGGGTGTGTGTTCGGGTGTGTGTTCGAGTTGTATTCGGGTGTGTGTTCGGGTGTGTGTTCGAGTTGTATTCGGGTGTGTGTTCGGGATTGTATTCGGGTGTGTGTTCGGGTGTGTGTTCGGGTGTGTGTTCGGGTGTGTGTTCGGTTGTGTGTTCGGGTGAGTTTTCGGGTGTGTTCGGGTGTGTATTCGAGTGTGTGTTCGGGTGTGTATTCGGGTTGTAGTCGGGTGTGTGTTCGGTTGTGTATTCGGGTTGTATTCGGGTGTGTATTCGGGTGTGTTTTCGGGTTTGTATTCAGGTGTGTATTCGGGTGTGTATTAGGGTTGTATTCGGGTTGTATTCGGGTGTGTATTCGGGTGTGTTTTCGGGTGTGTATTCGGGTTGTATTCGGGTGTGTGTTCGGGTGTGTATTCGGGTGTGTGTTCGGGAGTGTGTTCGGGTGTGTATTCGGGTTGTAGTCGGGTGTGTGTTCGGGTGTGTTCGGGTGTGTATTCGGGTGTGTGTTCGGGTGTGTATTCGGGTTGTAGTCGGGTGTGTGTTCGGGTGTGTTCGGGTGTGTATTCGGGTGTGTGTTCGGGTGTGTATTCGAGTTGTAGTCGGGTGTGTGTTCGGGTGTATTCGGGTGTGTTTTCGGGTTTGTATTCGGGTGTGTATTCGGGTGTGTATTCGGGTTGTATTCGGGTGTGTGTTCGGGTGTGTGTTCGGGTTGTATTCGGGTGTGTGTTCGGATTTGGATTCGGGTGTGTGTTCGTGTGTGTGTTCGGGTGTGTGTTCGGGTGTGAATTCGGGTTGTATTCGGGTGTGTGTTCGTGTGTGTATTCGGGTTGTATTCGGGTGTGTGTTCGGGTGTGTGTTCGGGTGTGTGTTCGGGTGTGTGTTCGGTTGTGTGTTCGGGTGAGTATTCGGGTGTGTTCGGGTGTGTATTCGGGTGTGTGTTCGGGTGTGTATTCGGGTTGTATTCGGGTGTGTGTTTGGGTGTGTATTCGGGTTGTATTCGGGTGTGTATTCGGGTGTGTTTTCGGGTTTGTATTCGGGTGTGTATTCGGGTGTGTATTAGGGTTGCATTCGGGTTGTATTCGGGTGTGTATTCGGGTGTGTTTTCGGGTGTGTATTCGGGTTGTATTCGGGTGTGTGTTCGGGTGTGTATTCGGGTGTGTGTTCGGGAGTGTGTTCGGGTGTGTATTCGGGTTGTAGTCTGGTGTGTGTTCGGGTGTGTTCGGGTGTGTATTCGGGTGTGTGTTCGGGTGTGTATTCGGGTTGTAGTCGGGTGTGTGTTCGGGTGTGTTCGGGTGTGTATTCGGGTGTGTGTTCGGGTGTGTGTTCGGGTTGTATTCGGGTGTGTGTTCGGGTGTGTATTCGGGTGTGTGTTCGGGTGTGTATTCGGGTGTGTGTTCGGGTGTGTATTCGGGTTGGATTCGGGTGTGTATTCGGGTGTGTGTTCGGGTGTGTATTCGGGTTGTAGTCGGGTGTGTGTTCGGGTGTGTATTCGGGTGTGTGTTCGGGTGTGTGTTCGGGTGTGTATTCGGGTTGTATTCGGGTGTGTGTTCGGGTGTGTGTTCGTGTTGTATTCGGGTATGTGTTCTGGTGTGTGTTCGGGTGTGTGTTCGGGTGTGTGGTCGGGTGTGTGTTCGGGTGTGTGTTCGGGTGTGTATTCGGGTGTGTTTTCGGGTTAGTATTCGGGTGTGTATTCGGGTGTGTATTCGGGTTGTATTCGGGTGTGTATTCGGGTGTGTGTTCGGGTGTGTATTCGGGTTGTATTCGGGTGTGTATTCGGGTTGTATTCGGGTGTGTGTTCGTGTGTGTATTCGGGTTGTATTCGGGTGCGTTCGGGTGTGTGTTCGGGTGTGTGTTCGGGTGTGTGTTCGGTTGTGTGTTCGGGTGAGTATTCGGGTGTGTTCGGGTGTGTATTCGGGTGTGTGTTCGGGTGTGTATTCGGGTTGTATTCGGGTGTGTGTTTGGGTGTGTATTCGGGTTGTATTCGGGTGTGTATTCGGGTGTGTTTTCGGGTTTGTATTCGGGTGTGTATTCGGGTGTGTATTCGGGTTGTATTCGGGTTGTATTCGGGTGTGTATTCGGGTGTGTGTTCGGGAGTGTGTTCGGGTGTGTGTTCGTGTGTGTGTTCGGGTGTGTGTTCGGGTTTGGATTCGGGTGTGTGTTCGTGTGTGTGTTCGGGTGTGTGTTCGGGTGTGTATTCGGGTTGTAGTCGGGTGTGTGTTCGGGTGTGTTCGGGTGTGTATTCGGGTGTGTGTTCGGGTGTGTATTCGGGTTGTAGTCGGGTGTGTGTTAGGGTGTGTTCGGGTGTGTATTCGGGTGTGTGTTCGGGTGTGTGTTCGGGTTTGGATTCGGGTGTGTGTTCGTGTGTGTGTTCGGGTGTGTGTTCGGGTGTGTTTTCGGGTGTGTATTCGAGTTGTAGTCGGGTGTGTGTTCGGGTGTGTTCGGGTGTGTATTCGGGTGTGTGTTCGGGTGTGTATTCGGGTTGTAGTCGGGTGTGTGTTAGGGTGTGTTCGGGTGTGTATTCGGGTGTGTGTTCGGGTGTGTATTCGGGTTGTATTCGGGTGTGTATTCGGGTTGTATTCGGGTTGTATTCGGGTGTGTGTTCGTGTGTGTATTCGGGTTGTATTCGGGTGTGTTCGGGTGTGTGTTCGGGTGTGTGTTCGGGTGTGTGTTCGGTTGTGTGTTCGGGTGAGTATTCGGGTGTGTTCGGGTGTGTATTCGGGTGTGTGTTCGGGTGTGTATTCGGGTTGTATTCGGGTGTGTGTTTGGGTGTGTATTCGGGTTGTATTCGGGTGTGTATTCGGGTGTGTTTTCGGGTTTGTATTCGGGTGTGTATTCGGGTGTGTATTCGGGTTGTATTCGGGTTGTATTCGGGTGTGTATTCGGGTGTGTTTTCGGGTGTGTATTCGGGTTGTAGTCGGGTGTGTGTTCGGGTGTGTTCGGGTGTGTATTCGGGTGTGTGTTCGGGTGTGTATTCGGGTTGTATTCGGGTGTGTGTTCGGGTGTGTGTTCGTGTTGTATTCGGGTATGTGTTCTGGTGTGTGTTCGGGTGTGTGTTCGGGTGTGTGGTCGGGTGTGTGTTCGGGTGTGTGTTCGGGTGTGTATTCGGGTGTGTTTTCGGGTTAGTATTCGGGTGTGTATTCGGGTCTGTATTCGGGTTGTATTCGGGTGTGTATTCGGGTGTGTGTTCGGGTGTGTTCGGGTGTGTATTCGGGTGTGTATTCGGGTGTGTTCGGGTGTGTATTCGGGTGTGTGTTCGGGTGTGTGTTCGTGTTGTATTCGGGTATGTGTTCTGGTGTGTGTTCGGGTGTGTGTTCGGGTGTGTGGTCGGGTGTGTGTTCGGGTGTGTGTTCGGGTGTGTATTCGGGTGTGTTTTCTGGTTAGTATTCGGGTGAGTATTCGGGTGTGTATTCGGGTTGTATTCGGGTGTGTATTCGGGTGTGTGTTCGGGTGTGTATTCGGGTTGTATTCGGGTGTGTATTCGGGTGTGTGTTCGGGTGTGTATTCGAGTTGTATTCGGGTGTGTGTTCGGGTGTGTATTCGGGTTGTATTCGGGTGTGTGTTCGGGTGTGTGTTCGGGTGTGTGTTCGGTTGTGTGTTCGGGTGTGTATTCGGGTGTGTGTTCGGGTGTGTATTCGGGTTGTAGTCGGGTGTGTGTTCGGGTGTGTTCGGGTGTGTATTCGGGTGTGTGTTCGGGTGTGTATTCGGGTTGTATTCGGGTGTGTGTTCGGGTGTGTGTTCGTGTTGTATTCGGGTATGTGTTCTGGTGTGTGTTCGGGTGTGTGTTCGGGTGTGTGGTCGGGTGTGTGTTCGGGTGTGTGTTCGGGTGTGTATTCGGGTGTGTTTTCGGGTTAGTATTCGGGTGAGTATTCGGGTGTGTATTCGGGTTGTATTCGGGTGTGTATTCGGGTGTGTGTTCGGGTGTGTATTCGGGTTGTATTCGGGTGTGTATTCGGGTGTGTGTTCGGGTGTGTATTCGGGTTGTATTCGGGTGTGTATTCGGGTGTGTGTTCGGGTGTGTATTCGAGTTGTATTCGGGTGTGTGTTCGGGTGTGTATTCGGGTTGTATTCGGGTGTGTGTTCGGGTGTGTGTTCGGGTGTGTGTTCGGTTGTGTGTTCGGGTGAGTATTCGGGTGTGTTCGGGTGTGTATTCGGGTGTGTGTTCGGGTGTGTATTCGGGTTGTAGTCGGGTGTGTGTTCGGGTGTGTCCGGGTGTGTATTCGGGTGTGTGTTCGGGTGTGTATTCGGGTTGTATTCGGGTGTGTGTTCGGGTGTGTGTTCGGGTGTGTGTTCGGGTGTGTGTTCGGTTGTGTGTTCGGGTGAGTATTCGGGTGTGTTCGGGTGTGTGTTCGGGTGTGTGTTCGGGTGTGTATTCGGGTTGTATTCGGGTGTGTATTCGGGTGTGTGTTCGGGTGTGTATTCGGGTTGTATTCGGGTGTGTATTCGGGTGTGTGTTCGGGTGTGTGTTCGTGTTGTATTCGGGTATGTGTTCTGGTGTGTGTTCGGGTGTGTGTTCGGGTGTGTGGTCGGGTGTGTGTTCGGGTGTGTGTTCGGGTGTGTATTCGGGTGTGTTTTCTGGTTAGTATTCGGGTGAGTATTCGGGTGTGTATTCGGGTTGTATTCGGGTGTGTATTCGGGTGTGTGTTCGGGTGTGTATTCGGGTTGTATTCGGGTGTGTATTCGGGTGTGTGTTCGGGTGTGTATTCGAGTTGTATTCGGGTGTGTGTTCGGGTGTGTATTCGGGTTGTATTCGGGTGTGTGTTCGGGTGTGTGTTCGGGTGTGTGTTCGGGTGTGTGTTCGTGTTGTATTCGGGTATGTGTTCTGGTGTGTGTTCGGGTGTGTGTTCGGGTGTGTGGTCGGGTGTGTGTTCGGGTGTGTGTTCGGGTGTGTATTCGGGTGTGTTTTCTGGTTAGTATTCGGGTGAGTATTCGGGTGTGTATTCGGGTTGTATTCGGGTGTGTATTCGGGTGTGTGTTCGGGTGTGTATTCGGGTTGTATTCGGGTGTGTATTCGGGTGTGTGTTCGGGTGTGTATTCGAGTTGTATTCGGGTGTGTGTTCGGGTGTGTATTCGGGTTGTATTCGGGTGTGTGTTCGGGTGTGTGTTCGGGTGTGTGTTCGGTTGTGTGTTCGGGTGTGTATTCGGGTGTGTGTTCGGGTGTGTATTCGGGTTGTAGTCGGGTGTGTGTTCGGGTGTGTTCGGGTGTGTATTCGGGTGTGTGTTCGGGTGTGTATTCGGGTTGTATTCGGGTGTGTGTTCGGGTGTGTGTTCGTGTTGTATTCGGGTATGTGTTCTGGTGTGTGTTCGGGTGTGTGTTCGGGTGTGTGGTCGGGTGTGTGTTCGGGTGTGTGTTCGGGTGTGTATTCGGGTGTGTTTTCGGGTTAGTATTCGGGTGAGTATTCGGGTGTGTATTCGGGTTGTATTCGGGTGTGTATTCGGGTGTGTGTTCGGGTGTGTATTCGGGTTGTATTCGGGTGTGTATTCGGGTGTGTGTTCGGGTGTGTATTCGAGTTGTATTCGGGTGTGTGTTCGGGTGTGTATTCGGGTGAGTATTCGGGTGAGTATTCGGGTGTGTATTCGGGTTGTATTCGGGTGTGTATTCGGGTGTGTGTTCGGGTGTGTATTCGGGTTGTATTCGGGTGTGTATTCGGGTGTGTGTTCGGGTGTGTATTCGAGTTGTATTCGGGTGTGTGTTCGGGTGGGTATTCGGGTTGTATTCGGGTGTGTGTTCGGGTGTGTGTTCGGTTGTGTGTTCGGGTGAGTATTCGGGTGTGTTCGGGTGTGTATTCGGGTGTGTGTTCGGGTGTGTATTCGGGTTGTAGTCGGGTGTGTGTTCGGGTGTGTTCGGGTGTGTATTCGGGTGTGTGTTCGGGTGTGTATTCGGGTTGTATTCGGGTGTGTGTTCGGGTGTGTGTTCGGGTGTGTGTTCGGGTGTGTGTTCGGGTGTGTGTTCGGTTGTGTGTTCGGGTGAGTATTCGGGTGTGTTCGGGTGTGTGTTCGGGTGTGTATTCGGGTGTGTTTTCGGGTGTGTATTCGGGTGTGTATTCGGGTGTGTTTTCGGGTTGTATTCGGGTGTGTGTTCGGGTGTGTGTTCGGGTGTGTGTTCGGGTGTGTGTTCGGGTGTGTATTCGGGTTTTATTCGGGTGTGTGTTCGGGTGTGTATTCGGGTTGTATTCGGGAGTGTGTTCGGGTGTGTGTTCGGGCGTGTGTTCGGTTGTGTGTTCGGGTGTGTATTCGGATTGTATTAGGGTGTGTGTTCGGGTTGTATTCGGGGGTGTGTTCGGGTTGTATTCGGGTGTGTGTTCGGGTGTGTATTCGGGTGTGTATTCGGGTTGTATTCGGGTGTGTGTTCGGGTGTGTGTTCGGGTGTGTATTCGGGTGTGTGTTCGGGTGTGTATTCTGGTTGTATTCGGCTGTGTGTTCGGGTGTGTATTCGGGTGTGTGTTCGGGTGTGTATACGGGTTGCATTCGGGTGTGTGTTCGGGTGTGTATTCGGGTGTGTTTTCGGGTTTGTATTCGGGTGTGTATTCGGGTGTGTATTCGAGTTGTATTCGGGTGTGTATTCGGGTGTGTGTTCGGGTGTGTATTCGGGTTGTATTCGGGTGTGTGTTCGTGTGTGTATTCGGGTGTGTGTTCTGGAGTGTGTTCGGGTGTGTATTCAGGTTGTAGTCGGGTGTGTGTTCGGGTGTGTATTCGGGTGTGTGTTCGGGTGTGTGTTCGGGTGTGTATTCGGGTGTGTGTTCGGGTGTGTATTCGGGTTGAAGTCGGGTGTGTGTTCGGGTGTGTTCGTGTGTGTATTCGGGTGTGTGTTCGGGTGTGTGTTCGGGTGTGTGTTCGGGTTGTATTCGGGTGTGTGTTCGGGTGTGTGTTCGGGTGGGTGTTCGGGTGTGTGGTCGGGTGTGTGTTCGGGTGTGTGTTCGGGTGTGTATTCGGGTTGTATTCGATTGTGTATTCGGGTTTGTGTTCGGGTGTGTATTCGGGTTGTATTCAGGTCTGTGTTCGGGTGTGTGTTCGGGTGTGTGTTCGGGTGTGTGTTCCGGTGTGTATTCGGGTGTGTGTTCTGGTGTGTATTCGGGTTGTATTCGGGTGTGTGTTCGGGTGTGTGTTCTTGTGTGTGTTCGGGTTGTATTCGGGTGTGTGTTCGGGTGTGTATTCGGGTTGTATTCGGGTGTATATTCGGGTGTGTGTTCGGTTGTGTATTCGGGTTGTAGTCGGGTGTGTATTCTGGTGTGTGTTCGTGTGTGTATTCGGGTTGTATTCGGGTGTGTGTTCGGGTGTGTATTCGGGTTGTATTCGGGTGTGTGTTCGGGTGTGTATTCGGGTTGTATTCGGGTGTGTGTTCGGGTGTGTGTTCGGGTGTGTGTTCGGGTGTGTGTTCGGGTGTGTATTCGGGTTGTATTCGGGTGTGTGTTCGGGTGTGTATTCGGGTGTGTGTTCGGGTGTGTGTTCGGGTGTGTATTCGGGTTGTATTCGGGTGTGTGTTCGGGTGTGTGTTCGGGTTGTATTCGGGTGTGTGTTCGGGTGTGTGTTCGGGTGTGTGTTCGGGTGTGTGTTCGGGTGTGTATTCGGGTTGTATTCGGGTGTGTGTTCCCGTGTGTATTCGGGTGTGTGTTCGGGTGTGTGTTCGGGTGTGTATTCGGGTTGTATTCGGGTGTGTGTTCGGGTGTGTGTTCGGGTTGTATTCGGGTGTGTGTTCGGGTGTGTGTTCGGGTGTTTATTCGGGTTGCATTCGGGTGTGTGTTCGGGTGTGTGTTCGGGTGTGTATTCGGGTGTGTATTCGGGTTGTATTCGGGTGTGTGTTCGGGTGTGTGTTCGGGTGTGTATTCGGGTGTGTGTTCGGGTGTGTATTCGGGTTGTATTCGGGTGTGTGTTCGGATGTGTGTTCGGGTGTGTGTTCGGGTGTGTGTTCGGGTGTGTATTCGAGTTGTATTCGGGTGTGCGTTCGGGTGTGTATTCGGGTTGTATTCGGGTGTGTGTTCGGGTGTGTGTTCGGGTGTGTGTTCGGTTGTGTGTTCGGGTGAGTATTCGGGTGTGTTCGGGTGTGCATTCGAGTGTGTGTTCGGGTGTGTATTCGGGTTGTAGTCGGGTGTGTGTTCGGTTGTGTGTTCGGGTGTGTATTCGGGTGTGTTTTCGGGTTTGTATTCGGGTGTGTATTCGGGTGTGTATTCGGGTTGTATTCGGGTGTGTGTTCGGGTGTGTGTTCGGGTTGTATTCGGGTGTGTGTTCGGGTGTGTGTTCGGGTTAGTATTCGGGTGTGTGTTCGGGTGTGTGTTCGGGTGTGTGTTCGGGTGTGTGTTCGGGTGTGTGTTCGGGTGTGTGTTCGGTTGTGTGTTCGGGTGGGTATTCGGGTGTGTTCGGGTGTGTAGTCGGGTGTGTGTTCGGGTGTGTATTCGGGTTGTAGTCGGGTGTGTGTTCGGGTGTGTTCGGGTGTGTATTCGGGTGGTATTCGGGTGTGTATTCGGGTGTGTTCGGGTGTGTATTCGGGTTGTAGTCGGGTGTGTGTTCGGGTGTGTATTCGGGTGTGTGTTCGGGTGTGTATTCGGGTTGTATTCGGGTGTGTGTTCGGGTGTGTGTTCGGGTTGTATTCGGGTGTGTGTTCTGGTGTGTGTTCGGGTGTGTGTTCGGGTGTGTGGTCGGGTGTGTGGTCGGGTGTGTGTTCGGGTGTGTGTTCGGGTGTGTATTCGGGTGTGTTTTCGGGTTTGTATTCGGGTGTGTATTCGGGTGTGTATTCGGGTTGTATTCGGGTGTGTATTCGGGTGTGTGTTCGGGTGTGTATTCGGGTTGTATTCGGGTGTGTGTTCGGATGTGCGTTCGGATGTGCGTTCGGGTGTGTGTTCGGGTGTGTATTCGGGTTGTATTCGGGTGTGTGTTCGGGTGTGTATTCGGGTTGTATTCGGGTGTGTGTTCGGGTGTGTGTTCGGGTGTGTGTTCGGTTGTGTGTTCGGGTGAGTATTCGGGTGTGTTCAGGTGTGTATTCGGGTGTGTGTTCGGGTGTTTATTCGGGTTGTAGTCGGGTGTGTGTTCGGGTGTGTTCGGGTGTGTATTCGGGTGTGTGTTCGGGTGTGTATTCGGGTTGTATTCGGGTGTGTGTTCGGGTTGTATTCGGGTGTGTCTTCGGGTGTGTATTCGGGTGTGTGTTCGGGTGTGTATTCGGGTGTGTGTTCGGGCGTGTATTCGGGTTGTATTCAGGTGTGTGTTCGGGTGTGTGTTCGGGTTGTATTCGGGTGTGTGTTCGGGTGTGTATTCGGGTTGTATTCGGGTGTGCATTCGGGTGTGTGTTCGGGTGTGTATTCGGGTTGTAGTCGGGTGTGTGTTCGGGTGTGTTCGGGTGTGTATTCGGGTGTGTGTTCGGGTGTGTATTCGGGTTGTATTCAGGTGTGTGTTCGGGTGTGTGTTCGGGTGTGTGTTCGGGTGTGTATTCGGGTGTGTGTTCGGGTGTGTATTCGGGTTGTATTCGGGTGTGTGTTCGGGTGTGTGTTCAGGTGTGTATTCGGGTTGTATTCGGGTGTGTGTTCGGGTGTGTATTCGGGTGTGTATTCGGGTGTGTATTCGGGTTGTATTCGGGTGTGTGTTCGGGTGTGTGTTCGGGTGTGTGTTCGGGTGTGTTTTCGGGTGTGTATTCGGGTTGTATTCAAGTGTGTAGTCGGGTTGTATTCGGGTGTGTATTCGGGTGTGTTCGGGTGTGTATTCGGGTTGTATTCGGGTGTGTGTTCGGGTGTGTATTCGGGTTGTAGTCGGGTGTGTGTTCGGGTGTGTATTCGGGTGTGTGTTCGGGTGTGTATTCGGGTGTGTGTTCGGGTGTGTATTCGGGTTGCATTCGGGTGTGTGTTCGGGTGTGTTTTCGGGTTTGTATTCGGGTGTGTATTCGGGTGTGTATTCGGGTTGTATTCGGGTGTGTGTTCGGGTGTGTGTTCGAGTTGTATTCGGGTGTGTGTTCGGGATTGTATTCGGGTGTGTGTTCGGGTGTGTGTTCGGGTGTGTGTTCGGGTGTGTGTTCGGTTGTGTGTTCGGGTGAGTTTTCGGGTGTGTTCGGGTGTGTATTCGAGTGTGTGTTCGGGTGTGTATTCGGGTTGTAGTCGGGTGTGTGTTCGGTTGTGTATTCGGGTTGTATTCGGGTGTGTATTCGGGTGTGTTTTCGGGTTTGTATTCAGGTGTGTATTCGGGTGTGTATTAGGGTTGTATTCGGGTTGTATTCGGGTGTGTATTCGGGTGTGTTTTCGGGTGTGTATTCGGGTTGTATTCGGGTGTGTGTTCGGGTGTGTATTCGGGTGTGTGTTCGGGAGTGTGTTCGGGTGTGTATTCGGGTTGTAGTCGGGTGTGTGTTCGGGTGTGTTCGGGTGTGTATTCGGGTGTGTGTTCGGGTGTGTATTCGGGTTGTAGTCGGGTGTGTGTTCGGGTGTGTTCGGGTGTGTATTCGGGTGTGTGTTCGGGTGTGTATTCGAGTTGTAGTCGGGTGTGTGTTCGGGTGTATTCGGGTGTGTTTTCGGGTTTGTATTCGGGTGTGTATTCGGGTGTGTATTCGGGTTGTATTCGGGTGTGTGTTCGGGTGTGTGTTCGGGTTGTATTCGGGTGTGTGTTCGGATTTGGATTCGGGTGTGTGTTCGTGTGTGTGTTCGGGTGTGTGTTCGGGTGTGAATTCGGGTTGTATTCGGGTGTGTGTTCGTGTGTGTATTCGGGTTGTATTCGGGTGTGTGTTCGGGTGTGTGTTCGGGTGTGTGTTCGGGTGTGTGTTCGGTTGTGTGTTCGGGTGAGTATTCGGGTGTGTTCGGGTGTGTATTCGGGTGTGTGTTCGGGTGTGTATTCGGGTTGTATTCGGGTGTGTGTTTGGGTGTGTATTCGGGTTGTATTCGGGTGTGTATTCGGGTGTGTTTTCGGGTTTGTATTCGGGTGTGTATTCGGGTGTGTATTAGGGTTGCATTCGGGTTGTATTCGGGTGTGTATTCGGGTGTGTTTTCGGGTGTGTATTCGGGTTGTATTCGGGTGTGTGTTCGGGTGTGTATTCGGGTGTGTGTTCGGGAGTGTGTTCGGGTGTGTATTCGGGTTGTAGTCTGGTGTGTGTTCGGGTGTGTTCGGGTGTGTATTCGGGTGTGTGTTCGGGTGTGTATTCGGGTTGTAGTCGGGTGTGTGTTCGGGTGTGTTCGGGTGTGTATTCGGGTGTGTGTTCGGGTGTGTGTTCGGGTTGTATTCGGGTGTGTGTTCGGGTGTGTATTCGGGTGTGTGTTCGGGTGTGTATTCGGGTGTGTGTTCGGGTGTGTATTCGGGTTGGATTCGGGTGTGTATTCGGGTGTGTGTTCGGGTGTGTATTCGGGTTGTAGTCGGGTGTGTGTTCGGGTGTGTATTCGGGTGTGTGTTCGGGTGTGTGTTCGGGTGTGTATTCGGGTTGTATTCGGGTGTGTGTTCGGGTGTGTGTTCGTGTTGTATTCGGGTATGTGTTCTGGTGTGTGTTCGGGTGTGTGTTCGGGTGTGTGGTCGGGTGTGTGTTCGGGTGTGTGTTCGGGTGTGTATTCGGGTGTGTTTTCGGGTTAGTATTCGGGTGTGTATTCGGGTGTGTATTCGGGTTGTATTCGGGTGTGTATTCGGGTGTGTGTTCGGGTGTGTATTCGGGTTGTATTCGGGTGTGTATTCGGGTTGTATTCGGGTATGTGTTCGTGTGTGTATTCGGGTTGTATTCGGGTGCGTTCGGGTGTGTGTTCGGGTGTGTGTTCGGGTGTGTGTTCGGTTGTGTGTTCGGGTGAGTATTCGGGTGTGTTCGGGTGTGTATTCGGGTGTGTGTTCGGGTGTGTATTCGGGTTGTATTCGGGTGTGTGTTTGGGTGTGTATTCGGGTTGTATTCGGGTGTGTATTCGGGTGTGTTTTCGGGTTTGTATTCGGGTGTGTATTCGGGTGTGTATTCGGGTTGTATTCGGGTTGTATTCGGGTGTGTATTCGGGTGTGTGTTCGGGAGTGTGTTCGGGTGTGTGTTCGTGTGTGTGTTCGGGTGTGTGTTCGGGTTTGGATTCGGGTGTGTGTTCGTGTGTGTGTTCGGGTGTGTGTTCGGGTGTGTATTCGGGTTGTAGTCGGGTGTGTGTTCGGGTGTGTTCGGGTGTGTATTCGGGTGTGTGTTCGGGTGTGTATTCGGGTTGTAGTCGGGTGTGTGTTAGGGTGTGTTCGGGTGTGTATTCGGGTGTGTGTTCGGGTGTGTGTTCGGGTTTGGATTCGGGTGTGTGTTCGTGTGTGTGTTCGGGTGTGTGTTCGGGTGTGTTTTCGGGTGTGTATTCGAGTTGTAGTCGGGTGTGTGTCCGGGTGTGTTCGGGTGTGTATTCGGGTGTGTGTTCGGGTGTGTATTCGGGTTGTAGTCGGGTGTGTGTTAGGGTGTGTTCGGGTGTGTATTCGGGTGTGTGTTCGGGTGTGTATTCGGGTTGTATTCGGGTGTGTATTCGGGTTGTATTCGGGTGTGTGTTCGTGTGTGTATTCGGGTTGTATTCGGGTGTGTTCGGGTGTGTGTTCGGGTGTGTGTTCGGGTGTGTGTTCGGTTGTGTGTTCGGGTGAGTATTCGGGTGTGTTCGGGTGTGTATTCGGGTGTGTGTTCGGGTGTGTATTCGGGTTGTATTCGGGTGTGTGTTTGGGTGTGTATTCGGGTTGTATTCGGGTGTGTATTCGGGTGTGTTTTCGGGTTTGTATTCGGGTGTGTATTCGGGTGTGTATTCGGGTTGTATTCGGGTTGTATTCGGGTGTGTATTCGGGTGTGTTTTCGGGTGTGTATTCGGGTTGTAGTCGGGTGTGTGTTCGGGTGTGTTCGGGTGTGTATTCGGGTGTGTGTTCGGGTGTGTATTCGGGTTGTATTCGGGTGTGTGTTCGGGTGTGTGTTCGTGTTGTATTCGGGTATGTGTTCTGGTGTGTGTTCGGGTGTGTGTTCGGGTGTGTGGTCGGGTGTGTGTTCGGGTGTGTGTTCGGGTGTGTATTCGGGTGTGTTTTCGGGTTAGTATTCGGGTGTGTATTCGGGTCTGTATTCGGGTTGTATTCGGGTGTGTATTCGGGTGTGTGTTCGGGTGTGTTCGGGTGTGTATTCGGGTGTGTGTTCGGGTGTGTATTCGGGTTGTATTCGGGTGTGTGTTCGGGTGTGTGTTCGTGTTGTATTCGGGTATGTGTTCTGGTGTGTGTTCGGGTGTGTGTTCGGGTGTGTGGTCGGGTGTGTGTTCGGGTGTGTGTTCGGGTGTGTATTCGGGTGTGTTTTCTGGTTAGTATTCGGGTGAGTATTCGGGTGTGTATTCGGGTTGTATTCGGGTGTGTATTCGGGTGTGTGTTCGGGTGTGTATTCGGGTTGTATTCGGGTGTGTATTCGGGTGTGTGTTCGGGTGTGTATTCGAGTTGTATTCGGGTGTGTGTTCGGGTGTGTATTCGGGTTGTATTCGGGTGTGTGTTCGGGTGTGTGTTCGGGTGTGTGTTCGGTTGTGTGTTCGGGTGTGTATTCGGGTGTGTGTTCGGGTGTGTATTCGGGTTGTAGTCGGGTGTGTGTTCGGGTGTGTTCGGGTGTGTATTCGGGTGTGTGTTCGGGTGTGTATTCGGGTTGTATTCGGGTGTGTGTTCGGGTGTGTGTTCGTGTTGTATTCGGGTATGTGTTCTGGTGTGTGTTCGGGTGTGTGTTCGGGTGTGTGGTCGGGTGTGTGTTCGGGTGTGTGTTCGGGTGTGTATTCGGGTGTGTTTTCGGGTTAGTATTCGGGTGAGTATTCGGGTGTGTATTCGGGTTGTATTCGGGTGTGTATTCGGGTGTGTGTTCGGGTGTGTATTCGGGTTGTATTCGGGTGTGTATTCGGGTGTGTGTTCGGGTGTGTATTCGGGTTGTATTCGGGTGTGTATTCGGGTGTGTGTTCGGGTGTGTATTCGAGTTGTATTCGGGTGTGTGTTCGGGTGTGTATTCGGGTTGTATTCGGGTGTGTGTTCGGGTGTGTGTTCGGGTGTGTGTTCGGTTGTGTGTTCGGGTGAGTATTCGGGTGTGTTCGGGTGTGTATTCGGGTGTGTGTTCGGGTGTGTATTCGGGTTGTAGTCGGGTGTGTGTTCGGGTGTGTTCGGGTGTGTATTCGGGTGTGTGTTCGGGTGTGTATTCGGGTTGTATTCGGGTGTGTGTTCGGGTGTGTGTTCGGGTGTGTGTTCGGGTGTGTGTTCGGTTGTGTGTTCGGGTGAGTATTCGGGTGTGTTCGGGTGTGTGTTCGGGAGTGTGTTCTGGTGTGTATTCGGGTTGTAGTCGTGTGTGTGTTCGGGTGTGTTCGGGTGTGTATTCGGGTGTGTATTCGGGTTGCATTCGGGTGTGTGTTCGGGTGTGTATTCGGGTGTGTTTTCGGGTGTGTATTCGGGTGTGAATTCGGGTGTGTTTTCGGGTTGTATTCGGGTGTGTGTTCGGGTGTGTGTTCGGGTGTGTGTTCGGGTGTGTGTTCGGGTGTGTATTCGGGTTTTATTCGGGTGTGTGTTCGGGTGTGTATTCGGGTTGTATTCGGGAGTGTGTTCGGGTGTGTGTTCGGGCGTGTGTTCGGTTGTGTGTTCGGGTGTGTATTCGGGTTGTATTAGGGTGTGTGTTCGGGTTGTATTCGGGTGTGTGTTCGGGTGTGTGTTCGGGTTGTATTCGGGTGTGTGTTCGGGTGTGTATTCGGGTGTGTATTCGGGTTGTATTCGGGTGTGTGTTCGGGTGTGTGTTCGGGTGTGTATTCGGGTGTGTGTTCGGGTGTGTATTCTGGTTGTATTCGGCTGTGTGTTCGGGTGTGTATTCGGGTGTGTGTTCGGGTGTGTATACGGGTTGCATTCGGGTGTGTGTTCGGGTGTGTATTCGGGTGTGTTTTCGGGTTTGTATTCGGGTGTGTATTCGGGTGTGTATTCGAGTTGTATTCGGGTGTGTATTCGGGTGTGTGTTCGGGTGTGTATTCGGGTTGTATTCGGGTGTGTGTTCGTGTGTGTATTCGGGTGTGTGTTCTGGAGTGTGTTCGGGTGTGTATTCAGGTTGTAGTCGGGTGTGTGTTCGGGTGTGTATTCGGGTGTGTGTTCGGGTGTGTGTTCGGGTGTGTATTCGGGTGTGTGTTCGGGTGTGTATTCGGGTTGTAGTCGGGTGTGTGTTCGGGTGTGTTCGTGTGTGTATTCGGGTGTGTGTTCGGGTGTGTGTTCGGGTGTGTGTTCGGGTTGTATTCGGGTGTGTGTTCGGGTGTGTGTTCGGGTGGGTGTTCGGGTGTGTGGTCGGGTGTGTGTTCGGGTGTGTGTTCGGGTGTGTATTCGGGTTGTATTCGATTGTGTATTCGGGTTTGTGTTCGGGTGTGTATTCGGGTTGTATTCGGGTGTGTGTTCGGGTGTGTGTTCGGGTGTGTGTTCGGGTGTGTGTTCCGGTGTGTATTCGGGTGTGTGTTCTGGTGTGTATTCGGGTTGTATTCGGGTGTGTGTTCGGGTGTGTGTTCTTGTGTGTGTTCGGGTTGTATTCGGGTGTGTGTTCGGGTGTGTATTCGGGTTGTATTCGGGTGTATATTCGGGTGTGTGTTCGGTTGTGTATTTGGGTTGTAGTCGGGTGTGTGTTCGGGTGTGTATTCTGGTGTGTGTTCGGGTGTGTATTCGGGTTGTATTCGGGTGTGTGTTCGGGTGTGTGTTCGGGTGTGTGTTCGGGTGTGTGTTCGGTTGTGTGTTCGGGTGAGTATTCGGGTGTGTTCGGGTGTGTGTTCGGGTGTGTGTTCGGGTGTGTATTCGGGTTGTATTCGGGTGTGTATTCGGGTGTGTGTTCGGGTGTGTATTCGGGTTGTATTCGGGTGTGTATTCGGGTGTGTGTTCGGGTGTGTGTTCGTGTTGTATTCGGGTATGTGTTCTGGTGTGTGTTCGGGTGTGTGTTCGGGTGTGTGGTCGGGTGTGTGTTCGGGTGTGTGTTCGGGTGTGTATTCGGGTGTGTTTTCTGGTTAGTATTCGGGTGAGTATTCGGGTGTGTATTCGGGTTGTATTCGGGTGTGTATTCGGGTGTGTGTTCGGGTGTGTATTCGGGTTGTATTCGGGTGTGTATTCGGGTGTGTGTTCGGGTGTGTATTCGAGTTGTATTCGGGTGTGTGTTCGGGTGTGTATTCGGGTTGTATTCGGGTGTGTGTTCGGGTGTGTGTTCGGGTGTGTGTTCGGGTGTGTGTTCGTGTTGTATTCGGGTATGTGTTCTGGTGTGTGTTCGGGTGTGTGTTCGGGTGTGTGGTCGGGTGTGTGTTCGGGTGTGTGTTCGGGTGTGTATTCGGGTGTGTTTTCTGGTTAGTATTCGGGTGAGTATTCGGGTGTGTATTCGGGTTGTATTCGGGTGTGTATTCGGGTGTGTGTTCGGGTGTGTATTCGGGTTGTATTCGGGTGTGTATTCGGGTGTGTGTTCGGGTGTGTATTCGAGTTGTATTCGGGTGTGTGTTCGGGTGTGTATTCGGGTTGTATTCGGGTGTGTGTTCGGGTGTGTGTTCGGGTGTGTGTTCGGTTGTGTGTTCGGGTGTGTATTCGGGTGTGTGTTCGGGTGTGTATTCGGGTTGTAGTCGGGTGTGTGTTCGGGTGTGTTCGGGTGTGTATTCGGGTGTGTGTTCGGGTGTGTATTCGGGTTGTATTCGGGTGTGTGTTCGGGTGTGTGTTCGTGTTGTATTCGGGTATGTGTTCTGGTGTGTGTTCGGGTGTGTGTTCGGGTGTGTGGTCGGGTGTGTGTTCGGGTGTGTGTTCGGGTGTGTATTCGGGTGTGTTTTCGGGTTAGTATTCGGGTGAGTATTCGGGTGTGTATTCGGGTTGTATTCGGGTGTGTATTCGGGTGTGTGTTCGGGTGTGTATTCGGGTTGTATTCGGGTGTGTATTCGGGTGTGTGTTCGGGTGTGTATTCGAGTTGTATTCGGGTGTGTGTTCGGGTGTGTATTCGGGTGAGTATTCGGGTGAGTATTCGGGTGTGTATTCGGGTTGTATTCGGGTGTGTATTCGGGTGTGTGTTCGGGTGTGTATTCGGGTTGTATTCGGGTGTGTATTCGGGTGTGTGTTCGGGTGTGTATTCGAGTTGTATTCGGGTGTGTGTTCGGGTGGGTATTCGGGTTGTATTCGGGTGTGTGTTCGGGTGTGTGTTCGGTTGTGTGTTCGGGTGAGTATTCGGGTGTGTTCGGGTGTGTATTCGGGTGTGTGTTCGGGTGTGTATTCGGGTTGTAGTCGGGTGTGTGTTCGGGTGTGTTCGGGTGTGTATTCGGGTGTGTGTTCGGGTGTGTATTCGGGTTGTATTCGGGTGTGTGTTCGGGTGTGTGTTCGGGTGTGTGTTCGGGTGTGTGTTCGGGTGTGTGTTCGGTTGTGTGTTCGGGTGAGTATTCGGGTGTGTTCGGGTGTGTGTTCGGGTGTGTATTCGGGTGTGTTTTCGGGTGTGTATTCGGGTGTGTATTCGGGTGTGTTTTCGGGTTGTATTCGGGTGTGTGTTCGGGTGTGTGTTCGGGTGTGTGTTCGGGTGTGTGTTCGGGTGTGTATTCGGGTTTTATTCGGGTGTGTGTTCGGGTGTGTATTCGGGTTGTATTCGGGAGTGTGTTCGGGTGTGTGTTCGGGCGTGTGTTCGGTTGTGTGTTCGGGTGTGTATTCGGATTGTATTAGGGTGTGTGTTCGGGTTGTATTCGGGGGTGTGTTCGGGTTGTATTCGGGTGTGTGTTCGGGTGTGTATTCGGGTGTGTATTCGGGTTGTATTCGGGTGTGTGTTCGGGTGTGTGTTCGGGTGTGTATTCGGGTGTGTGTTCGGGTGTGTATTCTGGTTGTATTCGGCTGTGTGTTCGGGTGTGTATTCGGGTGTGTGTTCGGGTGTGTATACGGGTTGCATTCGGGTGTGTGTTCGGGTGTGTATTCGGGTGTGTTTTCGGGTTTGTATTCGGGTGTGTATTCGGGTGTGTATTCGAGTTGTATTCGGGTGTGTATTCGGGTGTGTGTTCGGGTGTGTATTCGGGTTGTATTCGGGTGTGTGTTCGTGTGTGTATTCGGGTGTGTGTTCTGGAGTGTGTTCGGGTGTGTATTCAGGTTGTAGTCGGGTGTGTGTTCGGGTGTGTATTCGGGTGTGTGTTCGGGTGTGTGTTCGGGTGTGTATTCGGGTGTGTGTTCGGGTGTGTATTCGGGTTGAAGTCGGGTGTGTGTTCGGGTGTGTTCGTGTGTGTATTCGGGTGTGTGTTCGGGTGTGTGTTCGGGTGTGTGTTCGGGTTGTATTCGGGTGTGTGTTCGGGTGTGTGTTCGGGTGGGTGTTCGGGTGTGTGGTCGGGTGTGTGTTCGGGTGTGTGTTCGGGTGTGTATTCGGGTTGTATTCGATTGTGTATTCGGGTTTGTGTTCGGGTGTGTATTCGGGTTGTATTCAGGTCTGTGTTCGGGTGTGTGTTCGGGTGTGTGTTCGGGTGTGTGTTCCGGTGTGTATTCGGGTGTGTGTTCTGGTGTGTATTCGGGTTGTATTCGGGTGTGTGTTCGGGTGTGTGTTCTTGTGTGTGTTCGGGTTGTATTCGGGTGTGTGTTCGGGTGTGTATTCGGGTTGTATTCGGGTGTATATTCGGGTGTGTGTTCGGTTGTGTATTCGGGTTGTAGTCGGGTGTGTATTCTGGTGTGTGTTCGTGTGTGTATTCGGGTTGTATTCGGGTGTGTGTTCGGGTGTGTATTCGGGTTGTATTCGGGTGTGTGTTCGGGTGTGTATTCGGGTTGTATTCGGGTGTGTGTTCGGGTGTGTGTTCGGGTGTGTGTTCGGGTGTGTGTTCGGGTGTGTATTCGGGTTGTATTCGGGTGTGTGTTCGGGTGTGTATTCGGGTGTGTGTTCGGGTGTGTGTTCGGGTGTGTATTCGGGTTGTATTCGGGTGTGTGTTCGGGTGTGTGTTCGGGTTGTATTCGGGTGTGTGTTCGGGTGTGTGTTCGGGTGTGTGTTCGGGTGTGTGTTCGGGTGTGTATTCGGGTTGTATTCGGGTGTGTGTTCCCGTGTGTATTCGGGTGTGTGTTCGGGTGTGTGTTCGGGTGTGTATTCGGGTTGTATTCGGGTGTGTGTTCGGGTGTGTGTTCGGGTTGTATTCGGGTGTGTGTTCGGGTGTGTGTTCGGGTGTTTATTCGGGTTGCATTCGGGTGTGTGTTCGGGTGTGTGTTCGGGTGTGTATTCGGGTGTGTATTCGGGTTGTATTCGGGTGTGTGTTCGGGTGTGTGTTCGGGTGTGTATTCGGGTGTGTGTTCGGGTGTGTATTCGGGTTGTATTCGGGTGTGTGTTCGGATGTGTGTTCGGGTGTGTGTTCGGGTGTGTGTTCGGGTGTGTATTCGAGTTGTATTCGGGTGTGCGTTCGGGTGTGTATTCGGGTTGTATTCGGGTGTGTGTTCGGGTGTGTGTTCGGGTGTGTGTTCGGTTGTGTGTTCGGGTGAGTATTCGGGTGTGTTCGGGTGTGCATTCGAGTGTGTGTTCGGGTGTGTATTCGGGTTGTAGTCGGGTGTGTGTTCGGTTGTGTGTTCGGGTGTGTATTCGGGTGTGTTTTCGGGTTTGTATTCGGGTGTGTATTCGGGTGTGTATTCGGGTTGTATTCGGGTGTGTGTTCGGGTGTGTGTTCGGGTTGTATTCGGGTGTGTGTTCGGGTGTGTGTTCGGGTTAGTATTCGGGTGTGTGTTCGGGTGTGTGTTCGGGTGTGTGTTCGGGTGTGTGTTCGGGTGTGTGTTCGGGTGTGTGTTCGGTTGTGTGTTCGGGTGGGTATTCGGGTGTGTTCGGGTGTGTAGTCGGGTGTGTGTTCGGGTGTGTATTCGGGTTGTAGTCGGGTGTGTGTTCGGGTGTGTTCGGGTGTGTATTCGGGTGGTATTCGGGTGTGTATTCGGGTGTGTTCGGGTGTGTATTCGGGTTGTAGTCGGGTGTGTGTTCGGGTGTGTATTCGGGTGTGTGTTCGGGTGTGTATTCGGGTTGTATTCGGGTGTGTGTTCGGGTGTGTGTTCGGGTTGTATTCGGGTGTGTGTTCTGGTGTGTGTTCGGGTGTGTGTTCGGGTGTGTGGTCGGGTGTGTGGTCGGGTGTGTGTTCGGGTGTGTGTTCGGGTGTGTATTCGGGTGTGTTTTCGGGTTTGTATTCGGGTGTGTATTCGGGTGTGTATTCGGGTTGTATTCGGGTGTGTATTCGGGTGTGTGTTCGGGTGTGTATTCGGGTTGTATTCGGGTGTGTGTTCGGATGTGCGTTCGGATGTGCGTTCGGGTGTGTGTTCGGGTGTGTATTCGGGTTGTATTCGGGTGTGTGTTCGGGTGTGTATTCGGGTTGTATTCGGGTGTGTGTTCGGGTGTGTGTTCGGGTGTGTGTTCGGTTGTGTGTTCGGGTGAGTATTCGGGTGTGTTCAGGTGTGTATTCGGGTGTGTGTTCGGGTGTTTATTCGGGTTGTAGTCGGGTGTGTGTTCGGGTGTGTTCGGGTGTGTATTCGGGTGTGTGTTCGGGTGTGTATTCGGGTTGTATTCGGGTGTGTGTTCGGGTTGTATTCGGGTGTGTCTTCGGGTGTGTATTCGGGTGTGTGTTCGGGTGTGTATTCGGGTGTGTGTTCGGGCGTGTATTCGGGTTGTATTCAGGTGTGTGTTCGGGTGTGTGTTCGGGTTGTATTCGGGTGTGTGTTCGGGTGTGTATTCGGGTTGTATTCGGGTGTGCATTCGGGTGTGTGTTCGGGTGTGTATTCGGGTTGTAGTCGGGTGTGTGTTCGGGTGTGTTCGGGTGTGTATTCGGGTGTGTGTTCGGGTGTGTATTCGGGTTGTATTCAGGTGTGTGTTCGGGTGTGTGTTCGGGTGTGTGTTCGGGTGTGTATTCGGGTGTGTGTTCGGGTGTGTATTCGGGTTGTATTCGGGTGTGTGTTCGGGTGTGTGTTCAGGTGTGTATTCGGGTTGTATTCGGGTGTGTGTTCGGGTGTGTATTCGGGTGTGTATTCGGGTGTGTATTCGGGTTGTATTCGGGTGTGTGTTCGGGTGTGTGTTCGGGTGTGTGTTCGGGTGTGTTTTCGGGTGTGTATTCGGGTTGTATTCAAGTGTGTAGTCGGGTTGTATTCGGGTGTGTATTCGGGTGTGTTCGGGTGTGTATTCGGGTTGTATTCGGGTGTGTGTTCGGGTGTGTATTCGGGTTGTAGTCGGGTGTGTGTTCGGGTGTGTATTCGGGTGTGTGTTCGGGTGTGTATTCGGGTGTGTGTTCGGGTGTGTATTCGGGTTGCATTCGGGTGTGTGTTCGGGTGTGTTTTCGGGTTTGTATTCGGGTGTGTATTCGGGTGTGTATTCGGGTTGTATTCGGGTGTGTGTTCGGGTGTGTGTTCGAGTTGTATTCGGGTGTGTGTTCGGGATTGTATTCGGGTGTGTGTTCGGGTGTGTGTTCGGGTGTGTGTTCGGGTGTGTGTTCGGTTGTGTGTTCGGGTGAGTTTTCGGGTGTGTTCGGGTGTGTATTCGAGTGTGTGTTCGGGTGTGTATTCGGGTTGTAGTCGGGTGTGTGTTCGGTTGTGTATTCGGGTTGTATTCGGGTGTGTATTCGGGTGTGTTTTCGGGTTTGTATTCAGGTGTGTATTCGGGTGTGTATTAGGGTTGTATTCGGGTTGTATTCGGGTGTGTATTCGGGTGTGTTTTCGGGTGTGTATTCGGGTTGTATTCGGGTGTGTGTTCGGGTGTGTATTCGGGTGTGTGTTCGGGAGTGTGTTCGGGTGTGTATTCGGGTTGTAGTCGGGTGTGTGTTCGGGTGTGTTCGGGTGTGTATTCGGGTGTGTGTTCGGGTGTGTATTCGGGTTGTAGTCGGGTGTGTGTTCGGGTGTGTTCGGGTGTGTATTCGGGTGTGTGTTCGGGTGTGTATTCGAGTTGTAGTCGGGTGTGTGTTCGGGTGTATTCGGGTGTGTTTTCGGGTTTGTATTCGGGTGTGTATTCGGGTGTGTATTCGGGTTGTATTCGGGTGTGTGTTCGGGTGTGTGTTCGGGTTGTATTCGGGTGTGTGTTCGGATTTGGATTCGGGTGTGTGTTCGTGTGTGTGTTCGGGTGTGTGTTCGGGTGTGAATTCGGGTTGTATTCGGGTGTGTGTTCGTGTGTGTATTCGGGTTGTATTCGGGTGTGTGTTCGGGTGTGTGTTCGGGTGTGTGTTCGGGTGTGTGTTCGGTTGTGTGTTCGGGTGAGTATTCGGGTGTGTTCGGGTGTGTATTCGGGTGTGTGTTCGGGTGTGTATTCGGGTTGTATTCGGGTGTGTGTTTGGGTGTGTATTCGGGTTGTATTCGGGTGTGTATTCGGGTGTGTTTTCGGGTTTGTATTCGGGTGTGTATTCGGGTGTGTATTAGGGTTGCATTCGGGTTGTATTCGGGTGTGTATTCGGGTGTGTTTTCGGGTGTGTATTCGGGTTGTATTCGGGTGTGTGTTCGGGTGTGTATTCGGGTGTGTGTTCGGGAGTGTGTTCGGGTGTGTATTCGGGTTGTAGTCTGGTGTGTGTTCGGGTGTGTTCGGGTGTGTATTCGGGTGTGTGTTCGGGTGTGTATTCGGGTTGTAGTCGGGTGTGTGTTCGGGTGTGTTCGGGTGTGTATTCGGGTGTGTGTTCGGGTGTGTGTTCGGGTTGTATTCGGGTGTGTGTTCGGGTGTGTATTCGGGTGTGTGTTCGGGTGTGTATTCGGGTGTGTGTTCGGGTGTGTATTCGGGTTGGATTCGGGTGTGTATTCGGGTGTGTGTTCGGGTGTGTATTCGGGTTGTAGTCGGGTGTGTGTTCGGGTGTGTATTCGGGTGTGTGTTCGGGTGTGTGTTCGGGTGTGTATTCGGGTTGTATTCGGGTGTGTGTTCGGGTGTGTGTTCGTGTTGTATTCGGGTATGTGTTCTGGTGTGTGTTCGGGTGTGTGTTCGGGTGTGTGGTCGGGTGTGTGTTCGGGTGTGTGTTCGGGTGTGTATTCGGGTGTGTGTTCGGGTGTGTGTTCGGGTGTGTGTTCGGGTGTGTGTTCGGTTGTGTGTTCGGGTGGGTATTCGGGTGTGTTCGGGTGTGTAGTCGGGTGTGTGTTCGGGTGTGTATTCGGGTTGTAGTCGGGTGTGTGTTCGGGTGTGTTCGGGTGTGTATTCGGGTGGTATTCGGGTGTGTATTCGGGTGTGTTCGGGTGTGTATTCGGGTTGTAGTCGGGTGTGTGTTCGGGTGTGTATTCGGGTGTGTGTTCGGGTGTGTATTCGGGTTGTATTCGGGTGTGTGTTCGGGTGTGTGTTCGGGTTGTATTCGGGTGTGTGTTCTGGTGTGTGTTCGGGTGTGTGTTCGGGTGTGTGGTCGGGTGTGTGGTCGGGTGTGTGTTCGGGTGTGTGTTCGGGTGTGTATTCGGGTGTGTTTTCGGGTTTGTATTCGGGTGTGTATTCGGGTGTGTATTCGGGTTGTATTCGGGTGTGTATTCGGGTGTGTGTTCGGGTGTGTATTCGGGTTGTATTCGGGTGTGTGTTCGGATGTGCGTTCGGATGTGCGTTCGGGTGTGTGTTCGGGTGTGTATTCGGGTTGTATTCGGGTGTGTGTTCGGGTGTGTATTCGGGTTGTATTCGGGTGTGTGTTCGGGTGTGTGTTCGGGTGTGTGTTCGGTTGTGTGTTCGGGTGAGTATTCGGGTGTGTTCAGGTGTGTATTCGGGTGTGTGTTCGGGTGTTTATTCGGGTTGTAGTCGGGTGTGTGTTCGGGTGTGTTCGGGTGTGTATTCGGGTGTGTGTTCGGGTGTGTATTCGGGTTGTATTCGGGTGTGTGTTCGGGTTGTATTCGGGTGTGTCTTCGGGTGTGTATTCGGGTGTGTGTTCGGGTGTGTATTCGGGTGTGTGTTCGGGCGTGTATTCGGGTTGTATTCAGGTGTGTGTTCGGGTGTGTGTTCGGGTTGTATTCGGGTGTGTGTTCGGGTGTGTATTCGGGTTGTATTCGGGTGTGCATTCGGGTGTGTGTTCGGGTGTGTATTCGGGTTGTAGTCGGGTGTGTGTTCGGGTGTGTTCGGGTGTGTATTCGGGTGTGTGTTCGGGTGTGTATTCGGGTTGTATTCAGGTGTGTGTTCGGGTGTGTGTTCGGGTGTGTGTTCGGGTGTGTATTCGGGTGTGTGTTCGGGTGTGTATTCGGGTTGTATTCGGGTGTGTGTTCGGGTGTGTGTTCAGGTGTGTATTCGGGTTGTATTCGGGTGTGTGTTCGGGTGTGTATTCGGGTGTGTATTCGGGTGTGTATTCGGGTTGTATTCGGGTGTGTGTTCGGGTGTGTGTTCGGGTGTGTGTTCGGGTGTGTTTTCGGGTGTGTATTCGGGTTGTATTCAAGTGTGTAGTCGGGTTGTATTCGGGTGTGTATTCGGGTGTGTTCGGGTGTGTATTCGGGTTGTATTCGGGTGTGTGTTCGGGTGTGTATTCGGGTTGTAGTCGGGTGTGTGTTCGGGTGTGTATTCGGGTGTGTGTTCGGGTGTGTATTCGGGTGTGTGTTCGGGTGTGTATTCGGGTTGCATTCGGGTGTGTGTTCGGGTGTGTTTTCGGGTTTGTATTCGGGTGTGTATTCGGGTGTGTATTCGGGTTGTATTCGGGTGTGTGTTCGGGTGTGTGTTCGAGTTGTATTCGGGTGTGTGTTCGGGATTGTATTCGGGTGTGTGTTCGGGTGTGTGTTCGGGTGTGTGTTCGGTTGTGTGTTCGGGTGAGTTTTCGGGTGTGTTCGGGTGTGTATTCGAGTGTGTGTTCGGGTGTGTATTCGGGTTGTAGTCGGGTGTGTGTTCGGTTGTGTATTCGGGTTGTATTCGGGTGTGTATTCGGGTGTGTTTTCGGGTTTGTATTCAGGTGTGTATTCGGGTGTGTATTAGGGTTGTATTCGGGTTGTATTCGGGTGTGTATTCGGGTGTGTTTTCGGGTGTGTATTCGGGTTGTATTCGGGTGTGTGTTCGGGTGTGTATTCGGGTGTGTGTTCGGGAGTGTGTTCGGGTGTGTATTCGGGTTGTAGTCGGGTGTGTGTTCGGGTGTGTTCGGGTGTGTATTCGGGTGTGTGTTCGGGTGTGTATTCGGGTTGTAGTCGGGTGTGTGTTCGGGTGTGTTCGGGTGTGTATTCGGGTGTGTGTTCGGGTGTGTATTCGAGTTGTAGTCGGGTGTGTGTTCGGGTGTATTCGGGTGTGTTTTCGGGTTTGTATTCGGGTGTGTATTCGGGTGTGTATTCGGGTTGTATTCGGGTGTGTGTTCGGGTGTGTGTTCGGGTTGTATTCGGGTGTGTGTTCGGATTTGGATTCGGGTGTGTGTTCGTGTGTGTGTTCGGGTGTGTGTTCGGGTGTGAATTCGGGTTGTATTCGGGTGTGTGTTCGTGTGTGTATTCGGGTTGTATTCGGGTGTGTGTTCGGGTGTGTGTTCGGGTGTGTGTTCGGGTGTGTGTTCGGTTGTGTGTTCGGGTGAGTATTCGGGTGTGTTCGGGTGTGTATTCGGGTGTGTGTTCGGGTGTGTATTCGGGTTGTATTCGGGTGTGTGTTTGGGTGTGTATTCGGGTTGTATTCGGGTGTGTATTCGGGTGTGTTTTCGGGTTTGTATTCGGGTGTGTATTCGGGTGTGTATTAGGGTTGCATTCGGGTTGTATTCGGGTGTGTATTCGGGTGTGTTTTCGGGTGTGTATTCGGGTTGTATTCGGGTGTGTGTTCGGGTGTGTATTCGGGTGTGTGTTCGGGAGTGTGTTCGGGTGTGTATTCGGGTTGTAGTCTGGTGTGTGTTCGGGTGTGTTCGGGTGTGTATTCGGGTGTGTGTTCGGGTGTGTATTCGGGTTGTAGTCGGGTGTGTGTTCGGGTGTGTTCGGGTGTGTATTCGGGTGTGTGTTCGGGTGTGTGTTCGGGTTGTATTCGGGTGTGTGTTCGGGTGTGTATTCGGGTGTGTGTTCGGGTGTGTATTCGGGTGTGTGTTCGGGTGTGTATTCGGGTTGGATTCGGGTGTGTATTCGGGTGTGTGTTCGGGTGTGTATTCGGGTTGTAGTCGGGTGTGTGTTCGGGTGTGTATTCGGGTGTGTGTTCGGGTGTGTGTTCGGGTGTGTATTCGGGTTGTATTCGGGTGTGTGTTCGGGTGTGTGTTCGTGTTGTATTCGGGTATGTGTTCTGGTGTGTGTTCGGGTGTGTGTTCGGGTGTGTGGTCGGGTGTGTGTTCGGGTGTGTGTTCGGGTGTGTATTCGGGTGTGTTTTCGGGTTAGTATTCGGGTGTGTATTCGGGTGTGTATTCGGGTTGTATTCGGGTGTGTATTCGGGTGTGTGTTCGGGTGTGTATTCGGGTTGTATTCGGGTGTGTATTCGGGTTGTATTCGGGTATGTGTTCGTGTGTGTATTCGGGTTGTATTCGGGTGCGTTCGGGTGTGTGTTCGGGTGTGTGTTCGGGTGTGTGTTCGGTTGTGTGTTCGGGTGAGTATTCGGGTGTGTTCGGGTGTGTATTCGGGTGTGTGTTCGGGTGTGTATTCGGGTTGTATTCGGGTGTGTGTTTGGGTGTGTATTCGGGTTGTATTCGGGTGTGTATTCGGGTGTGTTTTCGGGTTTGTATTCGGGTGTGTATTCGGGTGTGTATTCGGGTTGTATTCGGGTTGTATTCGGGTGTGTATTCGGGTGTGTGTTCGGGAGTGTGTTCGGGTGTGTGTTCGTGTGTGTGTTCGGGTGTGTGTTCGGGTTTGGATTCGGGTGTGTGTTCGTGTGTGTGTTCGGGTGTGTGTTCGGGTGTGTATTCGGGTTGTAGTCGGGTGTGTGTTCGGGTGTGTTCGGGTGTGTATTCGGGTGTGTGTTCGGGTGTGTATTCGGGTTGTAGTCGGGTGTGTGTTAGGGTGTGTTCGGGTGTGTATTCGGGTGTGTGTTCGGGTGTGTGTTCGGGTTTGGATTCGGGTGTGTGTTCGTGTGTGTGTTCGGGTGTGTGTTCGGGTGTGTTTTCGGGTGTGTATTCGAGTTGTAGTCGGGTGTGTGTCCGGGTGTGTTCGGGTGTGTATTCGGGTGTGTGTTCGGGTGTGTATTCGGGTTGTAGTCGGGTGTGTGTTAGGGTGTGTTCGGGTGTGTATTCGGGTGTGTGTTCGGGTGTGTATTCGGGTTGTATTCGGGTGTGTATTCGGGTTGTATTCGGGTGTGTGTTCGTGTGTGTATTCGGGTTGTATTCGGGTGTGTTCGGGTGTGTGTTCGGGTGTGTGTTCGGGTGTGTGTTCGGTTGTGTGTTCGGGAGAGTATTCGGGTGTGTTCGGGTGTGTATTCGGGTGTGTGTTCGGGTGTGTATTCGGGTTGTATTCGGGTGTGTGTTTGGGTGTGTATTCGGGTTGTATTCGGGTGTGTATTCGGGTGTGTTTTCGGGTTTGTATTCGGGTGTGTATTCGGGTGTGTATTCGGGTTGTATTCGGGTTGTATTCGGGTGTGTATTCGGGTGTGTTTTCGGGTGTGTATTCGGGTTGTAGTCGGGTGTGTGTTCGGGTGTGTTCGGGTGTGTATTCGGGTGTGTGTTCGGGTGTGTATTCGGGTTGTATTCGGGTGTGTGTTCGGGTGTGTGTTCGTGTTGTATTCGGGTATGTGTTCTGGTGTGTGTTCGGGTGTGTGTTCGGGTGTGTGGTCGGGTGTGTGTTCGGGTGTGTGTTCGGGTGTGTATTCGGGTGTGTTTTCGGGTTAGTATTCGGGTGTGTATTCGGGTCTGTATTCGGGTTGTATTCGGGTGTGTATTCGGGTGTGTGTTCGGGTGTGTTCGGGTGTGTATTCGGGTGTGTGTTCGGGTGTGTATTCGGGTTGTATTCGGGTGTGTGTTCGGGTGTGTGTTCGTGTTGTATTCGGGTATGTGTTCTGGTGTGTGTTCGGGTGTGTGTTCGGGTGTGTGGTCGGGTGTGTGTTCGGGTGTGTGTTCGGGTGTGTATTCGGGTGTGTTTTCTGGTTAGTATTCGGGTGAGTATTCGGGTGTGTATTCGGGTTGTATTCGGGTGTGTATTCGGGTGTGTGTTCGGGTGTGTATTCGGGTTGTATTCGGGTGTGTATTCGGGTGTGTGTTCGGGTGTGTATTCGAGTTGTATTCGGGTGTGTGTTCGGGTGTGTATTCGGGTTGTATTCGGGTGTGTGTTCGGGTGTGTGTTCGGGTGTGTGTTCGGTTGTGTGTTCGGGTGTGTATTCGGGTGTGTGTTCGGGTGTGTATTCGGGTTGTAGTCGGGTGTGTGTTCGGGTGTGTTCGGGTGTGTATTCGGGTGTGTGTTCGGGTGTGTATTCGGGTTGTATTCGGGTGTGTGTTCGGGTGTGTGTTCGTGTTGTATTCGGGTATGTGTTCTGGTGTGTGTTCGGGTGTGTGTTCGGGTGTGTGGTCGGGTGTGTGTTCGGGTGTGTGTTCGGGTGTGTATTCGGGTGTGTTTTCGGGTTAGTATTCGGGTGAGTATTCGGGTGTGTATTCGGGTTGTATTCGGGTGTGTATTCGGGTGTGTGTTCGGGTGTGTATTCGGGTTGTATTCGGGTGTGTATTCGGGTGTGTGTTCGGGTGTGTATTCGGGTTGTATTCGGGTGTGTATTCGGGTGTGTGTTCGGGTGTGTATTCGAGTTGTATTCGGGTGTGTGTTCGGGTGTGTATTCGGGTTGTATTCGGGTGTGTGTTCGGGTGTGTGTTCGGGTGTGTGTTCGGTTGTGTGTTCGGGTGAGTATTCGGGTGTGTTCGGGTGTGTATTCGGGTGTGTGTTCGGGTGTGTATTCGGGTTGTAGTCGGGTGTGTGTTCGGGTGTGTTCGGGTGTGTATTCGGGTGTGTGTTCGGGTGTGTATTCGGGTTGTATTCGGGTGTGTGTTCGGGTGTGTATTCGGGTGTGTGTTCGGGAGTGTGTTCGGGTGTGTATTCGGGTTGTAGTCGGGTGTGTGTTCGGGTGTGTTCGGGTGTGTATTCGGGTGTGTGTTCGGGTGTGTATTCGGGTTGTAGTCGGGTGTGTGTTCGGGTGTGTTCGGGTGTGTATTCGGGTGTGTGTTCGGGTGTGTATTCGAGTTGTAGTCGGGTGTGTGTTCGGGTGTATTCGGGTGTGTTTTCGGGTTTGTATTCGGGTGTGTATTCGGGTGTGTATTCGGGTTGTATTCGGGTGTGTGTTCGGGTGTGTGTTCGGGTTGTATTCGGGTGTGTGTTCGGATTTGGATTCGGGTGTGTGTTCGTGTGTGTGTTCGGGTGTGTGTTCGGGTGTGAATTCGGGTTGTATTCGGGTGTGTGTTCGTGTGTGTATTCGGGTTGTATTCGGGTGTGTGTTCGGGTGTGTGTTCGGGTGTGTGTTCGGGTGTGTGTTCGGTTGTGTGTTCGGGTGAGTATTCGGGTGTGTTCGGGTGTGTATTCGGGTGTGTGTTCGGGTGTGTATTCGGGTTGTATTCGGGTGTGTGTTTGGGTGTGTATTCGGGTTGTATTCGGGTGTGTATTCGGGTGTGTTTTCGGGTTTGTATTCGGGTGTGTATTCGGGTGTGTATTAGGGTTGCATTCGGGTTGTATTCGGGTGTGTATTCGGGTGTGTTTTCGGGTGTGTATTCGGGTTGTATTCGGGTGTGTGTTCGGGTGTGTATTCGGGTGTGTGTTCGGGAGTGTGTTCGGGTGTGTATTCGGGTTGTAGTCTGGTGTGTGTTCGGGTGTGTTCGGGTGTGTATTCGGGTGTGTGTTCGGGTGTGTATTCGGGTTGTAGTCGGGTGTGTGTTCGGGTGTGTTCGGGTGTGTATTCGGGTGTGTGTTCGGGTGTGTGTTCGGGTTGTATTCGGGTGTGTGTTCGGGTGTGTATTCGGGTGTGTGTTCGGGTGTGTATTCGGGTGTGTGTTCGGGTGTGTATTCGGGTTGGATTCGGGTGTGTATTCGGGTGTGTGTTCGGGTGTGTATTCGGGTTGTAGTCGGGTGTGTGTTCGGGTGTGTATTCGGGTGTGTGTTCGGGTGTGTGTTCGGGTGTGTATTCGGGTTGTATTCGGGTGTGTGTTCGGGTGTGTGTTCGTGTTGTATTCGGGTATGTGTTCTGGTGTGTGTTCGGGTGTGTGTTCGGGTGTGTGGTCGGGTGTGTGTTCGGGTGTGTGTTCGGGTGTGTATTCGGGTGTGTTTTCGGGTTAGTATTCGGGTGTGTATTCGGGTGTGTATTCGGGTTGTATTCGGGTGTGTATTCGGGTGTGTGTTCGGGTGTGTATTCGGGTTGTATTCGGGTGTGTATTCGGGTTGTATTCGGGTATGTGTTCGTGTGTGTATTCGGGTTGTATTCGGGTGCGTTCGGGTGTGTGTTCGGGTGTGTGTTCGGGTGTGTGTTCGGTTGTGTGTTCGGGTGAGTATTCGGGTGTGTTCGGGTGTGTATTCGGGTGTGTGTTCGGGTGTGTATTCGGGTTGTATTCGGGTGTGTGTTTGGGTGTGTATTCGGGTTGTATTCGGGTGTGTATTCGGGTGTGTTTTCGGGTTTGTATTCGGGTGTGTATTCGGGTGTGTATTCGGGTTGTATTCGGGTTGTATTCGGGTGTGTATTCGGGTGTGTGTTCGGGAGTGTGTTCGGGTGTGTGTTCGTGTGTGTGTTCGGGTGTGTGTTCGGGTTTGGATTCGGGTGTGTGTTCGTGTGTGTGTTCGGGTGTGTGTTCGGGTGTGTATTCGGGTTGTAGTCGGGTGTGTGTTCGGGTGTGTTCGGGTGTGTATTCGGGTGTGTGTTCGGGTGTGTATTCGGGTTGTAGTCGGGTGTGTGTTAGGGTGTGTTCGGGTGTGTATTCGGGTGTGTGTTCGGGTGTGTGTTCGGGTTTGGATTCGGGTGTGTGTTCGTGTGTGTGTTCGGGTGTGTGTTCGGGTGTGTTTTCGGGTGTGTATTCGAGTTGTAGTCGGGTGTGTGTCCGGGTGTGTTCGGGTGTGTATTCGGGTGTGTGTTCGGGTGTGTATTCGGGTTGTAGTCGGGTGTGTGTTAGGGTGTGTTCGGGTGTGTATTCGGGTGTGTGTTCGGGTGTGTATTCGGGTTGTATTCGGGTGTGTATTCGGGTTGTATTCGGGTGTGTGTTCGTGTGTGTATTCGGGTTGTATTCGGGTGTGTTCGGGTGTGTGTTCGGGTGTGTGTTCGGGTGTGTGTTCGGTTGTGTGTTCGGGTGAGTATTCGGGTGTGTTCGGGTGTGTATTCGGGTGTGTGTTCGGGTGTGTATTCGGGTTGTATTCGGGTGTGTGTTTGGGTGTGTATTCGGGTTGTATTCGGGTGTGTATTCGGGTGTGTTTTCGGGTTTGTATTCGGGTGTGTATTCGGGTGTGTATTCGGGTTGTATTCGGGTTGTATTCGGGTGTGTATTCGGGTGTGTTTTCGGGTGTGTATTCGGGTTGTAGTCGGGTGTGTGTTCGGGTGTGTTCGGGTGTGTATTCGGGTGTGTGTTCGGGTGTGTATTCGGGTTGTATTCGGGTGTGTGTTCGGGTGTGTGTTCGTGTTGTATTCGGGTATGTGTTCTGGTGTGTGTTCGGGTGTGTGTTCGGGTGTGTGGTCGGGTGTGTGTTCGGGTGTGTGTTCGGGTGTGTATTCGGGTGTGTTTTCGGGTTAGTATTCGGGTGTGTATTCGGGTCTGTATTCGGGTTGTATTCGGGTGTGTATTCGGGTGTGTGTTCGGGTGTGTTCGGGTGTGTATTCGGGTGTGTGTTCGGGTGTGTATTCGGGTTGTATTCGGGTGTGTGTTCGGGTGTGTGTTCGTGTTGTATTCGGGTATGTGTTCTGGTGTGTGTTCGGGTGTGTGTTCGGGTGTGTGGTCGGGTGTGTGTTCGGGTGTGTGTTCGGGTGTGTATTCGGGTGTGTTTTCTGGTTAGTATTCGGGTGAGTATTCGGGTGTGTATTCGGGTTGTATTCGGGTGTGTATTCGGGTGTGTGTTCGGGTGTGTATTCGGGTTGTATTCGGGTGTGTATTCGGGTGTGTGTTCGGGTGTGTATTCGAGTTGTATTCGGGTGTGTGTTCGGGTGTGTATTCGGGTTGTATTCGGGTGTGTGTTCGGGTGTGTGTTCGGGTGTGTGTTCGGTTGTGTGTTCGGGTGTGTATTCGGGTGTGTGTTCGGGTGTGTATTCGGGTTGTAGTCGGGTGTGTGTTCGGGTGTGTTCGGGTGTGTATTCGGGTGTGTGTTCGGGTGTGTATTCGGGTTGTATTCGGGTGTGTGTTCGGGTGTGTGTTCGTGTTGTATTCGGGTATGTGTTCTGGTGTGTGTTCGGGTGTGTGTTCGGGTGTGTGGTCGGGTGTGTGTTCGGGTGTGTGTTCGGGTGTGTATTCGGGTGTGTTTTCGGGTTAGTATTCGGGTGAGTATTCGGGTGTGTATTCGGGTTGTATTCGGGTGTGTATTCGGGTGTGTGTTCGGGTGTGTATTCGGGTTGTATTCGGGTGTGTATTCGGGTGTGTGTTCGGGTGTGTATTCGGGTTGTATTCGGGTGTGTATTCGGGTGTGTGTTCGGGTGTGTATTCGAGTTGTATTCGGGTGTGTGTTCGGGTGTGTATTCGGGTTGTATTCGGGTGTGTGTTCGGGTGTGTGTTCGGGTGTGTGTTCGGTTGTGTGTTCGGGTGAGTATTCGGGTGTGTTCGGGTGTGTATTCGGGTGTGTGTTCGGGTGTGTATTCGGGTTGTAGTCGGGTGTGTGTTCGGGTGTGTTCGGGTGTGTATTCGGGTGTGTGTTCGGGTGTGTATTCGGGTTGTATTCGGGTGTGTGTTCGGGTGTGTGTTCGGGTGTGTGTTCGGGTGTGTGTTCGGTTGTGTGTTCGGGTGAGTATTCGGGTGTGTTCGGGTGTGTGTTCGGGAGTGTGTTCTGGTGTGTATTCGGGTTGTAGTCGTGTGTGTGTTCGGGTGTGTTCGGGTGTGTATTCGGGTGTGTATTCGGGTTGCATTCGGGTGTGTGTTCGGGTGTGTATTCGGGTGTGTTTTCGGGTGTGTATTCGGGTGTGAATTCGGGTGTGTTTTCGGGTTGTATTCGGGTGTGTGTTCGGGTGTGTGTTCGGGTGTGTGTTCGGGTGTGTGTTCGGGTGTGTATTCGGGTTTTATTCGGGTGTGTGTTCGGGTGTGTATTCGGGTTGTATTCGGGAGTGTGTTCGGGTGTGTGTTCGGGCGTGTGTTCGGTTGTGTGTTCGGGTGTGTATTCGGGTTGTATTAGGGTGTGTGTTCGGGTTGTATTCGGGTGTGTGTTCGGGTGTGTGTTCGGGTTGTATTCGGGTGTGTGTTCGGGTGTGTATTCGGGTGTGTATTCGGGTTGTATTCGGGTGTGTGTTCGGGTGTGTGTTCGGGTGTGTATTCGGGTGTGTGTTCGGGTGTGTATTCTGGTTGTATTCGGCTGTGTGTTCGGGTGTGTATTCGGGTGTGTGTTCGGGTGTGTATACGGGTTGCATTCGGGTGTGTGTTCGGGTGTGTATTCGGGTGTGTTTTCGGGTTTGTATTCGGGTGTGTATTCGGGTGTGTATTCGAGTTGTATTCGGGTGTGTATTCGGGTGTGTGTTCGGGTGTGTATTCGGGTTGTATTCGGGTGTGTGTTCGTGTGTGTATTCGGGTGTGTGTTCTGGAGTGTGTTCGGGTGTGTATTCAGGTTGTAGTCGGGTGTGTGTTCGGGTGTGTATTCGGGTGTGTGTTCGGGTGTGTGTTCGGGTGTGTATTCGGGTGTGTGTTCGGGTGTGTATTCGGGTTGTAGTCGGGTGTGTGTTCGGGTGTGTTCGTGTGTGTATTCGGGTGTGTGTTCGGGTGTGTGTTCGGGTGTGTGTTCGGGTTGTATTCGGGTGTGTGTTCGGGTGTGTGTTCGGGTGGGTGTTCGGGTGTGTGGTCGGGTGTGTGTTCGGGTGTGTGTTCGGGTGTGTATTCGGGTTGTATTCGATTGTGTATTCGGGTTTGTGTTCGGGTGTGTATTCGGGTTGTATTCGGGTGTGTGTTCGGGTGTGTGTTCGGGTGTGTGTTCGGGTGTGTGTTCCGGTGTGTATTCGGGTGTGTGTTCTGGTGTGTATTCGGGTTGTATTCGGGTGTGTGTTCGGGTGTGTGTTCTTGTGTGTGTTCGGGTTGTATTCGGGTGTGTGTTCGGGTGTGTATTCGGGTTGTATTCGGGTGTATATTCGGGTGTGTGTTCGGTTGTGTATTTGGGTTGTAGTCGGGTGTGTGTTCGGGTGTGTATTCTGGTGTGTGTTCGTGTGTGTATTCGGGTTGTATTCGGGTGTGTGTTCGGGTGTGTATTCGGGTTGTATTCGGGTGTGTGTTCGGGTGTGTATTCGGGTTGTATTCGGGTGTGTGTTCGGGTGTGTGTTCGGGTGTGTGTTCGGGTGTGTGTTCGGGTGTGTATTCGGGTTGTATTCGGGTGTGTGTTCGGGTGTGTATTCGGGTGTGTGTTCGGGTGTGTGTTCGGGTGTGTATTCGGGTTGTATTCGGGTGTGTGTTCGGGTGTGTGTTCGGGTTGTATTCGGGTGTGTGTTCGGGTGTGTGTTCGGGTGTGTGTTCGGGTGTGTGTTCGGGTGTGTATTCGGGTTGTATTCGGGTGTGTGTTCCCGTGTGTGTTCGGGTTGTATTCGGGTGTGTGTTCGGGTGTGTGTTCGGGTGTGTGTTCGGGTGTGTATTCGGGTTGCATTCGGGTGTGTGTTCGGGTGTGTGTTCAGGTGTGTATTCGGGTGTGTATTCGGGTTGTATTCGGGTGTGTGTTCGGGTGTGTGTTCGGGTGTGTATTCGGGTGTGTGTTCGGGTGTGTATTCGGGTTGTATTCGGGTGTGTGTTCGGATGTGTGTTCGGGTGTGTGTTCGGGTGTGTATTCGGGTTGTATTCGGGTGTGTGTTCGGGTGTGTGTTCGGGTGTGTGTTCGGTTGTGTGTTCGGGTGAGTATTCGGGTGTGTTCGGGTGTGTATTCGTGTGTGTGTTCGGGTGTGTATTCGGGTTGTAGTCGGGTGTGTGTTCGGTTGTGTGTTCGGGTGTGTATTCGGGTGTGTTTTCGGGTTTGTATTCGGGTGTGTATTCGGGTGTGTATTCGGGTTGTATTCGGGTGTGTGTTCGGGTGTGTGTTCGGGTTGTATTCGGGTGTGTGTTCGGGTGTGTGTTCGGGTTAGTATTCGGGTGTGTGTTCGGGTGTGTGTTCGGGTGTGTGTTCGGTTGTGTGTTCGGGTGGGTATTCGGGTGTGTTCGGGTGTGTAGTCGGGTGTGTGTTCGGGTGTGTATTCGGGTTGTAGTCGGGTGTGTGTTCGGGTGTGTTCGGGTGTGTATTCGGGTGGTATTCGGGTGTGTATTCGGGTGTGTTCGGGTGTGTATTCGGGTTGTAGTCGGGTGTGTGTTCGGGTGTGTATTCGGGTGTGTGTTCGGGTGTGTATTCGGGTTGTATTCGGGTGTGTGTTCGGGTGTGTGTTCGGGTTGTATTCGGGTGTGTGTTCTGGTGTGTGTTCGGGTGTGTGTTCGGGTGTGTGGTCGGGTGTGTGGTCGGGTGTGTATTCGGGTGTGTATTCGGGTTGTATTCGGGTGTGTGTTCGGGTGTGTGTTCGGGTGTGTATTCGGGTTGTATTCGGGTGTGTGTTCGGGTGTGTATTCGGGTTGTATTCGGGTGTGTGTTCGGGTGTGTGTTCGGGTGTGTGTTCGGTTGTGTGTTCGGGTGAGTATTCGGGTGTGTTCAGGTGTGTATTCGGGTGTGTGTTCGGGTGTTTATTCCTGTTGTAGTCGGGTGTGTGTTCGGGTGTGTTCGGGTGTGTATTCGGGTGTGTGTTCGGGTGTGTATTCGGGTTGTATTCGGGTGTGTGTTCGGGTTGTATTCGGGTGTGTGTTCGGGTGTGTATTCGGGTGTGTGTTCGGGTGTGTATTCGGGTGTGTGTTCGGGCGTGTATTCGGGTTGTATTCGGGTTGTATTCAGGTGTGTGTTCGGGTGTGTGTTCGGGTTGTATTCGGGTGTGTGTTCGGGTGTGTATTCGGGTTGTATTCGGGTGTGCATTCGGGTGTGTGTTCGGGTGTGTATTCGGGTTGTAGTCGGGTGTGTGTTCGGGTGTGTTCGGGTGTGTATTCGGGTGTGTGTTCGGGTGTGTATTCGGGTTGTATTCAGGTGTGTGTTCGGGTGTGTGTTCGGGTGTGTATTCGGGTGTGTGTTCGGGTGTGTATTCGGGTTGTATTCGGGTGTGTGTTCGGGTGTGTGTTCAGGTGTGTATTCGGGTTGTATTCGGGTGTGTGTTCGGGTGTGTATTCGGGTGTGTATTCGGGTTGTATTCGGGTGTGTGTTCGGGTGTGTGTTCGGGTGTGTGTTCGGGTGTGTTTTCGGGTGTGTTTTCGGGTTGTATTCAAGTGTGTAGTCGGGTTGTATTCGGGTGTGTATTCGGGTGTGTTCGGGTGTGTATTCGGGTTGTAGTCGGGTGTGTGTTCGGGTGTGTATTCGGGTGTGTGTTCGGGTGTGTATTCGGGTGTGTGTTCGGGTGTGTATTCGGGTTGCATTCGGGTGTGTGTTCGGGTGTGTTTTCGGGTTTGTATTCGGGTGTGTATTCGGGTGTGTATTCGGGTTGTATTCGGGTGTGTGTTCGGGTGTGTGTTCGGGTTGTATTCGGGTGTGTGTTCGGGATTGTATTCGGGTGTGTGTTCGGGTGTGTGTTCGGGTGTGTGTTCGGGTGTGTGTTCGGGTGTGTGTTCGGTTGTGTGTTCGGGTGAGTATTCGGGTGTGTTCGGGTGTGTATTCGAGTGTGTGTTCGGGTGTGTATTCGGGTTGTAGTCGGGTGTGTGTTCGGTTGTGTGTTCGGGTGTGTATTCGGGTTTGTAGTCGGGTGTGTGTTCGGGTGTGTTCGGGTGTGTATTCGGGTGTGTGTTCGGGTGTGTATTCGGGTTGTATTCGGGTGTGTGTTCGGGTTGTATTCGGGTGTGTGTTCGGGTGTGTATTCGGGTGTGTGTTCGGGTGTGTATTCGGGTGTGTGTTCGGGCGTGTATTCGGGTTGTATTCAGGTGTGTGTTCGGGTGTGTGTTCGGGTTGTATTCGGGTGTGTGTTCGGGTGTGTATTCGGGTTGTATTCGGGTGTGTATTCGGGTGTGTGTTCGGGTGTTTATTCGGGTTGTAGTCGGGTGTGTGTTCGGGTGTGTTCGGGTGTGTATTCGGGTGTGTGTTCGGGTGTGTATTCGGGTTGTATTCAGGTGTGTGTTCGGGTGTGTGTTCGGGTGTGTGTTCGGGTGTGTATTCGGGTGTGTGTTCGGGTGTGTATTCGGGTTGTATTCGGGTGTGTGTTCGGGTGTGTATTCGGGTTGCATTCGGGTGTGTGTTCGGGTGTGTTTTCGGGTTTGTATTCGGGTGTGTATTCGGGCGTGTATTCGGGTTGTATTCGGGTGTGTGTTCGGGTGTGTGTTCGGGTTGTATTCGGGTGTGTGTTCGGGATTGTATTCGGGTGTGTGTTCGGGTGTGTGTTCGGGTGTGTGTTCGGGTGTGTATTCGGGTTGTATTCGGGTGTGTGTTCGGGTGTGTATTCGGGTTGTATTCGGGTTTGTGTTCGGGTGGGTTCGGGTGTGTGTTCGGGTGTGTATTCGGGTTGTAGTCGGGTGTGTGTTCGGGTGTGTATTCGGGTGTGTGTTCGGGTGTGTATTCGGGTTGTAGTCGGGTGTGTGTTCGGGTGTGTATTCGGGTGTGTATTCGGGTGTGTGTTCGGGTGTGTATTCGGGTGTGTGTTCGGGTGTGTGTTCGGGTTGTATTCGGGTGTGTGTTCTGGTGTGTGTTCGGGTGTGTGTTCGGGTGTGTGGTCGGGTGTGTGTTCGGGTGTGTGTTCGGGTGTGTATTCGGGTGTGTTTTCGGGTTTGTATTCGGGTGTGTATTCGGGTTGTATTCGGGTGTGTATTCGGGTGTGTGTTCGGGTGTGTATTCGGGTTGTATTCGGGTGTGTGTTCGGATGTGTGTTCGGGTGTGTGTTCGGGTGGGTGTTCGGGTGTGTATTCGGGTTGTATTCGGGTGTGTGTTCGGGTGTGTATTCGGGTTGTATTCGGGTGTGTGTTCGGGTGTGTGTTCGGGTGTGTGTTCGGTTGTGTGTTCGGGTGAGTATTCGGGTGTGTTCGGGTGTGTATTCGGGTGTGTGTTCGGGTGTGTATTCGGGTTGTAGTCGGGTGTGTGTTCGGGTGTGTATTCGGGTGTGTGTTCGGGTGTGTATTCGGGTGTGTGTTCGGGCGTGTATTCGGGTTGTATTCAGGTGTGTATTCGGGTGTGTGTTCGGGTTGAATTCGGGTGTGTGTTCGGGTGTGTATTCGGGTTGTATTCGGGTGTGTGTTCGGGTGTGTGTTCGGGTGTGTATTCGGGTTGTATTCGGGTGTGTGTTCGGGTGTGTATTCGGGTTGTATTCGGGTGTGTGTTCGGGTGTGTGTTCGGGTGTGTGTTCGGTTGTGTGTTCGGGTGAGTATTCGGGTGTGTGTTCGGGTGTGTATTCGGGTGTGTATTCGGGTGTGTATTCGGGTTGTATATGGGTGTGTGTTCGGGTGTGTGTTCGGGTGTGTATTCGGGTTGTATTCGGGTGTGTGTTCGGGTGTGTGTTCGGGTTGTATTCGGGTGTGTGTTCGGGTTAGTATTCGGGTGTGTGTTCGGGTGTGTGTTCGGGTGTGTTTTCGGGTGTGTATTCGGGTGTGTTTTCGGGTTAGTATTCGGGTGTGTATTCGGGTTGTATTCGGGTGTGTATTCGGGTGTGTGTTCGGGTGTGTATTCGGGTTGTATTCGGGTGTGTGTTCGGGTGTGTGTTCGGGTTTGTGTTCGGTTGTGTGTTCGGGTGAGTATTCGGGTGTGTTCGGGTGTGTATTCGAGTGTGTGTTCGGGTGTGTATTCGGGTTGTAGTCGGGTGTGTGTTCGGTTGTGTGTTCGGGTGTGTATTCGGGTGTGTTTTCGGGTTTGTATTCGGGTGTGTATTCGGGTGTGTATTCGGGTGTGTATTCGGGTTGTATTCGGGTGTGTGTTCGGGTGTGTGTTCGGGTTGTATTCGGGTGTGTGTTCGGGTGTGTGTTCGGGTTAGTATTCGGGTGTGTGTTCGGGTGTGTGTTCGGGTGTGTGTTCAGGTGTGTGTTCGGTTGTGTGTTCGGGTGAGTATTCGGGTGTGTTCGGGTGTGTAGTCGGGTGTGTGTTCGGGTGTGTATTCGTTTTGTAGTCGGGTGTGTGTTCGGGTGTGTTCGGGTGTGTATTCGGGTGGTATTCGGGTGTGTATTCGGGTGTGTGTTCGGGTGTGTATTCGGGTTGTAGTCGGGTGTGTGTTCGGGTGTGTATTCGGGTGTGTGTTCGGGTGTGTATTCGGGTTGTATTCGGGTGTGTGTTCGGGTGTGTGTTCGGGTTGTATTCGGGTGTGTGTTCTGGTGTGTGTTCGGGTGTGTGTTCGGGTGTGTGGTCGGGTGTGTGGTCGGGTGTGTGTTCGGGTGTGTGTTCGGGTGTGTATTCGGGTGTGTTTTCGGGTTTGTATTCGGGTGTGTATTCGGGTGTGTATTCGGGTTGTACTCGGGTGTGTATTCGGGTGTGTGTTCGGGTGTGTATTCGGGTTGTATTCGGGTGTGTGTTCGGATGTGCGTTCGGATGTGCGTTCGGGTGTGTGTTCGGGTGTGTGTTCGGGTGTGTATTCGGGTTGTTTTCGGGTGTGTGTTCGGGTTGTATTCGGGTGTGTGTTCGGGATTGTATTCGGGTGTGTGTTCGGGTGTGTGTTCGGGTGTGTGTTCGGGTGTGTATTCGGGTTGTATTCGGGTGTGTGTTCGGGTGTGTATTCGGGTTGTATTCGGGTTTGTGTTCGGGTGGGTTCGGGTGTGTGTTCGGGTGTGTATTCGGGTTGTAGTCGGGTGTGTGTTCGGGTGTGTATTCGGGTGTGTGTTCGGGTGTGTATTCGGGTTGTAGTCGGGTGTGTGTTCGGGTGTGTATTCGGGTGTGTATTCGGGTGTGTGTTCGGGTGTGTATTCGGGTGTGTGTTCGGGTGTGTGTTCGGGTTGTATTCGGGTGTGTGTTCTGGTGTGTGTTCGGGTGTGTGTTCGGGTGTGTGGTCGGGTGTGTGTTCGGGTGTGTGTTCGGGTGTGTATTCGGGTGTGTTTTCGGGTTTGTATTCGGGTGTGTATTCGGGTTGTATTCGGGTGTGTATTCGGGTGTGTGTTCGGGTGTGTATTCGGGTTGTATTCGGGTGTGTGTTCGGATGTGTGTTCGGGTGTGTGTTCGGGTGGGTGTTCGGGTGTGTATTCGGGTTGTATTCGGGTGTGTGTTCGGGTGTGTATTCGGGTTGTATTCGGGTGTGTGTTCGGGTGTGTGTTCGGGTGTGTGTTCGGTTGTGTGTTCGGGTGAGTATTCGGGTGTGTTCGGGTGTGTATTCGGGTGTGTGTTCGGGTGTGTATTCGGGTTGTAGTCGGGTGTGTGTTCGGGTGTGTATTCGGGTGTGTGTTCGGGTGTGTATTCGGGTGTGTGTTCGGGCGTGTATTCGGGTTGTATTCAGGTGTGTATTCGGGTGTGTGTTCGGGTTGAATTCGGGTGTGTGTTCGGGTGTGTATTCGGGTTGTATTCGGGTGTGTGTTCGGGTGTGTGTTCGGGTGTGTATTCGGGTTGTATTCGGGTGTGTGTTCGGGTGTGTATTCGGGTTGTATTCGGGTGTGTGTTCGGGTGTGTGTTCGGGTGTGTGTTCGGTTGTGTGTTCGGGTGAGTATTCGGGTGTGTGTTCGGGTGTGTATTCGGGTGTGTATTCGGGTGTGTATTCGGGTTGTATATGGGTGTGTGTTCGGGTGTGTGTTCGGGTGTGTATTCGGGTTGTATTCGGGTGTGTGTTCGGGTGTGTGTTCGGGTTGTATTCGGGTGTGTGTTCGGGTTAGTATTCGGGTGTGTGTTCGGGTGTGTTTTCGGGTGTGTATTCGGGTGTGTTTTCGGGTTAGTATTCGGGTGTGTATTCGGGTTGTATTCGGGTGTGTATTCGGGTGTGTGTTCGGGTGTGTATTCGGGTTGTATTCGGGTGTGTGTTCGGGTGTGTGTTCGGGTTTGTGTTCGGGTTGTAGTCGGGTGTGTGTTCGGTTGTGTGTTCGGGTGTGTATTCGGGTGTGTTTTCGGGTTTGTATTCGGGTGTGTATTCGGGTGTGTATTCGGGTTGTATTCGGGTGTGTGTTCGGGTGTGTGTTCGGGTTGTATTCGGGTGTGTGTTCGGGTGTGTGTTCGGGTTAGTATTCGGGTGTGTGTTCGGGTGTGTGTTCGGGTGTGTGTTCAGGTGTGTGTTCGGTTGTGTGTTCGGGTGAGTATTCGGGTGTGTTCGGGTGTGTAGTCGGGTGTGTGTTCGGGTGTGTATTCGGGTTGTAGTCGGGTGTGTGTTCGGGTGTGTTCGGGTGTGTATTCGGGTGGTATTCGGGTGTGTATTCGGGTGTGTGTTCGGGTGTGTATTCGGGTTGTAGTCGGGTGTGTGTTCGGGTGTGTATTCGGGTGTGTGTTCGGGTGTGTATTCGGGTTGTATTCGGGTGTGTGTTCGGGTGTGTGTTCGGGTTGTATTCGGGTGTGTGTTCTGGTGTGTGTTCGGGTGTGTGTTCGGGTGTGTGGTCGGGTGTGTGGTCGGGTGTGTGTTCGGGTGTGTGTTCGGGTGTGTATTCGGGTGTGTTTTCGGGTTTGTATTCGGGTGTGTATTCGGGTGTGTATTCGGGTTGTATTCGGGTGTGTATTCGGGTGTGTGTTCGGGTGTGTTTTCGGGTTGTATTCGGGTGTGTGTTCGGATGTGCGTTCGGATGTGCGTTCGGGTGTGTGTTCGGGTGTGTGTTCGGGTGTGTATTCGGGTTGTTTTCGGGTGTGTGTTCGGGTGTGTAATCGGGTTGTATTCGGGTGTGTGTTCGGGTGTGTGTTCGGTTGTGTGTTCGGGTGAGTATTCGGGTGTGTTCGGGTGTGTATTCGGGTGTGTGTTCGGGTGTTTATTCGGGTTGTAGTCGGGTGTGTGTTCGGGTGTGTTCGGGTGTGTATTCGGGGGTGTGTTCGGGTGTGTATTCGGGTTGTATTCGGGTGTGTGTTCGGGTTGTATTCGGGTGTGTGTTCGGGTGTGTATTCGGGTGTCTGTTCGGGTGTGTATTCGGGTGTGTGTTCGGGCGTGTATTCGGGTTGTATTCAGGTGTGTGTTCGGGTGTGTGTTCGGGTTGTATTCGGGTGTGTGTTCGGGTGTGTGTTCGGGTTGTATTCGGGTGTGTATTCGGGTGTGTGTTCGGGTGTTTATTCGGGTTGTAGTCGGGTGTGTGTTCGGGTGTGTATTCGGGTGTGTGTTCGGGTGTGTATTCGGGTTGTATTCGGGTGTGTGTTCGGGTGTGTGTTCGGGTTGTATTCGGGTGTGTGTTCTGGTGTGTGTTCGGGTGTGTGTTCGGGTGTGTGGTCGGGTGTGTGGTCGGGTGTGTGTTCGGGTGTGTGTTCGGGTGTGTATTCGGGTGTGTTTTCGGGTTTGTATTCGGGTGTGTATTCGGGTGTGTATTCGGGTTGTATTCGGGTGTGTATTCGGGTGTGTGTTCGGGTGTGTATTCGGGTTGTATTCGGGTGTGTGTTCGGATGTGCGTTCGGATGTGCGTTCGGGTGTGTGTTCGGGTGTGTGTTCGGGTGTGTATTCGGGTTGTTTTCGGGTGTGTGTTCGGGTGTGTAATCGGGTTGTATTCGGGTGTGTGTTCGGGTGTGTGTTCGGTTGTGTGTTCGGGTGAGTATTCGGGTGTGTTCGGGTGTGTATTCGGGTGTGTGTTCGGGTGTTTATTCGGGTTGTAGTCGGGTGTGTGTTCGGGTGTGTATTCGGGGGTGTGTTCGGGTGTGTATTCGGGTTGTATTCGGGTGTGTGTTCGGGTTGTATTCGGGTGTGTGTTCGGGTGTGTATTCGGGTGTCTGTTCGGGTGTGTATTCGGGTGTGTGTTCGGGCGTGTATTCGGGTTGTATTCAGGTGTGTGTTCGGGTGTGTGTACGGGTTGTATTCGGGTGTGTGTTCGGGTGTGTGTTCGGGTTGTATTCGGGTGTGTATTCGGGTGTGTGTTCGGGTGTGTGTTCGGGTGTTTATTCGGGTTGTAGTCGGGTGTGTGTTCGGGTGTGTATTCGGGTGTGTGTTCGGGTGTGTATTCGGGTTGTATTCAGGTGTGTGTTCGGGTGTGTGTTCGGGTGTGTGTTCGGGTGTGTATTCGGGTGTGTGTTCGGGTGTGTATTCGGGTTGTATTCGGGTGTGTGTTCGGGTGTGTATTCGGGTTGCATTCGGGTGAGTGTTCGGGTGTGTTTTCGGGTTTGTATTCGGGTGTGTATTCGGGCGTGTATTCGGGTTGTATTCGGGTGTGTGTTCGGGTGTGTGTTCGGGTTGTATTCGGGTGTGTGTTCGGGATTGTATTCGGGTGTGTGTTCGGGTGTGTGTTCGGGTGTGTGTTCGGGTGTGTATTCGGGTTGTATTCGGGTGTGTGTTCGGGTGTGTATTCGGGTTGTATTCGGGTGTGTGTTCGGGTGTGTTCGGGTGTGTGTTCGGGTGTGTATTCGCGTTGTAGTCGGGTGTGTGTTCGGGTGTGTATTCGGGTGTGTGTTCGGGTGTGTATTCGGGTTGTATTCGGGTGTGTATTCGGGTTGTATTCGGGTGTGTATTCGGGTGTGTGTTCGGGTGTGTATTCGGGTTGTATTCGGGTGTGTGTTCGGATGTGTGTTCGGGTGTGTGTTCGGGTGGGTGTTCGGGTGTGTATTCGGGTTGTATTCGGGTGTGTGTTCGGGTGTGTATTCGGGTTGTATTCAGGTGTGTGTTCGGGTGTGTGTTCGGGTGTGTGTTCGGGTGTGTGTTCGGGTGTGTATTCGGGTTTTATTCGGGTGTGTGTTCGGGTGTGTATTCGGGTTGTATTCGGGAGTGTGTTCGGGTGTGTGTTCGGGCGTGTGTTCGGTTGTGTGTTCGGGTGTGTATTCGGGTTGTATTAGGGTGTGTGTTCGGGTTGTATTCGGGTGTGTGTTCGGGTGTGTGTTCGGGTTGTATTCGGGTGTGTGTTCGGGTGTGTATTCGTGTGTGTATTCGGGTTGTATTCGGGTGTGTGTTCGGGTGTGTGTTCGGGTGTGTATTCGGGTGTGTGTTCGGGTGTGTATTCTGGTTGTATTCGGCTGTGTGTTCGGGTGTGTATTCGGGTGTGTGTTCGGGTGTGTATACGGGTTGCATTCGGGTGTGTGTTCGGGTGTGTATTCGGGTGTGTTTTCGGGTTTGTATTCGGGTGTGTATTCGGGTGTGTATTCGAGTTGTATTCGGGTGTGTATTCGGGTGTGTGTTCGGGTGTGTATTCGGGTTGTATTCGGGTGTGTGTTCGTGTGTGTATTCGGGTGTGTGTTCTGGAGTGTGTTCGGGTGTGTATTCAGGTTGTAGTCGGGTGTGTGTTCGGGTGTGTATTCGGGTGTGTGTTCGGGTGTGTGTTCGGGTGTGTATTCGGGTGTGTGTTCGGGTGTGTATTCGGGTTGTAGTCGGGTGTGTGTTCGGGTGTGTTCGTGTGTGTATTCGGGTGTGTGTTCGGGTGTGTGTTCGGGTGTGTGTTCGGGTTGTATTCGGGTGTGTGTTCGGGTGTGTGTTCGGGTGGGTGTTCGGGTGTGTGGTCGGGTGTGTGTTCGGGTGTGTGTTCGGGTGTGTATTCGGGTTGTATTCGATTGTGTATTCGGGTTTGTGTTCGGGTGTGTATTCGGGTTGTATTCGGGTGTGTGTTCGGGTGTGTGTTCGGGTGTGTGTTCGGGTGTGTGTTCCGGTGTGTATTCGGGTGTGTGTTCTGGTGTGTATTCGGGTTGTATTCGGGTGTGTGTTCGGGTGTGTGTTCTTGTGTGTGTTCGGGTTGTATTCGGGTGTGTGTTCGGGTGTGTATTCGGGTTGTATTCGGGTGTATATTCGGGTGTGTGTTCGGTTGTGTATTTGGGTTGTAGTCGGGTGTGTGTTCGGGTGTGTATTCTGGTGTGTGTTCGTGTGTGTATTCGGGTTGTATTCGGGTGTGTGTTCGGGTGTGTATTCGGGTTGTATTCGGGTGTGTGTTCGGGTGTGTATTCGGGTTGTATTCGGGTGTGTGTTCGGGTGTGTGTTCGGGTGTGTGTTCGGGTGTGTGTTCGGGTGTGTATTCGGGTTGTATTCGGGTGTGTGTTCGGGTGTGTATTCGGGTGTGTGTTCGGGTGTGTGTTCGGGTGTGTATTCGGGTTGTATTCGGGTGTGTGTTCGGGTGTGTGTTCGGGTTGTATTCGGGTGTGTGTTCGGGTGTGTGTTCGGGTGTGTGTTCGGGTGTGTGTTCGGGTGTGTATTCGGGTTGTATTCGGGTGTGTGTTCCCGTGTGTGTTCGGGTTGTATTCGGGTGTGTGTTCGGGTGTGTGTTCGGGTGTGTATTCGGGTTGCATTCGGGTGTGTGTTCGGGTGTGTGTTCGGGTGTGTATTCGGGTGTGTATTCGGGTTGTATTCGGGTGTGTGTTCGGGTGTGTGTTCGGGTGTGTATTCGGGTGTGTGTTCGGGTGTGTATTCGGGTTGTATTCGGGTGTGTGTTCGGATGTGTGTTCGGGTGTGTGTTCGGGTGTGTGTTCGGGTGTGTATTCGAGTTGTATTCGGGTGTGTGTTCGGGTGTGTATTCGGGTGTGTTCGGGTGTGTATTCGAGTGTGTGTTCGGGTGTGTATTCGGGTTGTAGTCGGGTGTGTGTTCGGTTGTGTGTTCGGGTGTGTATTCGGGTGTGTTTTCGGGTTTGTATTCGGGTGTGTATTCGGGTGTGTATTCGGGTTGTATTCGGGTGTGTGTTCGGGTGTGTGTTCGGGTTGTATTCGGGTGTGTGTTCGGGTGTGTGTTCGGGTTAGTATTCGGGTGTGTGTTCGGGTGTGTGTTCGGGTGTGTGTTCGGTTGTGTGTTCGGGTGGGTATTCGGGTGTGTTCGGGTGTGTAGTCGGGTGTGTGTTCGGGTGTGTATTCGGGTTGTAGTCGGGTGTGTGTTCGGGTGTGTTCGGGTGTGTATTCGGGTGGTATTCGGGTGTGTATTCGGGTGTGTTCGGGTGTGTATTCGGGTTGTAGTCGGGTGTGTGTTCGGGTGTGTATTCGGGTGTGTGTTCGGGTGTGTATTCGGGTTGTATTCGGGTGTGTGTTCGGGTGTGTGTTCGGGTTGTATTCGGGTGTGTGTTCTGGTGTGTGTTCGGGTGTGTGTTCGGGTGTGTGGTCGGGTGTGTGGTCGGGTGTGTGTTCGGGTGTGTGTTCGGGTGTGTATTCGGGTGTGTTTTCGGGTTTGTATTCGGGTGTGTATTCGGGTGTGTATTCGGGTTGTATTCGGGTGTGTATTCGGGTGTGTGTTCGGGTGTGTATTCGGGTTGTATTCGGGTGTGTGTTCGGATGTGCGCTCGGATGTGCGTTCGGGTGTGTGTTCGGGTGTGTGTTCGGGTGTGTATTCGGGTTGTATTCGGGTGTGTGTTCGGGTGTGTATTCGGGTTGTATTCGGGTGTGTGTTCGGGTGTGTGTTCGGGTGTGTGTTCGGTTGTGTGTTCGGGTGAGTATTCGGGTGTGTTCAGGTGTGTATTCGGGTGTGTGTTCGGGTGTTTATTCCTGTTGTAGTCGGGTGTGTGTTCGGGTGTGTTCGGGTGTGTATTCGGGTGTGTGTTCGGGTGTGTATTCGGGTTGTATTCGGGTGTGTGTTCGGGTTGTATTCGGGTGTGTGTTCGGGTGTGTATTCGGGTGTGTGTTCGGGTGTGTATTCGGGTGTGTGTTCGGGCGTGTATTCGGGTTGTATTCAGGTGTGTGTTCGGGTGTGTGTTCGGGTTGTATTCGGGTGTGTGTTCGGGTGTGTATTCGGGTTGTATTCGGGTGTGCATTCGGGTGTGTGTTCGGGTGTGTATTCGGGTTGTAGTCGGGTGTGTGTTCGGGTGTGTTCGGGTGTGTATTCGGGTGTGTGTTCGGGTGTGTATTCGGGTTGTATTCAGGTGTGTGTTCGGGTGTGTGTTCGGGTGTGTATTCGGGTGTGTGTTCGGGTGTGTATTCGGGTTGTATTCGGGTGTGTGTTCGGGTGTGTGTTCAGGTGTGTATTCGGGTTGTATTCGGGTGTGTGTTCGGGTGTGTATTCGGGTGTGTATTCGGGTTGTATTCGGGTGTGTGTTCGGGTGTGTGTTCGGGTGTGTGTTCGGGTGTGTTTTCGGGTGTGTTTTCGGGTTGTATTCAAGTGTGTAGTCGGGTTGTATTCGGGTGTGTATTCGGGTGTGTTCGGGTGTGTATTCGGGTTGTAGTCGGGTGTGTGTTCGGGTGTGTATTCGGGTGTGTGTTCGGGTGTGTATTCGGGTGTGTGTTCGGGTGTGTATTCGGGTTGCATTCGGGTGTGTGTTCGGGTGTGTTTTCGGGTTTGTATTCGGGTGTGTGTTCGGGTGTGTATTCGGGTTGTATTCGGGTGTGTGTTCGGGTGTGTGTTCGGGTTGTATTCGGGTGTGTGTTCGGGATTGTATTCGGGTGTGTGTTCGGGTGTGTGTTCGGGTGTGTGTTCGGGTGTGTATTCGGGTTGTATTCGGGTGTGTGTTCGGGTTGTATTCGGGTGTGTGTTCGGGTGTGTATTCGGGTGTGTGTTCGGGTGTGTATTCGGGTGTGTGTTCGGGCGTGTATTCGGGTTGTATTCAGGTGTGTGTTCGGGTGTGTGTTCGGGTTGTATTCGGGTGTGTGTTCGGGTGTGTATTCGGGTTGTATTCGGGTGTGTATTCGGGTGTGTGTTCGGGTGTTTATTCGGGTTGTAGTCGGGTGTGTGTTCGGGTGTGTTCGGGTGTGTATTCGGGTGTGTGTTCGGGTGTGTATTCGGGTTGTATTCAGGTGTGTGTTCGGGTGTGTGTTCGGGTGTGTGTTCGGGTGTGTATTCGGGTGTGTGTTCGGGTGTGTATTCGGGTTGTATTCGGGTGTGTGTTCGGGTGTGTATTCGGGTTGCATTCGGGTGTGTGTTCGGGTGTGTTTTCGGGTTTGTATTCGGGTGTGTATTCGGGCGTGTATTCGGGTTGTATTCGGGTGTGTGTTCGGGTGTGTGTTCGGGTTGTATTCGGGTGTGTGTTCGGGATTGTATTCGGGTGTGTGTTCGGGTGTGTGTTCGGGTGTGTGTTCGGGTGTGTATTCGGGTTGTATTCGGGTGTGTGTTCGGGTGTGTATTCGGGTTGTATTCGGGTTTGTGTTCGGGTGGGTTCGGGTGTGTGTTCGGGTGTGTATTCGGGTTGTAGTCGGGTGTGTGTTCGGGTGTGTATTCGGGTGTGTGTTCGGGTGTGTATTCGGGTTGTAGTCGGGTGTGTGTTCGGGTGTGTATTCGGGTGTGTATTCGGGTGTGTGTTCGGGTGTGTATTCGGGTGTGTGTTCGGGTGTGTGTTCGGGTTGTATTCGGGTGTGTGTTCTGGTGTGTGTCCGGGTGTGTGTTCGGGTGTGTGGTCGGGTGTGTGTTCGGGTGTGTGTTCGGGTGTGTATTCGGGTGTGTTTTCGGGTTTGTATTCGGGTGTGTATTCGGGTTGTATTCGGGTGTGTATTCGGGTGTGTGTTCGGGTGTGTATTCGGGTTGTATTCGGGTGTGTGTTCGGATGTGTGTTCGGGTGTGTGTTCGGGTGGGTGTTCGGGTGTGTATTCGGGTTGTATTCGGGTGTGTGTTCGGGTGTGTATTCGGGTTGTATTCGGGTGTGTGTTCGGGTGTGTGTTCGGGTGTGTGTTCGGTTGTGTGTTCGGGTGAGTATTCGGGTGTGTTCGGGTGTGTATTCGGGTGTGTGTTCGGGTGTGTATTCGGGTTGTAGTCGGGTGTGTGTTCGGGTGTGTATTCGGGTGTGTGTTCGGGTGTGTATTCGGGTGTGTGTTCGGGCGTGTATTCGGGTTGTATTCAGGTGTGTATTCGGGTGTGTGTTCGGGTTGAATTCGGGTGTGTGTTCGGGTGTGTATTCGGGTTGTATTCGGGTGTGTGTTCGGGTGTGTATTCGGGTTGTATTCGGGTGTGTGTTCGGGTGTGTATTCGGGTTGTATTCGGGTGTGTGTTCGGGTGTGTGTTCGGGTGTGTGTTCGGTTGTGTGTTCGGGTGAGTATTCGGGTGTGTGTTCGGGTGTGTATTCGGGTGTGTATTCGGGTGTGTATTCGGGTTGTATATGGGTGTGTGTTCGGGTGTGTGTTCGGGTGTGTATTCGGGTTGTATTCGGGTGTGTGTTCGGGTTAGTATTCGGGTGTGTGTTCGGGTGTGTGTTCGGGTGTGTATTCGGGTTGTATTCGGGTGTGTGTTCGGGTGTGTGTTCGGGTTTGTGTTCGGTTGTGTGTTCGGGTGAGTATTCGGGTGTGTTCGGGTGTGTATTCGAGTGTGTGTTCGGGTGTGTATTCGGGTTGTAGTCGGGTGTGTGTTCGGTTGTGTGTTCGGGTGTGTATTCGGGTGTGTTTTCGGGTTTGTATTCGGGTGTGTATTCGGGTGTGTATTCGGGTGTGTATTCGGGTTGTATTCGGGTGTGTGTTCGGGTGTGTGTTCGGGTTGTATTCGGGTGTGTGTTCGGGTGTGTGTTCGGGTTAGTATTCGGGTGTGTGTTCGGGTGTGTGTTCGGGTGTGTGTTCAGGTGTGTGTTCGGTTGTGTGTTCGGGTGAGTATTCGGGTGTGTTCGGGTGTGTAGTCGGGTGTGTGTTCGGGTGTGTATTCGTTTTGTAGTCGGGTGTGTGTTCGGGTGTGTTCGGGTGTGTATTCGGGTGGTATTCGGGTGTGTATTCGGGTGTGTGTTCGGGTGTGTATTCGGGTTGTAGTCGGGTGTGTGTTCGGGTGTGTATTCGGGTGTGTGTTCGGGTGTGTATTCGGGTTGTATTCGGGTGTGTGTTCGGGTGTGTGTTCGGGTTGTATTCGGGTGTGTGTTCTGGTGTGTGTTCGGGTGTGTGTTCGGGTGTGTGGTCGGGTGTGTGGTCGGGTGTGTGTTCGGGTGTGTGTTCGGGTGTGTATTCGGGTGTGTTTTCGGGTTTGTATTCGGGTGTGTATTCGGGTGTGTATTCGGGTTGTATTCGGGTGTGTATTCGGGTGTGTGTTCGGGTGTGTATTCGGGTTGTATTCGGGTGTGTGTTCGGATGTGCGTTCGGATGTGCGTTCGGGTGTGTGTTCGGGTGTGTGTTCGGGTGTGTATTCGGGTTGTTTTCGGGTGTGTGTTCGGGTTGTATTCGGGTGTGTGTTCGGGATTGTATTCGGGTGTGTGTTCGGGTGTGTGTTCGGGTGTGTGTTCGGGTGTGTATTCGGGTTGTATTCGGGTGTGTGTTCGGGTGTGTATTCGGGTTGTATTCGGGTTTGTGTTCGGGTGGGTTCGGGTGTGTGTTCGGGTGTGTATTCGGGTTGTAGTCGGGTGTGTGTTCGGGTGTGTATTCGGGTGTGTGTTCGGGTGTGTATTCGGGTTGTAGTCGGGTGTGTGTTCGGGTGTGTATTCGGGTGTGTATTCGGGTGTGTGTTCGGGTGTGTATTCGGGTGTGTGTTCGGGTGTGTGTTCGGGTTGTATTCGGGTGTGTGTTCTGGTGTGTGTTCGGGTGTGTGTTCGGGTGTGTGGTCGGGTGTGTGTTCGGGTGTGTGTTCGGGTGTGTATTCGGGTGTGTTTTCGGGTTTGTATTCGGGTGTGTATTCGGGTTGTATTCGGGTGTGTATTCGGGTGTGTGTTCGGGTGTGTATTCGGGTTGTATTCGGGTGTGTGTTCGGATGTGTGTTCGGGTGTGTGTTCGGGTGGGTGTTCGGGTGTGTATTCGGGTTGTATTCGGGTGTGTGTTCGGGTGTGTATTCGGGTTGTATTCGGGTGTGTGTTCGGGTGTGTGTTCGGGTGTGTGTTCGGTTGTGTGTTCGGGTGAGTATTCGGGTGTGTTCGGGTGTGTATTCGGGTGTGTGTTCGGGTGTGTATTCGGGTTGTAGTCGGGTGTGTGTTCGGGTGTGTATTCGGGTGTGTGTTCGGGTGTGTATTCGGGTGTGTGTTCGGGCGTGTATTCGGGTTGTATTCAGGTGTGTATTCGGGTGTGTGTTCGGGTTGAATTCGGGTGTGTGTTCGGGTGTGTATTCGGGTTGTATTCGGGTGTGTGTTCGGGTGTGTGTTCGGGTGTGTATTCGGGTTGTATTCGGGTGTGTGTTCGGGTGTGTATTCGGGTTGTATTCGGGTGTGTGTTCGGGTGTGTGTTCGGGTGTGTGTTCGGTTGTGTGTTCGGGTGAGTATTCGGGTGTGTGTTCGGGTGTGTATTCGGGTGTGTATTCGGGTGTGTATTCGGGTTGTATATGGGTGTGTGTTCGGGTGTGTGTTCGGGTGTGTATTCGGGTTGTATTCGGGTGTGTGTTCGGGTGTGTGTTCGGGTTGTATTCGGGTGTGTGTTCGGGTTAGTATTCGGGTGTGTGTTCGGGTGTGTGTTCGGGTGTGTTTTCGGGTGTGTATTCGGGTGTGTTTTCGGGTTAGTATTCGGGTGTGAATTCGGGTTGTATTCGGGTGTGTATTCGGGTGTGTGTTCGGGTGTGTATTCGGGTTGTATTCGGGTGTGTGTTCGGGTGTGTGTTCGGGTTTGTGTTCGGGTTGTAGTCGGGTGTGTGTTCGGTTGTGTGTTCGGGTGTGTATTCGGGTGTGTTTTCGGGTTTGTATTTGGGTGTGTATTCGGGTGTGTATTCGGGTTGTATTCGGGTGTGTGTTCGGGTGTGTGTTCGGGTTGTATTCGGGTGTGTGTTCGGGTGTGTGTTCGGGTTAGTATTCGGGTGTGTGTTCGGGTGTGTGTTCGGGTGTGTGTTCGGGTGTGTGTTCAGGTGTGTGTTCGGTTGTGTGTTCGGGTGAGTATTCGGGTGTGTTCGGGTGTGTAGTCGGGTGTGTGTTCGGGTGTGTATTCGGGTTGTAGTCGGGTGTGTGTTCGGGTGTGTTCGGGTGTGTATTCGGGTGGTATTCGGGTGTGTATTCGGGTGTGTGTTCGGGTGTGTATTCGGGTTGTAGTCGGGTGTGTGTTCGGGTGTGTATTCGGGTGTGTGTTCGGGTGTGTATTCGGGTTGTATTCGGGTGTGTGTTCGGGTGTGTGTTCGGGTTGTATTCGGGTGTGTGTTCTGGTGTGTGTTCGGGTGTGTGTTCGGGTATGTGGTCGGGTGTGTGGTCGGGTGTGTGTTCGGGTGTGTGTTCGGGTGTGTATTCGGGTGTGTTTTCGGGTTTGTATTCGGGTGTGTATTCGGGTGTGTATTCGGGTTGTATTCGGGTGTGTATTCGGGTGTGTGTTCGGGTGTGTATTCGGGTTGTATTCGGGTGTGTGTTCGGATGTGCGTTCGGATGTGCGTTCGGGTGTGTGTTCGGGTGTGTGTTCGGGTGTGTATTCGGGTTGTTTTCGGGTGTGTGTTCGGGTGTGTAATCGGGTTGTATTCGGGTGTGTGTTCGGGTGTGTGTTCGGTTGTGTGTTCGGGTGAGTATTCGGGTGTGTTCGGGTGTGTATTCGGGTGTGTGTTCGGGTGTTTATTCGGGTTGTAGTCGGGTGTGTGTTCGGGTGTGTTCGGGTGTGTATTCGGGGGTGTGTTCGGGTGTGTATTCGGGTTGTATTCGGGTGTGTGTTCGGGTTGTATTCGGGTGTGTGTTCGGGTGTGTATTCGGGTGTCTGTTCGGGTGTGTATTCGGGTGTGTGTTCGGGCGTGTATTCGGGTTGTATTCAGGTGTGTGTTCGGGTGTGTGTTCGGGTTGTATTCGGGTGTGTGTTCGGGTGTGTGTTCGGGTTGTATTCGGGTGTGTATTCGGGTGTGTGTTCGGGTGTTTATTCGGGTTGTAGTCGGGTGTGTGTTCGGGTGTGTATTCGGGTGTGTGTTCGGGTGTGTATTCGGGTTGTATTCGGGTGTGTGTTCGGGTGTGTGTTCGGGTTGTATTCGGGTGTGTGTTCTGGTGTGTGTTCGGGTGTGTGTTCGGGTGTGTGGTCGGGTGTGTGGTCGGGTGTGTGTTCGGGTGTGTGTTCGGGTGTGTATTCGGGTGTGTTTTCGGGTTTGTATTCGGGTGTGTATTCGGGTGTGTATTCGGGTTGTATTCGGGTGTGTATTCGGGTGTGTGTTCGGGTGTGTATTCGGGTTGTATTCGGGTGTGTGTTCGGATGTGCGTTCGGATGTGCGTTCGGGTGTGTGTTCGGGTGTGTGTTCGGGTGTGTATTCGGGTTGTTTTCGGGTGTGTGTTCGGGTGTGTAATCGGGTTGTATTCGGGTGTGTGTTCGGGTGTGTGTTCGGTTGTGTGTTCGGGTGAGTATTCGGGTGTGTTCGGGTGTGTATTCGGGTGTGTGTTCGGGTGTTTATTCGGGTTGTAGTCGGGTGTGTGTTCGGGTGTGTTCGGGTGTGTATTCGGGGGTGTGTTCGGGTGTGTATTCGGGTTGTATTCGGGTGTGTGTTCGGGTTGTATTCGGGTGTGTGTTCGGGTGTGTATTCGGGTGTCTGTTCGGGTGTGTATTCGGGTGTGTGTTCGGGCGTGTATTCGGGTTGTATTCAGGTGTGTGTTCGGGTGTGTGTTCGGGTTGTATTCGGGTGTGTGTTCGGGTGTGTGTTCGGGTTGTATTCGGGTGTGTATTCGGGTGTGTGTTCGGGTGTTTATTCGGGTTGTAGTCGGGTGTGTGTTCGGGTGTGTATTCGGGTGTGTGTTCGGGTGTGTATTCGGGTTGTATTCAGGTGTGTGTTCGGGTGTGTGTTCGGGTGTGTGTTCGGGTGTGTATTCGGGTGTGTGTTCGGGTGTGTATTCGGGTTGTATTCGGGTGTGTGTTCGGGTGTGTATTCGGGTTGCATTCGGGTGTGTGTTCGGGTGTGTTTTCGGGTTTGTATTCGGGTGTGTATTCGGGCGTGTATTCGGGTTGTATTCGGGTGTGTGTTCGGGTGTGTGTTCGGGTTGTATTCGGGTGTGTGTTCGGGATTGTATTCGGGTGTGTGTTCGGGTGTGTGTTCGGGTGTGTGTTCGGGTGTGTATTCGGGTTGTATTCGGGTGTGTGTTCGGGTGTGTATTCGGGTTGTATTCGGGTGTGTGTTCGGGTGTGTTCGGGTGTGTGTTCGGGTGTGTATTCGCGTTGTAGTCGGGTGTGTGTTCGGGTGTGTATTCGGGTGTGTGTTCGGGTGTGTATTCGGGTTGTATTCGGGTGTGTATTCGGGTTGTATTCGGGTGTGTATTCGGGTGTGTGTTCGGGTGTGTATTCGGGTTGTATTCGGGTGTGTGTTCGGATGTGTGTTCGGGTGTGTGTTCGGGTGGGTGTTCGGGTGTGTATTCGGGTTGTATTCGGGTGTGTGTTCGGGTGTGTATTCGGGTTGTATTCAGGTGTGTGTTCGGGTGTGTGTTCGGGTGTGTGTTCGGTTGTTTGTTCGGGTGAGTATTCGGGTGTGTTCGGGTGTGTATTCGGGTGTGTGTTCGGGTGTGTATTCGGGTTGTAGTCGGGTGTGTGTTCGGGTGTGTATTCGGGTGTGTGTTCGGGTGTGTATTCGGGTGTGTGTTCGGGCGTGTATTCGGGTTGTATTCAGGTGTGTGTTCGGGTGTGTGTTCGGGTTGTATTCGGGTGTGTGTTCGGGTGTGTATTCGGGTTGTATATGGGTGTGTGTTCGGGTTGTATATGGGTGTGTGTTCGGGTGTGTGTTCGGGTGTGTGTTCGGTTGTGTGTTCGGGTGAGTATTCGGGTGTGTTCGGGTGTGTATTCGGGTGTGTGTTCGGGTGTGTATTCGGGTTGTAGTCGGGTGTGTGTTCGGGTGTGTTCGGGTGTGTATTCGGGTGTGTGTTCGTGTGTGTATTCGGGTGTGTGTTCGGGCGTGTATTCGGGTTGTATTCAGGTGTGTGTTCGGGTGTGTGTTCGGGTTGTATTCGGGTGTGTGTTCGGGTGTGTATTCGGGTTGTATTCGGGTGTGTATTCGGGTGTGTGTTCGGGTGTGTATTCGGGTTGTAGTCTGGTGTGTGTTCGGGTGTGTTCGGGTGTGTATTCGGGTGTGTGTTCCTGTGTGAATTCGGGTTGTATTCGGGTGTGTGTTCGGGTGTGTGTTCGGGTTGTAGTCGGGTGTGTGTTCGGGTGTGTTCGGGTGTGTATTCGGGTGTGTGTTCGTGTGTGTATTCGGGTGTGTGTTCGGGCGTGTATTCGGGTTGTATTCAGGTGTGTGTTCGGGTGTGTGTTCGGGTGTGTATTCGGGTGTGTGTTCGGGTGTGCATTCGGGTTGCATTCGGGTGTGTGTTCGGGTGTGTATTCGGGTGTGTTTTCGGGTTTGTATTCGGGTGTGTATTCGGGTGTGTATTCGGGTTGTATTCGGGTGTGTGTTCGGGTGTGTGTTCGGGTTGTATTCGGGTGTGTGTTCGGGTGTGTGTTCGGTTTTGTATTCGGGTGTGTGTTCGGGTGTGTGTTCGGGTGTGTATTCGGGTTGTATTCAAGTGTGTAGTCGGGTTGTATTCGGGTGTGTATTCGGGTGTGTGTTCGGGTGTGTATTCGGGTTGTATTCGGGTGTGTGTTCGGGAGTGTGTTCGGGTGTGTATTCGGGTTGTAGTCGGGTGTGTATTCGCGTTGTATTCGGGTGTGTGTTCGGGTGTGTATTCGGGTGTGTGTTCGGGTGTGTATTCGGGTTGCATTCGGGTGTGTGTTCGGGTGTGTATTCGGGTGTGTTTTCGGGTTTGTATTCGGGTGTGTATTCGGGTGTGTATTCGGGTTGTATTCGGGTGTGTGTTCGGGTTGTATTCGGGTGTGTGTTCGGGTGTGTGTTCGGGTTGTATTCGGGTGTGTGTTCGGGATTGTATTCGGGTGTGTGTTCGGGTGTGTGTTCGGGTGTGTGTTCGGGTGTGTATTCGGGTTGTATTCGGGTGTGTGTTCGGGAGTGTATTCGGGTTGTATTCGGGTGTGTGTTCGGGTGTGTTCGGGTGTGTGTTCGGGTGTGTATTCGGGTTGTAGTCGGGTGTGTGTTCGGGTGTGTATTCGGGTGTGTGTTCGGGTGTGTATTCGGGTTGTATTCGGGTGTGTGTTCGGGTGTGTGTTCGGGTTGTATTCTGGTGTGTGTTCGGGTGTGTGTTCGGGTGTGTATTCGGGTGTGTTTTCGGGTTTGTATTCGGGTGTGTATTCGGGTGTGTTTTCGGGTTTGTATTCGGGTGTGTATTCGGGTCTGTATTCGGGTTGTATTCGGGTGTGTATTCGGGTGTGTGTTCGGGTGTGTATTCGGGTTGTATTCGGGTGTGTGTTCGGATGTGTGTTCGGGTGTGTGTTCGGGTGGGTTTTCGGGTGTGTATTCGGGTTGTATTCGGGTGTGTGTTCGGGTGTGTATTCGGGTTGTATTCGGGTGCGTGTTCGGGTGTGTGTTCGGGTGTGTGTTCGGTTGTGTGTTCGGGTGAGTATTCGGGTGTGTTCGGGTGTGTATTCGGGTGTGTGTTCGGGTGTGTATTCGGGTTGTAGTCGGGCGTGTGTTCGGGTGTGTTCGGGTGTGTATTCGGGTGTGTGTTCGGGAGTGTATTCGGGTGTGTGTTCGGGCGTGTATTCGGGTTGTATTCAGGTGTGTGTTCGGGTGTGTGTTCGGGTTGTATTCGGGTGTGTGTTCGGGTGTGTATTCGGGTTGTATTCGGGTGTGTATTCGGGTGTGTGTTCGGGTGTGTTTTCGGGTTGTAGTCTGGTGTGTGTTCGGGTGTGTGTTCGGGTGTGTGTTCGGGTGTGTATTCGGGTGTGTGTTCGGGTGTGTATTCGGGTTGTATTCGGGTGTGTGTTCGGGTGTGTGTTCAGGTGTGTATTCGGGTTGTATTCGGGTGTGTGTTCGGGTGAGTATTCGGGTGTGTTCGGGTGTGTATCCGGGTGTGTGTTCGGGTGTGTATTCGGGTTGTAGTCGGGTGTGTGTTCGGGTGTGTTCGGGTGTGTATTCGGGTGTGTGTTCGGGTGTGTATTCGGGTGTGTGTTCGGGCGTGTATTCGGGTTGTATTCAGGTGTGTGTTCGGGTTGTATTCGGGTGTGTGTTCGGGTGTGTATTCGGGTTGTATTCGTGTGTGTATTCGGGTGTGTGTTCGGGTGTGTGTTCGGGTGTGTATTCGGGTGTGTGTTCGGGTGTGTATTCGGGTTGTATTCGGGTGTGTGTTCGGGTGTGTGTTCAGGTGTGTATTCGGGTTGTATTCGGGTGTGTGTTCGGGTGTGTATTCGGGTGTGTATTCGGGTGTGTATTCGGGTTGAATTGGGGTTGTATTCGGGTGTGTGTTCGGGTGTGTATTCGGGTGTGTATTCGGGTGTGTATTCGGGTGTGTGTTCGGGTGTGTGTTCGGGTGTGTGTTCGGGTGTGTGTTCGGTTGTGTGTTCGGGTGAGTATTCGGGTGTGTTCGGGTGTGTATTCGAGTGTGTGTTCGGGTGTGTGTTCGGGTGTGTGTTCGGGAGTGTGTTCGGTTGTGTGTTCGGGTGAGTATTCGGGTGTGTTCGGGTGTGTATTCGGGTGTGTGTTCGGGTGTTTATTCGGGTTGTAGTCGGGTGTGTGTTCTGGTGTGTTCGGGTGTGTATTCGGGTGTGTGTTCGGGTGTGTATTCGGGTTGTATTCGGGTGTGTGTTCGGGTTGTATTCGGGTGTGTGTTCGGGTGTGTATTCGGGTGTGTGTTCGGGTGTGTATTCGGGTGTGTGTTCGGGCGTGTATTCGGGTTGTATTCAGGTGTGTGTTCGGGTGTGTGTTCGGGTTGTATTCGGGTGTGTGTTCGGGTGTGTATTCGGGTTGTATTCGGGTGTGTATTCGGGTGTGTGTTCGGGTGCGTATTCTGGTTGTAGTCGGGTGTGTGTTCGGGTGTGTATTCGGGTGTGTGTTCGGGTGTGTATTCGGGTTGTATTCAGGTGTGTGTTCGGGTGTGTGTTCGGGTGTGTGTTCGGGTGTGTATTCGGGTGTGTGTTCGGGTGTGTATTCGGGTTGTATTCGGGTGTGTGTTCGGGTGTGTATTCGGGTGTGTATTCGGGTGTGTGTTCTGGTGTTTATTCGGGTTGTAGTCGGGTGTGTGTTCGGGTGTGTTCGGGTGTGTATTCGGGTGTGTGTTCGGGTGTGTATTCGGGTTGTATTCGGTTGTGTGTTCGGGTTGTATTCGGGTGTGTGTTCGGGTGTGTATTCGGGTGTGTGTTCGGGTGTGTATTCGGGTGTGTGTTCGGGCGTGTATTCGGGTTGTATTCAGGTGTGTGTTCGGGTGTGTGTTCGGGTTGTATTCGGGTGTGTGTTCGGGTGTGTATTCGGGTTGTATTCGGGTGTGTATTCGGGTGTGTGTTCGGGTGTGTATTCGGGTTGTAGTCGGGTGTGTGTTCGGGTGTGTTCGGGTGTGTATTCGGGTGTGTGTTCGGGTGTGTATTCGGGTTGTATTCAGGTGTGTGTTCGGGTGTGTGTTCGGGTGTGTGTTCGGGTGTGTATTCGGGTGTGTGTTCGGGTGTGTATTCGGGTTGTATTCGGGTGTGTGTTCGGGTGTGTATTCGGGTGTGTATTCGGGTGTGTATTCGGGTGTGTGTTCGGGTGTGTGTTCGGGTGTGTGTTCGGGTGTGTGTTCGGGTGTGTATTCGGGTTGTATTCGGGTGTGTGTTCGGGTGTGTGTTCGGGTGTGTGTTCGGGTGTGTGTTCGGTTGTGTGTTCGGGTGAGTATTCGGGTGTGTTCGGGTGTGTATTCGGGTGTGTGTTCGGGTGTTTATTCGGGTTGTAGTCGGGTGTGTGTTCGGGTGTGTTCGGGTGTCAATTCGGGTGTGTGTTCGGGTGTGTATTCGGGTTGTATTCGGGTGTGTGTTCGGGTTGTATTCGGGTGTGTGTTCGTGTGTGTATTCGGGTGTGTGTTCGGGTGTGTATTCGGGTGTGTGTTCGGGCGGGTATTCGGGTTGTATTCAGGTGTTTGTTCGGGTATGTGTTCGGGTTGTATTCGGGTGTGTGTTCGGGTGTGTATTCGGGTTGTATTCGGGTGTGTATTCGGGTGTGTGTTCGGGTGTGTATTCGGGTTGTAGTCGGGTGTGTGTTCGGGAGTGTTCGGGTGTGTATTCGGGTTGTATTCAGGTGTGTGTTCGGGTGTGTATTCGGGTGTGTTTTCGGGTTTGTATTCGGGTGTGTATTCGGGTGTGCATTCGGGTGTGTGTTCGGATGTGTGTTCGGGTGTGTGTTCGGGTGTGTGTTCGGGTGTGTGTTCGGGTGTGTGTTCGGGTGTGTGTTCGGGTGTGTGTTCGGTTGTGTGTTCGGGTGGGTATTCGGGTGTGTTCGGGTGTGTAGTCGGGTGTGTGTTCGGGTGTGTATTCGGGTTGTAGTCGGGTGTGTGTTCGGGTGTGTTCGGGTGTGTATTCGGGTGGTATTCGGGTGTGTATTCGGGTGTGTTCGGGTGTGTATTCGGGTTGTAGTCGGGTGTGTGTTCGGGTGTGTATTCGGGTGTGTGTTCGGGTGTGTATTCGGGTTGTATTCGGGTGTGTGTTCGGGTGTGTGTTCGGGTTGTATTCGGGTGTGTGTTCGGGTGTGTGTTCGGGTGTGTGGTCGGGTGTGTGGTCGGGTGTGTGTTCGGGTGTGTGTTCGGGTGTGTATTCGGGTGTGTTTTCGGGTTTGTATTCGGGTGTGTATTCGGGTGTGTATTCGGGTTGTATTCGGGTGTGTATTCGGGTGTGTGTTCGGGTGTGTATTCTGGTTGTATTCGGGTGTGTGTTCGGATGTGCGTTCGGATGTGCGTTCGGGTGTGTGTTCGGGTGTGTGTTCGGGTGTGTATTCGGGTTGTATTCGGGTGTGTGTTCGGGTGTGTATTCGGGTTGTATTCGGGTGTGTGTTCTGGTGTGTGTTCGGGTGTGTGTTCGGTTGTGTGTTCGGGTGAGTATTCGGGTGTGTTCGGGTGTGTATTCGGGTGTGTGTTCGGGTGTTTATTCGGGTTGTAGTCGGGTGTGTGTTCGGGTGTGTTCGGGTGTGTATTCGGGTGTGTGTTCGGGTGTGTATTCGGGTTGTATTCGGGTGTGTGTTCGGGTTGTATTCGGGTGTGTGTTCGGGTGTGTATTCGGGTGTGTGTTCGGGTCTGTATTCGGGTGTGTGTTCGGGCGTGTATTCGGGTTGTATTCAGGTGTGTGTTCGGGTGTGTGTTCGGGTTGTATTCGGGTGTGTGTTCGGGTGTGTATTCGGGTTGTATTCGGGTGTGTATTCGGGTGTGTGTTCGGGTGTGTATTCGGGTTGTAGTCGGGTGTGTGTTCGGGTGTGTTCGGGTGTGTATTCGGGTGTGTGTTCGGGTGTGTATTCGGGTTGTATTCAGGTGTGTGTTAGGGTGTCTGTTCGGGTGTGTGTTCGGGTGTGTATTCGGGTGTGTTCGGGTGTGTATTCGGGTTGTATTCGGGTGTGTGTTCGGGTGTGTGTTCAGGTGTGTATTCGGGTTGTATTCGGGTGTGTGTTCGGGTGTGTATTCGGGTGTGTATTCGGGTGTGTATTCGGGTTGTATTCGGGTGTGTGTTCTGGTGTGTGTTCGGGTGTGTGTTCGGGTGTGTTTTCGGGTGTGTATTCGGGTTGTATTCAAGTGTGTTGTCGGGTTGTATTCGGGTGTGTATTCGGGTGTGTTCGGGTGTGTATTCGGGTTGTATTCGGGTGTGTGTTCGGGAGTGTGTTCGGGTGTGTATTCGGGTTGTAGTCGGGTGTGTGTTCGGGTGTGTATTCGGGTGTGTGTTCGGGTGTGTATTCGGGTGTGTGTTCGGGTGTGTATTCGGGTTGCATTCGGGTGTGTGTTCGGGTGTGTTTTCGGGTTTGTATTCGGGTGTGTATTCGGGTGTGTATTCGGGTTGTATTCGGGTGTGTGTTCGGGTGTGTGTTCGGGTTGTATTCGGGTGTGTGTTCGGGATTGTATTCGGGTGTGTGTTCGGGTGTGTGTTCGGGTGTGTGTTCGGTTGTGTGTTCGGGTGAGTATTCGGGTGTGTTCGGGTGTGTATTCGAGTGTGTGTTCGGGTGTGTATTCGGGTTGTAGTCGGGTGTGTGTTCGGTTGTGTGTTCGGGTGTGTATTCTGGTGTGTTTTCGGGTTTGTATTCGGGTGTGTATTCGGGTGTGTATTCGGGTTGTATTCGGGTGTGTGTTCGGGTGTGTGTTCGGGTTGTATTCGGGTGTGTGTTCGGGTGTGTGTTCGGGTTAGTATTCGGGTGTGTGTTCGGGTGTGTGTTCGGGTGTGTGTTCGGGTGTGTATTCGGGTGTGTTTTCGGGTTAGTATTCGGGTGTGTATTCGGGTTGTATTCGGGTGTGTATTCGGGTGTGTGTTCGGGTGTGTATTCGGGTTGTATTCGGGTGTGTGTTCGGGTGTGTGTTCGGGTTTGTGTTCGGTTGTGTGTTCGGGTGAGTATTCGGGTGTGTTCGGGTGTGTATTCGAGTGTGTGTTCGGGTGTGTATTCGGGTTGTAGTCGGGTGTGTATTCGGTTGTGTGTTCGGGTGTGTATTCGGGTGTGTTTTCGGGTTTGTATTCGGGTGTGTATTCGGGTGTGTATTCGGGTTGTATTCGGGTGTGTGTTCGGGTGTGTGTTCGGGTTGTATTCGGGTGTGTGTTCGGGTGTGTGTTCGGGTTAGTATTCGGGTGCGTGTTCGGGTGTGTGTTCGGGTGTGTGTTCGGGTGTGTGTTCAGGTGTGTGTTCGGTTGTGTGTTCGGGTGAGTATTCGGGCGTGTTCGGGTGTGTAGTCGGGTGTGTGTTCGGGTGTGTATTCGGGTTGTAGTCGGGTGTGTGTTCGGGTGTGTTCGGGTGTGTATTCGGGTGGTATTCGGGTGTGTATTCGGGTGTGTGTTCGGGTGTGTATTCGGGTTGTAGTCGGGTGTGTGTTCGGGTGTGTATTCGGGTGTGTGTTCGGGTGTGTATTCGGGTTGTATTCGGGTGTGTGTTCGGGTGTGTGTTCGGGTTGTATTCGGGTGTGTGTTCTGGTGTGTGTTCGGGTGTGTGTTCGGGTTTGTGGTCGGGTGTGTGGTCGGGTGTGTGTTCGGGTGTGTGTTCGGGTGTGTATTCGGGTGTGTTTTCGGGTTTGTATTCGGGTGTGTATTCGGGTGTGTATTCGGGTTGTATTCGGGTGTGTATTCGGGTGTGTGTTCGGGTGTGTATTCGGCTTGTATTCGGGTGTGTGTTCTGATGTGCGTTCGGATGTGCGTTCGGGTGTGTGTTCGGGTGTGTGTTCGGGTGTGTATTCGGGTTGTTTTCGGGTGTGTGTTCGGGTGTGTAATCGGGTTGTATTCGGGTGTGTGTTCGGGTGTGTGTTCGGGTGTGTGTTCGGTTGTGTGTTCGGGTGAGTATTCGGGTATGTTCGGGTGTGTATTCGGGTGTGTGTTCGGGTGTTTATTCGGGTTGTAGTCGGGTGTGTGTTCGGGTGTGTTCGGGTGTGTATTCGGGTGTGTGTTCGGGTGTGTATTCGGGTTGTATACGGGTGTGTGTTCGGGTTGTATTCGGGTGTGTGTTCGGGTGTGTATTCGGTTGTGAGTTCGGGTGTGTATTCGGGTGTGTGTTCGGGCGTGTATTCGGGTTGTATTCAGGTGTGTGTTCGGGTGTGTGTTCGGGTTGTATTCGGGTGTGTGTTCGGGTGTGTATTCGGGTTGTATTCGGGTGTGTGTTCGGGTGTTTATTCGGGTTGTAGTCGGGTGTGTGTTCGGGTGTGTTCGGGTGTGTATTCAGGTGTGTGTTCGGGTGTGTGTTCGGGTGTGTATTCGGGTGTGTGTTCGGGTGTGTATTCGGGTTGTATTCGGGTGTGTATTCGGGTTGCATTCGGGTGTGTGTTCGGGTGTGTTTTCGGGTTTGTATTCGGGTGTGTATTCGGGCGTGTATTCGGGTTGTATTCGGGTGTGTGTTCGGGTGTGTGTTCGGGTTGTATTCGGGTGTGTGTTCGGGATTGTATTCGGGTGTGTGTTCGGGTGTGTGTTCGGGTGTGTGTTCGGGTGTGTATTCGGGTTGTATTCGGGTGTGTGTTCGGGTGTGTTCGGGTTGTATTCGGGTGTGTGTTCGGGTGTGTTCGGGTGTGTGTTCGGGTGTGTATTCGGGTTGTAGTCGGGTGTGTGTTCGGGTGTGTATTCGGGTGTGTTTTCGGGTGTGTATTCGGGTTGTAGTCGGGTGTGTGTTCGGGTGTGTATTCGGGTGTGTGTTCGGGTGTGTATTCGGGTTGTATTCGGGTGTGTGTTCGGGTGTGTGTTCGGGTTGTATTCGGGTGTGTGTTCTGGTGTGTGTTCGGGTGTGTGTTCGGGTGTGTGGTCGGGTGTGTGTTCGGGTGTGTGTTCGGGTGTGTATTCGGGTGTGTTTTCGGGTTTGTATTCGGGTGTGTATTCGGGTTGTATTCGGGTGTGTATTCGGGTGTGTGTTCGGGTGTGTATTCGGGTTGTATTCGGGTGTGTGTTCGGATGTCTGTTCGGGTGTGTGTTCGGGTGGGTGTTCGGGTGTGTATTCGGGTTGTATTCGGGTGTGTGTTCGGGTGTGTATTCGGGTGTGTGTTCGGGTGTGCATTCGGGTTGCATTCGGGTGTGTGTTCGGGTGTGTATTCGGGTTGTAGTCGGGTGTGTATTCGCGTGGTATTCGGGTGTGTGTTCGGGTGTGTATTCGGGTGTGTGTTCGGGTGTGCATTCGGGTTGCATTCGGGTGTGTGTTCGGGTGTGTATTCGGGTGTGTTTTCAGGTTTGTATTCGGGTGTGTATTCGGGTGTGTATTCGGGTTGTATTCGGGTGTGTGTTCGGGTGTGTGTTCGGGTTGTATTCGGGTGTGTGTTCGGGTGTGTGTTCGGTTTTGTATTCGGGTGTGTGTTCGGGTGTGTGTTCGGGTGTGTATTCGGGTTGTATTCAAGTGTGTAGTCGGGTTGTATTCGGGTGTGTATTCGGGTGTGTGTTCGGGTGTGTATTCGGGTTGTATTCGGGTGTGTGTTCGGGAGTGTGTTCGGGTGTGTATTCGGGTTGTAGTCGGGTGTGTATTCGCGTTGTATTCGGGTGTGTGTTCGGGTGTGTATTCGGGTGTGTGTTCGGGTGTGTATTCGGGTTGCATTCGGGTGTGTGTTCGGGTGTGTATTCGGGTGTGTTTTCGGGTTTGTTTTCGGGTGTGTATTCGGGTGTGTATTCGGGTTGTATTCGGGTGTGTGTTCGGGTTGTATTCGGGTGTGTGTTCGGGTGTGTGTTCGGGTTGTATTCGGGTGTGTGTTCGGGATTGTATTCGGGTGTGTGTTCGGGTGTGTGTTCGGGTGTGTATTCGGGTTGTATTCGGGTGTGTGTTCGGGAGTGTATTCGGGTTGTATTCGGGTGTGTGTTCGGGTGTGTTCGGGTGTGTGTTCGGGTGTGTATTCGGGTTGTAGTCGGGTGTGTGTTCGGGTGTGTATTCGGGTGTGTGTTCGGGTGTGTATTCGGGTTGTATTCGGGTGTGTGTTCGGGTGTGTGTTCGGGTTGTATTCTGGTGTGTGTTCTGGTGTGTGTTCGGGTGTGTGGTCGGGTGTGTGTTCGGCTGTGTGTTCGGGTGTGTATTCGGGTGTGTTTTCGGGTTTGTATTCGGGTGTGTATTCGGGTCTGTATTCGGGTTGTATTCGGGTGTGTATTCGGGTGTGTGTTCGGGTGTGTATTCGGGTTGTATTCGGGTGTGTGTTCGGATGTGTGTTCGGGTGTGTGTTCGGGTGGTTTTTCGGGTGTGTATTCGGGTGTGTATTCGGGTCTGTATTCGGGTTGTATTCGGGTGTGTATTCGGGTGTGTGTTCGGGTGTGTATTCGGGTTGTATTCGGGTGCGTGTTCGGGTGTGTGTTCGGGTGTGTGTTCGGTTGTGTGTTCGGGTGAGTATTCGGGTGTGTTCGGGTGTGTATTCGGGTGTGTGTTCGGGTGTGTATTCGGGTTGTAGTCGGGCGTGTGTTCGGGTGTGTTCGGGTGTGTATTCGGGTGTGTGTTCGGGCGTGTATTCGGGTTGTATTCAGGTGTGTGTTCGGGTGTGTGTTCGGGTTGTATTCGGGTGTGTGTTCGGGTGTGTATTCGGGTTGTATTCGGGTGTGTATTCGGGTGTGTGTTCGGGTGTGTATTCGGGTTGTAGTCTGGTGTGTGTTCGGGTGTGTGTTCGGGTGTGTGTTCGGGTGTGTATTCGGGTGTGTGTTCGGGTGTGTATTCGGGTTGTATTCGGGTGTGTGTTCGGGTGTGTGTTCAGGTGTGTATTCGGGTTGTATTCGGGTGTGTGTTCGGGTGAGTATTCGGGTGTGTTCGGGTGTGTATTCGGGTGTGTGTTCGGGTGTGTATTCGGGTTGTAGTCGGGTGTGTGTTCGGGTGTGTTCGGGTGTGTATTCGGGTGTGTGTTCGGGTGTGTATTCGGGTGTGTGTTCGGGCGTGTATTCGGGTTGTATTCAGGTGTGTGTTCGGGTGTGTGTTCGGGTTGTATTCGGGTGTGTGTTCGGGTGTGTATTCGGGTTGTATTCGGGTGTGTATTCGGGTGTGTGTTCGGGTGTGTGTTCGGGTGTGTATTCGGGTGTGTGTTCGGGTGTGTATTCGGGTTGTATTCGGGTGTGTGTTCGGGTGTGTGTTCAGGTGTGTATTCGGGTTGTATTCGGGTGTGTGTTCGGGTGTGTATTCGGGTGTGTATTCGGGTGTGTATTCGGGTTGAATTGGGGTTGTATTCGGGTGTGTGTTCGGGTGTGTATTCGGGTGTGTATTCGGGTGTGTATTCGGGTGTGTGTTCGGGTGTGTGTTCGGGTGTGTGTTCGGGTGTGTGTTCGGTTGTGTGTTCGGGTGAGTATTCGGGTGTGTTCGGGTGTGTATTCGAGTGTGTGTTCGGGTGTGTGTTCGGGTGTGTGTTCGGGAGTGTGTTCGGTTGTGTGTTCGGGTGAGTATTCGGGTGTGTTCGGGTGTGTATTCGGGTGTGTGTTCGGGTGTTTATTCGGGTTGTAGTCGGGTGTGTGTTCTGGTGTGTTCGGGTGTGTATTCGGGTGTGTGTTCGGGTGTGTATTCGGGTTGTATTCGGGTGTGTGTTCGGGTTGTATTCGGGTGTGTGTTCGGGTGTGTATTCGGGTGTGTGTTCGGGTGTGTATTCGGGTGTGTGTTCGGGCGTGTATTCGGGTTGTATTCAGGTGTGTGTTCGGGTGTGTGTTCGGGTTGTATTCGGGTGTGTGTTCGGGTGTGTATTCGGGTTGTATTCGGGTGTGTATTCGGGTGTGTGTTCGGGTGCGTATTCTGGTTGTAGTCGGGTGTGTGTTCGGGTGTGTTCGGGTGTGTATTCGGGTGTGTGTTCGGGTGTGTATTCGGGTTGTATTCAGGTGTGTGTTCGGGTGTGTGTTCGGGTGTGTATTCGGGTGTGTGTTCGGGTGTGTATTCGGGTTGTATTCGGGTGTGTGTTCGGGTGTGTATTCGGGTGTGTATTCGGGTGTGTGTTCGGGTGTTTATTCGGGTTGTAGTCGGGTGTGTGTTCGGGTGTGTTCGGGTGTGTATTCGGGTGTGTGTTCGGGTGTGTATTCGGGTTGTATTCGGTTGTGTGTTCGGGTTGTTTTCGGGTGTGTGTTCGGGTGTGTATTCGGGTGTGTGTTCGGGTGTGTATTCGGGTGTGTGTTCGGGCGTGTATTCGGGTTGTATTCAGGTGTGTGTTCGGGTGTGTGTTCGGGTTGTATTCGGGTGTGTGTTCGGGTGTGTATTCGGGTTGTATTCGGGTGTGTATTCGGGTGTGTGTTCGGGTGTGTATTCGGGTTGTAGTCGGGTGTGTGTTCGGGTGTGTTCGGGTGTGTATTCGGGTGTGTGTTCGGGTGTGTATTCGGGTTGTATTCAGGTGTGTGTTCGGGTGTGTGTTCGGGTGTGTGTTCGGGTGTGTATTCGGGTGTGTGTTCGGGTGTGTATTCGGGTTGTATTCGGGTGTGTGTTCGGGTGTGTATTCGGGTGTGTATTCGGGTGTGTATTCGGGTGTGTGTTCGGGTGTGTGTTCGGGTGTGTGTTCGGGTGTGTGTTCGGGTGTGTATTCGGGTTGTATTCGGGTGTGTGTTCGGGTGTGTATTCGAGTGTGTGTTCGGGTGTGTGTTCGGGTGTGTGTTCGGGTGTGTGTTCGGTTGTGTGTTCGGGTGAGTATTCGGGTGTGTTCGGGTGTGTATTCGGGTGTGTGTTCGGGTGTTTATTCGGGTTGTAGTCGGGTGTGTGTTCGGGTGTGTTCGGGTGTGTATTCGGGTGTGTGTTCGGGTGTGTATTCGGGTTGTATTCGGGTGTGTGTTCGGGTTGTATTCGGGTGTGTGTTCGGGTGTGTATTCGGGTTGT